>JAQJZZ010000011.1:3000000-3366666 GCA_030077755.1 Filosporella fistucella | reverse complement strand
TCTTAATTCTTATTCCCCTTTTTTCCTAAATTCCAATTTCCCTATTATATTTTATTATATCATATATTCTTACTTTTCTATTATTTTTTACCTTTTTTACTACCTTATTACTTAACCTTATCCTTTTACCTTTTACTTAATTTTCATCCTTTCCTTCTTATTTAAACCTTTATTATTTTTTTATCTTTAAACTCATTTTATACTTATTTATTTTAATTTTAATTCTTAATCTTCTTTATAAATCCTATCTTCTAAATTTAATTTAATTATTATTTTATTCCTTATAAATATAATCCTTTCTTTTTATTATTTCTTTTTACTATTATATATAACCCTTACTTTAACTTTAACCTTAACTTTATTCTTTTATTTTTTAACCCTTAAATTTAACCCTAAATAACTAGCGGTTAGAGGTTAGTTATTAGGGTTATAAAGTTTGATATTTAAATCGATTCACATTTTAAGACCTTTATTTCTTAAGTAGCCTTAGGATATGCCTCTAAAATTCGGCAAGTATAAGAGTAGTTATATAATTGGCCTAAATACACTCCGTTCCCTAAAGTAAAGCTATTTCCCCAAGCCATAGCATATACTTTAATTCATTCTTAAACCGGCGCTAAAAGTGCTTATATAGCCATGCCTGCCCCCCCGGCCGATAATATACTCTATAGCTTAGCGGAATTACCATATTTGGGAATTAGCATTCTATTTCCTTATGCTCCGGATCGGCTACTTAATAGATGTCTTACGGCTAATAATACTCTTAATATGCCACGTATTATCGGATTTATTCTTTGCTCTTGCTTTTTTAATCCTCATATGCTTTCTTCTTAGCATTAATCCAATAAAAGCGCCGAGAGCATTGGCCTGCTATATGGTTAAATTTATAGCCCTTAATCCGGCAATAGAGACAAATGCCTACCATAGCCTCCAAGTCAGCTTCATACCTATTTAAAACCTTATCTTAAATATGGTCTTGGCGTAGCACCTTAATAAGGCCTATAAACTTTGCCCGAACCTTTCTTGGCAAGGCATAAACTACGTTTACTAGCCGTAATATGCTATGTGCTATCTTATAAACCTGGCAAGGTTCGTCACTAGTCATATACCATCGCTAGTCTATAGGAGCATTAAGAAATTGGCTTAAGATAGCGCGACTATAGTATTGCTAGCTCAAATATAGCTATATAGCCTCCTAGTCTAGGGTTAGGTGCCTTTCTAGTTCGGGCTTCTAGCTAGACTAGAGTAGCATAATAGAGAAAGCCTTCTCACCATCTCGGCCAGCCCGACCAGATTCCTAGGAGAAAGAGGACGCCTCCATAGGGGCATTAACATGCATTATCCATTTCACGTGAGGATAATCGAACCTAATCCCGAGCGTAAAAGTGGCGATAATAACTAGCTAAGTAGGAATAGCAATTTATTTGATAAGGATAGCTGCCTTTTCCTCCTCGGTTCTAGACTCAAATATATAAGAAGGGCATTAGAGAAGATTAGCTAGCTCTTTAACTTTATCTCGGCTACGGTAATAGATAAAAATCTTATCCTACGACTGGTTAAAGAACTCTTGCTTAGGCTAATATTCCCGTATTAAATCGGCCGCTCTCTCAATTAAAGTGCTAGACCCGGCTTTTATGCTAACCAAGTACTTAATATTCGGCCGGTTTATCGATTCACGGATAATTCGTGGCTAGACGAGCTTATTATGCTTAATAAACTCTTCTTATATTATAGGAGGGAGGGTTGCCATTAGCCATATAATTTGAGTCCGGACTTGTTATATATACCAGCCCAGCTCAGCCATGCATGGCCGATAATCGCTAATTATAATAGTAAGATAATACTCATTTAGCATAATGCGGTCTAGCTTTTACTTGCTAACCAGAATATAAGCATACTTAAGGAAGCTTTGGCTACAAGCTGCCTCGGCTAATACGATTATTAAGGAAGCTATCCATTTATAATTAATAGACCAAATGAGGTATTAGATATTAACGGCGTGAAAGCGTTTTAATATATCGGCCCGGAGAGCAATTATAGGAAGAATTAGAATCATTATGCTTGCATCAGAAATAGCAATACTAATAATAATAGGCAACGTTTTGCCAGAGCCGGTTCCTAGGACTAGAATCACTTGCTCGGCTAGCTAGGGCCCTATTATCGCCAAAACGCTACTCCGCTAACCTGGAATCCGGAATTGCATTGAGGGGTTATTATATAGCCTCTAGGCCATAGCGAGTAAGTTAGCTTTAGAGTATGCCCCTTTATGACGAAGCTAACCACGTTTAAAAGAATCTAGCATTTATAACGATAGAGTTTTTAACACGCCCCGTGGCTGCTTACCTTATAAGATATGGTTAAACCAAAAGAACGTCCTCCAGCTCTTAGAGGCGCGGTAATTTCGGTAAAGCAAGGTATTTATGGTTAGCGTTATTATATTAGCATATCCATAGTTAAAGGTATAATAGCTATGATTGCTTTATTTAGCCAAAGCAACCAGGTCTAGCTTATCCTTAATATCTTCTCCAAGATTATTCTCGAGATTAAAATTAGCCTATTCTTTAGCAAAGAACTTTTCCTTGCTAATTAATGCCGTAAATTATCGCCAATTTAAAGTATATAGCTGTGGGATCTTGGCACATGTATACGCCTTGGTCAAGCAAGCTAAAATGGTTCCATTAGGCCATATTAATCCGTCTAATTTGGCTTACAAGTATGGGGATATCAGAGCACCTGGCTTTTGCTATTAAAGAAATAGCTATTATAAGGGTATAACATTTATAACATATTAAAGTAAGAGGTCTCTAATAGCCTTAGGGAGAAACCGAATATTGTCTTTATAAGCACTAGACTATTACTAGCCTTTATAATATTAAATATATAATATTACCAGCTTTTCCCATATAAACATATGCCATAGCCGAGCAATATTCCGCCACGTAATAGAAAGCAACTCGGGTTCTTATAGCGGGGGACCTAGTGGGATATGGCATAAGACGAGTATCCTTTTTAGGAATTCCTAGGCATGTGATTTATAAATGGCTATGGCATTAGGACACAAGTTAGTAGTCCCATTTATAGCTATGGTTAAGAACATAGCCCGGAGCTGGGCATTGCTCTAAATTCGTTAAAAGAAGGCCAGCTTAGCACCCTTAAGAAACTCGGAATTTCCGGGGTAAGATAGCCACGAGCCGCCAAAGTCCTTAAGGTCTAAGTCATCCTTTAATCGCCACGATTCCATAGGAACTAAATCTTTAGCTTTAAATAATAGCTTATCATATAATAAGGCATAAGCCTATTAATATTCCGAGAGAATAAGATTAGAGATATGGGATATCTATAATTTAACCCCACGGTACTCTATAATCTATCTATTTAAAGACCACCAAGCTTAGTGTTTAGCGATAGCCGCCTTCCTTACCCGAAATAGATATAGGCGCCACTATAGGATGTGCCTAAAGGGCGTCTTTATTAGCTATTAAAAGAATCTCTTATAGATTTTAACTAGGAATATCGGAATTTAATCCTCATTATCCTGCTCCTAAAAATAGGCATAATTAAAAAGAATAAGCTATGTAGTCCACGTGAGGGCAGACAAGTGGCTATTATAATTCCCCGGCTCCTCCTACTGCCCGTTGCCTTTCCTATTAACTTTCCTATTAAGCATAGCACAAAAGCTTAAGACTAGTGATCTAAACGGCATATTACCAATAACGTGATAGATTAGGGCTAGGTAGAATCGGCGAATAGCATGCTTTAAAGCTAGCTTAGATGTCTCTCAATCCTTATAATCCAAAGCGGTTATAATCTCGTCTATAGCCTAGAGCTACTATATTATTGGCTAAATAATGTCTGCCGGTAACGTCTGGTCTAGCTGGGTCTAAGCAAAGTGGCCGTCTTCTTTATATATTACCCGGTAATAGTATATAAGCAATTGCTTTATAGCGGTAAAATATTTAATTAAAGTAGATGGGTTCTTAAAATACCTAAATCCATCTGCTCGGCCTAATACGCTAGCATAAAATTCGTTTAGGATATTAGCCCGCTATTATATCATTTTCCGTTTTATAGAGCTATTGCTATAAAGCTAATAGGCGTCTCTTAATATATTCTCGGCCGCTATTAAGATACGAATCAGGTCTAGATCCACGGCACCCTAGGCATCCCAATCTAATTCTTTCTTTAATGGCAGTTTATAAGAGCCTCGGATCTCTTTATCTCATAGTCTAACTATATGAGATAGAAACCGGGTCGTTTTAAGCTATGGCATTCTCTCGGACTTAGAATCCCTAAAGTCATAAATAATACTTGCCTACTCTTTAATGTCCTCCTTAACGTCCTTATAATCCTTTTCCAGCTTTATAAATAGTTCTTTTTTAGGCTTTATCCAATTAATCGCATTATTACTTGACTCTACCACTCCTCCCTTCTCTATATTGTCCGCTATTATAAAATAGTCTACCTAATTACCTATAATAAAGTAAGACTAAAGTCGATATTCCTGCCATAATAAAGAAGCTTAATGCTCCTTGGCTTTACGGCTATAAATATGTATGTGACGCCGCATTTAAGGTAAGTGGATAGTAAGAAAAGAGCTATATAGCAAGCATTAAAACCCATTATATACCCGAAGGTAGTTTAATAGGGGAATACGACTATTAGGCTTCTATTTGCGTAATTCCTGGATAGGCTTTAAGGATAATGTTTATATATACGCTAGGTGAGTTTTAAGCACCTGGCCTAAAAGGCAATGAAATTAAGCTTAAAGGTGTCGCTCAATGCTAGCAGGGCTAGGAATAACACATGTCTAGCACCGCTTGCAAACTATTACTTGGTATAGCGGGTTATAGATAAGCTTGCTAGACATTATAAATAAAAATAACGCTATAGAGACTAGCTAAGACTGCTCGAAACGCTAGAAAGTAAAGAGATATAGAAATTGTTTCCCACCATAATGTTTTTCAATAAAATCTGGGAAAATGCTAGGGTAGGACGGACCTAATAGAGGCACGTGCCCTTGTTTTCCACTAGAAAATCGACCTGGCATAATAAGTAGACCCGCATGCCCGTTTCAACCCTACGGGGTCACAATTAGCGCTTCGCGCCAATGGGTTGGGTTTAGGATTAGGTCTTTAAAAATCTATAATAACCCTAACCCTCTTAATGTCTAATAACCTGGCCTCTCCCTCCCCTATTAACTATGGGTGCTCTGCCATTCCCCCTGGCCTCTAATCTTTATTGGTCTTAATATATCCTCTCTATACCTATTTATCCTCCTCCTTTATTCTATTATATATCTCACATGCCATCTATTATATCTTTATCTAATTACTCTCCTAATCCTAACTAAACCCCTCTCCGACCTCCTTTAACCACTCCCAAACATTAACCGCATAATCCCCTTAAAATCCCGCTGCCTTAATAATTACCTATAAATGCTATTACTAGTATAATATATATATCCTAGGCAATATTACCTCGGGGTATTCACACCACCCATTATTTTCTAAACGCCGGCATATTTATTATAATAATCCACACTTTTAATAATGCTAAAACTCTCCCAAATTAATATTTGCTCTCTATGCTTTATATGCTATAATCCTACACCCGGACGCAATTGCCTATGGACAATCCTTATATACGTGTGCCTTGCCTCTCGCCTGCTTATAATGCATTAATCTATAATATATATAATCGCCTTATAATTAATTCATAACCTTAATTATTTAGTCTTGCGATGCTTGCACTTCCCTTAACCTACCCTGGATAATATCTACTCCCTTAATTGCTATGCTATCTTTTATAATATATATCCCGGGCTTCTCTATTAACTCTTCTCCTTTCGGGCCCCTTGCCTTGCTATTTATCCTATACCGGTTATAAAATATACTATCCGTTTAGCTATAATTGCTCCCGTCTTAATCTCTGTCCATATATTAACTTAAAACCTAACGTTAATACCCTTGCCCTTAAATGAATTCTATTATAGCATTCTCATTAATTTGCTTAATGGAATACTCGCTCATAATTTCGCTTCGTCTTCGTCTACTACTATTCTTAACCCATATAATAATAATCGATTTACTAACCTCTCTATTCCGCCCCCCACGTCCAGATTACTAAATAAAACTGGTTAACCTATATAATCGCCTAATATAAACTACATATATAATCCCTTTAATATTAATTCCTATCCCTAATGCCCCGGTGGCAATAATCCATCCGCCGGCACCCTAAACCCACTATTATAATACCTCCCCTTTAGATTCTACTCGTGCTCGGTAAAACGGGTAATCCAATGCTTAACTAACCACTCCTCTTATTTCATAACTCCATATATATATAACACCTCTCTTCCTTACGCCCAAATATGCTTATTAAATAAATTTAATAGCCACGTCCAATGGCACCTCATTCTTGCTATTTCTCACCTAATATTAAATAATCTTCCGCGCTATACTCCGCCGGAATATTTGGGCATTATTAATGCATAACCGCTCGCGTAATACATCTTTCAAATCAATTATCAACATTGCTATTAATCCGGTAAACGGGCAATTCAAATATTATAATGTCTATAAATCTCATAATCGCTCGCGATATAATGTGTCTATAAATGCAATATGGACTTTATTGAAAAATATATGGGCTAACTACCCTTCTAATTCTAACCCCTTGGCGTAATATAAAAACTCCCCTTAAATTGCCCGGTTTATGCTAACTATAATCAATTATTATAATTCGTGTCCGGATTTCTCATTAATCCATTCCTCGCAATCTAAACCGGCTACTTGCCCACGCGTAATAATATTATCCACTAATGCGGCAAATAGCACTATAATAATGACCGTCTGCTATTGGATCATCGCTACCACTAAAAAAAATAATGCTAACTTGCCACTACTAGTGGGTAATATAATAACCAATAATTGTGTTTTAAATAGATAATGGATTAATTATAATGCTAACGCCTATCCTTCTAATCGTGGTTTGGCTTGGGAATTATGGTATATCCGCTATAATCTAATTAATGCTAGATTGGATCCTTTAATCCGCTCTCTCTTAATAGGCCGACTAATTAATTGCTAGCTGGCTTTACGTTAATAACCGGTTCCTCTTATATTATGACTATTGCCAATGCTATTACGGCCTAACTTCTATAATCCATGCCATGCTATTAATGCTTGCTTATATGCCGTGATTAACTCGGGCCTTAATTGATATAAAAATGCCCCATTAATAGCATAATGCGCTTGCGCTACCCTATATCCATGTCCGGATTGCTTATACTCTATATTAACTAAATATTTTATATATATCATTTCCCTTGCCCGGCTAGGGAAATCAAACCTACCGGACCATAATATATTAAAATATATCTAACTCTAATTCCTTATTATTATCTCCTTTAGCAAACTCTTTAACTCTATCTTCGGGCTCCTTATATTCCTTTTCCCACGTCTTATTAGCCCGTATTAACTTCTAGGTGGCAATTCCAATTATGGTATGCCTCCATCCGGATGCCTTTAAATATACTCTTAAATGCTTTCTAATAATGCTCCCTAATGCCTGGCTTAACTCCTCCCCGGCCCATGGTCCTTATAAATCCCTAAATAAATATTCCGACTCACGATAATCTAATGCCCGGGCAAATGGTCAAACTCGTATTAAATACTAGGCTATGATTTGGCTAATATCGTCTAATAAATACCGTATAATATACTTTATATTCCCTCTTCTCTTTCACGCCTTATTATATATAATTAAAAAATATATCCGACCATTTATAATATATATATTACATGCCAAATATATATTATTACTTACTTTAATGGATCCTAATTCGGGTCCACGTGTAGGCTGGCCTCCTAATCTAATAAATAACCGTATAATAGATAAAATGGGCGGATATACCGGTAATATGCATATATATTATTAACTTCTATAAAAATTGATATTCCTTAGTTAAATATAATATAACTTGCGAATCCACCCACTTAACTTTCTTGGTGGCGTGGTTTATCCTTAATAACCTCTATTAGCCCTCTCTTTTCCGTGCTCGCTCTAATAAAAACTTATAATCCTTGCCTACCTGGTCCTAATTTTGGGCATAATTAATAAAACTAAAATTTTGCCGCCAAAATGCTTGGCTCCATGCCATATTATTAATAATTCGACTCAAATCAATAGGGGGCATTAGGGATCCAAATATTAACACTTTTATTAATTCCTGCAATTCTTTAATTAATGCGTGACACATGCTTTAGACCTTGGCTAATATAATTGGCTAGCTTAAATAATTGATTATTTATTTATTATCCGACTAATGGATATTAGATGATAACTGGTGCGTTTTATTAAATTTCTTTCCTATGGCCAATTACGTTAAAATACTAGATGTGGGTGAAAATGAACCCTTATATAAATGCAATTATCATAACTTATAGATTTAATCGGGCACGGAATTGATATCGGCTTTACTATCCAATTTTAATTCCGGCCATGGCTCACATGGGACGGCCACTTCTAATATAATCAATTAATTAATCCATAACATGCCTATTAAAATGGGCGTATAAAAAAATGCGGATCGCAATAACTAGCTTTACTTATTAATACCTCGGATAGCTAAATAATGCATTATGGGTAAATAATATAATCCAATTCGGCTAATATCCTGCATTATGGTTAATATACACAAATACATTAATGCACTAGTTAATGGTTAATCTTTTATATTATTATTTACTACTTCTTTATCTAATTTACTCCGGATTCTTTAAATGCACTTCCACTATGCGTTAATATATCTTACTCCGGTTTTTATAATCATGGTCAAATTTTCTATTATATTTTGGAAATTATATTTAAATTATTAAAAATAATCTAATATACCTATTTTATCTATATGATTTTCTAATGGCGCTATACGCATTATATAATAAATGAAACATATAAAAATTCCATTATACTTATTAATACTTTTAGCATTTTATAATAACTTAAATAGGCGCTAGTCCGCGGCTTCATTTTTAGGTGATGCCTACCACTTTAATGCGTTTTTGTGGTTGGTTGCTTTTAATGTGTTTAAATAATGCTCTAAAATTCGATTCTATACACGTAATAATCGCTTTAATTGCGGTTCGTCTAGGTCGGGCATATGGGTATAATGGAATGTCTTAACCAAATTGTGCTTGGATTGGCTTAATACCTTATTTTACTTTATATACCGTAATTATAAATCCATTTTAATAATGGGCACCTCTTTTAATATCCGTAATCGCTATTCCTAGGCCTCACCCTTCCATTTTTTAATATCCTGGACAATCTAGTCATTAATATTATCCTGGTCATTCTCACTATTATTAATATTATTATTATTGCTATAGTCTAAATCGTTGGTTTCTTTTCTAATATCACGTGTCATGGCTTGGCGCTTCTGCCGCTCTTGCTCATATTACTTGCTCTAGTCGATAATCTAATATCGGGCTCATTAATTATTAAACCATGATTATAACTTGACTATCTTAAATAATTCTTTATCAGAAACCCTTTTCTTATTATGGATCTTATTCCCATGCTATTATATAACGTCTCGGTTTTGGCTTATATATAGGCAATCCTAATATAAATAGCCGTCTAAAATGGGAATAATGGGCTAGGGCGCTAATCCATTACTAGGCAATTATATACTAGTATAATTATACTAAAACGGAAATGTTTAAATATATTTATTTAACTCTTTTTATAATTCGATTAGGGTTTTATGCTTATCACCTAAATATCGGGAAATGGCAATAGGCAAAATTGCATATTTATACTATAAACAAATCAATACGCCAAACTTAACGTTTAACGCAATAATATAATCCAATGCTTCGGGGATGGGTTAAGCCATGGCTCCTTGGCTATCTATGATATTTTAAAATGATTTTGGGCAATATATAGGCGGTAATAATGGGTTTAGGGTTACTTGGGGTTAATCCATTTACGCTATAACTGGGCATAGACCACACTTTAATTTCACCACTATAAAAAAACCCATTCACGGTGTAAATGACGATAACTAATATTAGACCACACTTTAATTTCACCACTATAAAAAAACCCATTCACGGTATAAATAACGATAACTAATATTAGCTAATATAACTAGCTAGCCTAAATAATTGATCATTTATTTATTATTTAACTAATGGATATTAAATGGTGACTAGTGCGTTTTATTAAATTTCTTTCCCATGGCCAATTGCGTTAAAATATTAAATGTAGGTAAAAATGAACCCTTATATAAATGCAATTATTATAACTTATAAATTTAATTGGGCATAGAATTAATATCGGCTTTGCTATCCAATTTTAATTCTAGCCATAGCTCACATGGGACGGCCACTTTTAATATAATTAATTGATTGATTTATAATATGCCTGCTAAAATGGGCATATAAAAAAATGCGGATCGCAATGACTAGCTTTGCTTATTAATACCTCAGATAGCTAAATAATATATTATAGGTGAATAATATAATCTAATTCGGCTAATATCCTGCATTATGGTTAATATATATAAACATATTAATACATTAGTTAATAATTAATCTTTTATATTATTATCTATTACTTCTTTATCTAATTTACTCCGGATTCTTTAAATGCACTTCCATTATGCGTTAATATATCTTACTCCGGTTTTTATAATTGTGGTTAAATTTTTTATTATATTTTGGAAATTATATTTAAATTATTAAAAATAATCTAATATACCTATTTTATTTATATGATTTTTTAACGGCGCTATACGCATTATATAATAAATGAAACATATAAAAATTCTATTATACTTATTAACGCTTTTAGCATTTTATAATAACTTAAATAGGCATTAGTCCGCAGCTTTATTTTTAGGTAATACCTATTACTTTAATGCGTCTTTATGATTGGTTACTTCTAATATATTTAAATAATGCTCTAAAATTCGATTTTATGCACGCAATAATCGCTTTAATTGCGGTTTATTTAGGTTAGGCATATGGGTATAATGGAATATCTTAATCAAATTGTGCTTGGATTAGCTTAATACCTCATTCCACTTTATATATTATAACCACGAATCCATTTTAATAATGGGCACCTCTTTTAATATCCGTAATCACCGCTCTTAAGCCTTACCCTTCTATTTTTTAATATCCTAAATAATCTAGTTATTAATATTATCCTAGTCGCTCTTATTATTATTAATATTATTATTATTGCTATGGTTTAAATCATTGGTTTTTTCTCTAATATCACGTGTTATAGCTCGGCGCTTCTATTGCTCTTGCTCATATTGCTTGCTCTAATTAATAATCCAATATCGGGCTCATCAATTATTAAACCATGATTATAACTTAATTATCTTAAATAATTCTTTATTAGAAACCCTTTTCTTGCTATAAATCTTATTCCCATGCTATCATATAACGTCTCGGTTCTAGCTTATATATAGGCAATCCTAACATAAATAGCTATTTAAAATAGGAATAATAGGCTAGGGCGCTAATCCATTGCTAGGCAATCGTATACTAGTATAATTATACTAAAACGGAAATATTTAAATATACTTATCTAACTCTTTTCATAATTCGATTAGGGTTTTATACTTATTACCTAAATGTTAGGAAATGGCGGTGGGCGAAATTATATATTTACACTATAAATAAATTAATACGCTAAACTTAACGTTTAACATAATAATATAATCTAATACTTTAGGGATAAGTTAAGCCATAGCTCCTTAGCTATTTATAATATTTTGAAATGATTTTAGGCAATATATAGGCGGTAATAATGGGTTTGGGGTTACTTAGGGTTAACCCATTTACGCTATAACTAGGTATAGATTACACTTTAATTTCATTACTATAAAAAAACCCATTCACGGTGTGAATGACGATAACTAATATTAGGGTTAGACCTAGGATAAAACTCTATATTAAGTTTAATAATAGATAAATAAGCTATAATAAGCTAATTTATTTATAATAAGATAATGCCCATCGGCTATTTACTCATAATTTATCCTATATTAAAAAGAACCAGGAAAGTATACGGGCATAATTGTGATATCCCCTTACGCGCTCCTCTATAATATTTTAATCGCCTCCTCCTTATTACCCATTTTTTCCCGTGTCTCGGTCCACTAGCACTCGAGGGTATCTTGGATATTAACCAAGCTACTCGTATATAGGATCCCCATAATTTCCTTAAGGCCTATAAAGTATGGCATAATCGGGCCTTTATAACCATTTATAGGTTATTAGTCCGGCATCCATTTATTGGCCTTAGCCTTTATTATAAGGTAATAATCTTCGTATAGTCTATATATATCCGGCATCCTTAAGGCAGTCTTTAATAATCATTTAAGGGGAAATGCTTTATTATTAGGCTAGTGGTTTGAGAATATTAAACGTAAATAATAGACTATAAAATACTAAATAGTATTCTTATATCCGCGTTAAATAAACTTGGTAATAGTCGGCTATAAGAAGATTTAATAGGTTATAATAAAATACCGCTTAATCGATTCTTGAAAATCTTTCATTTACTCTTTTCCTAAGTAATACTCGAGTAACTCTTTTGCTTTTTAAGCTAAGACCCGGAATAATGCTAATTCCCATCCTTTTTATATTAGACTACTTTCGCCCTTTATATTAGGATCCCATAAATAGCTAGCAATAGCTTTTATTATCTTTGTCTTCATCCGTTAAAGCTTAATAATATAGAGTTTCTCGACCGATTCGGGTCTAAAATGGCTAAGAATAAATTGCTAATAAAGGGGGATATCTCTTAAAAGAGCCTTTTCCTCGAATTCTGGCCGGATAAGATCCTTTTAATAATGGAAGACTTCCTTATAATAAGCTATTATTAAAATGTAATAGAGGTACCTTAAAATCCACTTAAGACATATATCGTCTAATTAATATAATTATAGCCAAGATAATATAGTTTCAAGTCGGGCTAGGTCTTCCTTAGCATCCTTAATAACCTTCTAATTAGCTTAATATATCTCGCGAAGCATATTATTATTAAAGGCCGGATTTCGAGTAAACTCTAATAAGAATTAAAACTAATCCTAATCTATTTATAAGGGAAACTATACATACCCGTAAGCTATTATAATATCGCCTAATCCTATATTAATAACCTGCCCTCCGCCTCTCCGTCGCTTAAATTCTATCTTTTAAATCTTAGTGCCTATATTTATTAGTCCGGAGTTAAAGGTAAATAGTAAGGCTTAAATAAGCATACTTATTAACTTATAATGCTCATAACTAATACGGCTAGTGATATCTAGGGTGCAAAGCCATTTTAAAAGAGAAATATACTTATTAATATTAAGATAAAGAAAACACATATAATCGGGTATAATTATCTCCTAAATATATATTATATTTACATCTATTCGGTCCCAAATAATATCCCACTCATTTATCGTCCATAAGCGGTCTTTTAATTAATCTATAAATAATAGTGAAATGCAATGCTCTTCGCGATAGCTAAATAATAGCCCTTTATTATCCGTTATAATATTATATAAGAATCCTTTATTTTATTAATATCCCTTAAGAATTCCCTTAATTGCCTTTTTAAATATACCTTTCCCAAGCTAATATAAGAGCTTCCTAATCTCATTATCCTAACCGATTTAATTTAAAGATTTATAGGAAAAAGGTTTATTTTTGGCTATATTAAAGAATTCCTTAATGGAATTATAGCTTTATAATAAAACCTAGCCAACTAGCAGCTTTTTACTTAATCTTAACATTTCTAGGGTCATATCACTTATATTTTATAATATAGCTATAGGATAAAGTCTAGATTTTACTAATTTTTTCCCTTTAAATAATTTTGCCTAATGTGCAAAACTCTCTTAATAATAGATATAAAGTAAATAGGTAATTGGCATCGAGTCGGCTTTAAATATCCCTTTATTTACAGGCATATTAAGTTTATAATTTAAGTAAATGGTCTCTTTACCAAGATTAATCTAGCACTTGTCTTATTATAAGTAAGTAAAGTCTATAATATTAAAAAGAGAAGTATTAAACGCTTGCTAGGCTTTAACAATTATTAATATAGAGTATTAGATCTTGGTATTTTTGCTTAAGAAAAAAAGCTAAGCGCTATGGAAAATTTAATTCGGCAAGAGGAGCAATTGCTCCTAGATATCCTATTAAATTATAATGAGCGCTAAAGGGTAAAGAGAATAATATAGGGCAAGTGCGCGGTATTTCAACTCCCCTTTATTATTAGATAATAAAGGTTTAATTCGCTAATAGGATAATGCTTGCCGGCGAGCATATCTTTAAAATAAGGGGTAATGCTATTTATTTAAACCCAAATAGTAATAAAATAGAGCCGGGATTAGGATTAAGTTAGTCTATAGCTATAATAAACTATGGCCTATACTCTTATTAGTTTTAGGGAAACTAGTTATAAAATTTAATACGTATATACGCGGGAAAAACTAAAATATATTAATATTATCATAATCAATTATTCTCCCTTAATAATAATATGGAATTTTATATAATAGCACCTTATAAGTCCGTTTTATAACTCTTTTACCCCGAGTTATAGTCCTTAGCACGCTTATAAATAACTTGAGATTCATATAAAGGTTAGCATTAAACTTTGGGTAAAATATAATAAGGAGTCCTTATTTAGCAAAGGCCGGGCTTTAAATAAACCCAAGAAAGCTATTAATATCGAAGCGAGCCTCGGTCTAGTCTATCTAATATTAGGAGCAGCGCAGGCACAAATGAGTTAGGGGCTCTAATATATCCGGCTCCTCTTTATTATTACTCCCTATATTACTTGACTCCTAATTGCTCCTTATTAAGACTCTAATTTGCGGAGTAATAAAGTGGACTAAGCCTTTAAATGCTATTAACTAGCTTTATAAAATATTCTTATTATAATCCGAATATATAAGCAGGTTAGCCTTAAATAGCCGTTTAAGCAAATCACATCTTATAATTAATATATTATATTCTTAAAGAATTAAGTATTACTTAAGAATAAGTAATTTAAAGTCGATTTAATGCTTATCCGCGATCTCTTTATGCTTCTTTATAAAGCACCCTTAAAAGCATATTAAGTGGCGAGTAAGCTTAAGTAGGATATCCACCTCAATCTCCTCTGCCTCTTTATTTACCTTAATCTCCTTTGCCTCGCTATCCCCCTCGACCTCCTCTAGCTTAGGCCCATTATTCTCTTCGCCCCTTAAATCCATCCCGAATAGCTGGTCTTTAAGGGCTTATTCTTTATCTTTAATAGATCGGGTCTCCTCTTACTTGCTCCCGGGTAATATATAAGCTAATTCATTATTAGAGCTAATATCCCTAGCGCTTTACTAGTAATTCGGGCCCGGATTAATATCGGGTAGCGAGTAGGCGTATAAATTATTAGAATTCGGTTCGGACTCTATATATAAATGGATAATATCTTTACTTAAGACCGAGTTATTATTTAATAGCCCATATATTTGCTTAAAATAATGAGATAATAAAGGGCTACGTGATTATGAGTTATTACTTGGGAATCGGGGGCTAGAATAGCTTTTATTTAGCTTATTATTTTCACGGATAAAGGGAGGGATAAGCGACTTAAGAGGAAAGTATATTTCTTTAGGCTTTAATAATAAAGCCGGATAAGGAATTATAAGAAGGGGAATTAAGGTTTACTTAAGGTTTATTTAATGGTTATTAAGACTCAGATTATTATTTACTTATAACGGCCTAAATGGTAATCCTAACCTTAATAAACTATAGTGTCCTATTACTTGAGGGACTTAACTCTATATATTAAGTAAGCTAAATGCCTAAAGATATTAAGGGTATAAGATATCGCAATTCACCTAATATTAAGTATTAAGTATTAGAGATATGGATTTAGTGCCGCTTAGAAGAGCTATGGTAAATGAGGAAGATGCTATTATATTTTGGCTTAATGGCTTAAGGAATATAGCAGGAATAAAGGAGCTTGGTGAAATAGGCTATTAGCCGCGGTTTGCGATTCTTTATTACCACTAATAGGTTCGCTTAATAGCTCGGCGCTTTCTCTCTCACGGCGATAGCTTTAATAGCATGTTAACCGCTAGTAATATAATAGTAATTTAAGAGGGGCTTAGGGAAGAAATATGGCATAAGTAATATTTATTTAAGGGAAAAGTAATTAATATCGGGATAAGTAATAATCGTGGTAATAAAATTATTTTAAGGTAAATAGGATTAAATATCATGTGATATTATATATTATTAAATCAGGTAATGCTTTATGACTAAGCTTAATATAATATTATATAATACCACGTAATAAGCCTAGGTCCTTATTAAAATGAAATTAGAGAAGTTATAATTAAGATAAAGATAAGGAATAAAGGGCATGCAATGCGCGATTAATTCCTAGCCTATTTGCATCCGATTAGCACCTGATTTGGCCCTAAATTAATTTATCTCTATCACGGTCGCCATTGAGGATCGCGGGGGCGAGGCGTGGCCGCTTCACTTAGCCGGCCGCCGCCCGCAACCTGGACATTAATAAATAAGGACTTTCTTAGCTTATAAAATTCCTTTTAATATGGTTTAAGGTAATTTAAGGGATAAAGAATTTAAAAATATTTATAGATTATTTTTAAGAATTAAGTTCCTTTAATATCGAGAGTGTTTTATACTTTTAACTTTAATTTAAAGGAGCCCTATATATATTATAGCTTGCTTTTTATAAAAACTTTAGCTCCTTATATAATAAGAATAATATAAAAAATAATAATATAATAATAATAAGCTATAAGACATATATATAAATATATATATATATATATATATATAAATGAATTTTTAAATTAAAAATTTCCACTTTACTTTAAGTATATATCTTAATAACGAGTAATATATTAATTAAATTATTTAGCTTAGCGGTATAATCCGCGCTATTTGACTAATTCCTAAGCAATTAGGATATTAAGAACCCGGGTTCACTTGGGAAAAGGGGCTCCTTTCTTATAGGTTAGGTGAAAATCGTACAAGTTTCGGCAAGTATTACGCCTATGGTCTAATAGTAACTAAGTACTTATTAGTAAGGATTATTGGCGAAAAGGCTAGGAAACTAGCACTTATTAGGTAATAATAAGACCGAAAAGACTTAGTTATGTGTTTTAAGTAATTGGCAATAATAAAAGATTTAATTAGACCGTATAACTATCCCTTTTTTTTTTTTTTTTTTCTTAAAATTAAAATATAAGTAAATATTAATATAAGTAAAAATATAAATAATATTATAAGTAATAATATAAGTAATAATATAAGTAATAATATAAGTAATAATATAAGTAATAATATAAGTAATAATATAAGTAATACTTTAATTAATACTTTAAATAATAATTTTAATAATAATTTAAATATTAATATAAGTAATAATATAAATAATATTATGCCTTTAATATTATATCTTTTATTTAATATCTTTTTATTTAATTTTTAATTAATTAATCTTTAATTTAATAAATTATATTTTTATTAAATTATTTTTAAATGCTTTTAATATTCAATATTATATATTATATTTTCATTTAATAAACGTTATTATTTATGTGTTATAAAAAAGGCATTTTACTTACTTTTAAATTTTGGTGTTCCTCGGTTAAGCCGAGGTTTCGCCTAGCGTAGCCGAGGTCTAGCCGGGCCAAATTGAAAGTAAAAATACTTTAAGTATTTTATTTAATATTTAAATCAATTCTTAATATAAAATCTTACTTAAAGACTTATTTTATAGCTTAGATTTAGGGCTATTAAATAAAGAAAAAAGTAGGCTTCTAGCCCTAATATAAAGGATACTTCAGGGAGGTCCCATATATGAGCTTATATGATCGGATTCATATATGGGACCTCCCTCCTATAAACTTGGGACCTCCCTACCTCCCAAGCAAAACTTTGTCGGGAATAACCGTTAAAGCCTTATTTTAAACTCCTTAGTGGTTCCTTAGGAGTCCCTTGCCTTAATAATTATATTATAGGCTTTGATTACCTGAAAATTACCTTTACCCACTATGCCAAACTAGATATTATAATGGGCCAAAGGCACTATTCCTAACCTTTAAGCTTTATAAATATTAATAAAGGAATTATTTGCACCCGTATTAGCGAGTGCCTCCAGGGTACCTTTAGCCCTTATTGCGGTTTATAATAACTTAATAATAACTATTAAATGCTTATGTGATTTGCTATTAGGCCCTTTGGCGCTTAAGACTTAGTAGGAGCTTTTCCCAAATTCCCTAAGGAATTTTCTCTTTTAATAGCAGCTAGCCTTTTAGTAGCTCGGAGGTTCCGTTTAGCCTCTTACAATTTTGCTTTCTCTAGGTTAGCTTTTACCTATTTAGCTCTATTTAGGCAAATAGGGCTACTCGCAAGGTAGCCCTTTTATTTATATAAATAGCAGGTTACCTTAAAGAGAAGCTTCTAGTCGCTATAAGATGTGCTTATAGAATTGCTTAATAAGGCGAAAGAAGCGTTCCTTTTCCGACGGTTATAATCTTATTAAGGCTATTAAGAGGCTCTTAAAGAGTTCCTCTTAAGCTTCTTGCCCTTATAACCACGTCTTTTTTTGGACTCATCGCTATCCTTATGCTTATGCTTATTTTAGCTTATAGCACTATTTATTCTTTTTACCAAGATCTTAGCCTTTTAAGCGGCTATTTATTAGCTAAGGACGGTATCCGGTATTATATTTATAATCACAATTTGCATTTTTTTAATTAATGTTTCATTTGTGAGGGCAAGCTTAAGGGTAACTACTCTTTTAGACTCCTCTCAATTTCCGGAGAGGTTTTGCTTTAATAACTCTATCCTTTTAATTAATTGCACGATAATCTCATTAGGCCTTTATTTTAGCCCTTATAATTTTCCATAGGCTTTAGCACTATGCTCTCTATTACTTTATATAATATTTAAACTTTAGTATTTAAAGTTATCCTAGGCTATTAAAAAGCCTTAGCGATCTTAACATTTATTATTAAGAATGGACTAATGCTTTATAAGTGGGTAACCCATCTTAAACCTTTAAACTATAATATTTATATGTTCCTTATAAGAGTTATATAAACTCGGCTAATTATTAAAGACCAGCTCAAAGGCATTAAAAAAGGCCTAATATTCCTTAGGATTCTTGCCTTTATAAAAAGGTGGGAAGATTGCCTTCTTCTTTATTTTAAAGGAGAGGTTTACTCCTCGCTCCTAATCCGTTTACGGCTATATGCAATCACTTATAAGAGGCTTAAAACCACTATTCTTAGCATATAAATCACGGATATGCATAGGCAATTGCATTATAGGGCCGTAATTAGCGCCTGTTTTTATAATAGGATAATATATATAAGCAATAAATAAAGTATTATTAGGGCTTACTCGACCACTTATAAGGTTATCCTTAGGGTTTATAAACCTAATATGTGACCGACCTCGAGGTATAAATCCTTTATTAAAGATAATAGCTTTATATACTTGCCTATCACGGTTAGCACTTTCTTTAAGGCGTTTAATAGCCTGCTTTAGTTTATTAATTATAATTTTCTAAGCATATAATGCATTAAGTCGAGCTATGTCCTTTTTATAATATTCTCGGAAAATGGATATAGGAATAGGGATAGGAATATAAGAGGGCTTTTAGGAAACCCCTAAAAGGGCACTAGTCATTTCCACGTCTTCCTGCTCTTACTCGGGCTAATAGCCTTTATCCGCTATATTAATAACCTAGGACTTAATCCTATTAATATATTTATTAAATGTTTCATCTTCCTTAATAGCGGTCCTAAGGACCTTTATAATAATCGTCCTAAACGATTCGCTATTATGGTTCCTAATAATTTAAAAAGAGGCTTATCGGCGAGTTATAATATTAGTGGCACGCGTAGCGACGCTAGTAATAATAGGGTTATTGGCAAATATAGTGTCGGTAATTAAAAGGTTAATAAATCATATTCCCGTCCTTAAAGGCAGAGAATTTAGAATATGAAACGTATAAATAAGAAGCAATTTAACGAGTAAAATAAGTTATATTCTAATATGAGACTAAACTCTAGCCTTTTAGAATGCTAGAATTAGACTATTTAAGGGGTGCTTAAGGGGTTCCTATAAATTGCCGAATATAACCGAATAATCGAGGTCATGTGAAACTATAATTCCAATTATATACCTGACATTAAAGCTTGAAATGCTTAATAGCTAGCACCCTCCCCGAAGGCTTTTTCTTTTAGAAACTTTTTAGCAAACGTAAAACCAAAGCATTAGCATATTCTAGATGGCTTTTTAAGGTTTGGCCTATTAAGCGATGCGGTTAACTTTATAGGTGTTTCTTAATACTCTTGCGATTAGGCCTAATATAGGTTTAGCAAGGTTTATACACTAATACTTGGTATTCTGGGTTATATTCCAAGTCCATAAAGGGCAATTAATGGATAAAGTATAGTGAAAGATAGTTTATAGACTAAAGAATAAACTTACTAAGGTTTTCCTTAAACTCCTTTTATAAAGGAACCTTTAATAAAGGAAGCAGGGATTCGTTAGGGTTGGCCTAGACCACAACTAGGTCCGAGAACTCCTTTTAACCGTTAAAAGGGCCCTCCCATAAGAAGTAGGATACTTCAAAAATATCCTTCTTTCCTAATTCACTCATTCGTTGCCTATAATAGAGCGACATTTCAACAACACCATCTGGCTTTCAACCGCTCGATCCTTGAATGACTCTCATACAGGCAAATTCCACCAGAATAGAAGGGATACCGATATTTCTCACCCTGATTCCAGCATTACATGGTGCTCTAGAGCGTTGGCGCTCGGCTGAGATAGCAAAGTCAAACTTCCAGACTCCATCTTCATACAGCGAGATGTTGCTGGGACTAGCAACAATCAAGACTGTCACTATCTGATTACCGACATTGACTGAGGTTGAATTGCTCATTACGTCCCACCCTGTAGCTGTTTTGAAAGCCCATTGCGCTTGCCCGCCTTGTAGCCTCCAAGTTACAGAGTTTGCGAGCTCGATCTCGGAATTTGATCCAGCATTAAGTACCTGGAACATATATTGGACTGCAAAAACTGAACCAAGAGGCTGTGCAAATGAGAGAGTGGCTTGACAAGGGGTATTAGATCTGGGAAGCATTAGCATTTATAGCTGAGTCAAGATTCATGGTTGCTTACTGCTCCTCCGTGAAAATCATCAACGAAGGATTTATGTATCTCATTTCGATCCCGCCCTCCATCACACTTGTCAAGAGAGTGTCATTGATAGCTTCGTTCGCAATATTGAAGATGATCTCCCTTGGCCCAGTCGTCGGAACGTCCATGCGATATTGGTACGGAGAGGTCACAGGGTCCATGACATCGATATCGAAAATTCCAGCAGTTATGACGAGACAACCAAATTTCTCGTCCGCAATAGGACGCGTACCAGGATTGGCGCGTTGAAACACTTTTAAACCATCTTCGTAGACTGTCAGGGTGCTGTTACTTTGATGATATAATATATAATGCCAAGTTCCATCTGCTCTGATCGCGGATGGAGATTGATTGACCCAAGAAGACTCGACTTGCGAAGTCCAATACACCGGCTGATTACTATTAGTGGAGTCGTACCGAATTGTGGGATCCTCGGTAGGTGCGGGAAATTGAGCTTGAACGGCTGCTGGGCAATAGATGACAGCTTCGTTCGTAGCAGAAAGTGTATTCCAACGCATTTTGTACCCTAGAATGAAACCCCCAGACATGTTACAAACAGGCATCGTCCAATAAAACCATGCCCAACTGCTTGAACCCGAAGTAGGAGATGCTTTAGAAACTGTGACCATGCTCTGCGAAGCCTCCGTCACAATGGGAACTTCTGGAGACGCAGCCGAATACCATCCTAATTCCGGCTGACCAGGCACATACTCAGTCAAAACTCTATTCTGGTCTATGGCTGTTATCTGCCAGTAATTCGGACTGCCCGCTGGTGATGGGATATTGACTGGTGGTTCAATATCAATACCTTTATACTTCATGGTGACCTGGTAGGTGCCAGCCATACCAAGTGCGAAGAAAACACGCAAAGTTGTACCCTGCGCTTCAAGACGTACCCTCAGTCGGGACACTGGTTGATCAATGAGCGTGTATTGAAAGTCGGCTGTCGACATCATGGATGGTGGACTTGTGATAACTGTAAATGAGTTCAACAGTTGCTCAGAACATATGCCGAACCAATTCAGTCCAGTGACTGAAGGCACTAAATTGACTGGTGGTGGAGGAGGGGGAGGAGGAACTGGAATGATAACGGCAAATGGAGAGCCGTCAATTGGAACAAAGTTTGCAGTGATCCTCAATCTATAGTCTCCCGAGCTTGATCCTGGAGGACTTGTGATGGCGAAGGCTGTTTTTCCAACCATACCAGAAACGCTGGTGACGCTGACAGGAACTAAATTGGTGTCGCCTGGATCAATCGAATACAAAACTGCTTCTTTGACGACAGCGCTATCATCATATGGTTGACCGGCAGAAAGAGCTGTGACAGTCAGAATGGTGGAAGGTCCGGAGTAGGTGAGAGAACCAGCACTATCATTACTGTATGTACTGAGGGCTGAGGTAGGTAGCTGAAATGGCGAGCCTCTGGATGGTCTGTCGTTGACCGTGATCGAAATTGACATGTTCAGAGCCTGAGGAATGTAGGTAATCTTGTAACATCCATTCTGTAGGTCTTCTATGCTGAGAAGATAAAACGGCCATTGAGCAGGATCTGTGCCTGTCGATGAAACAGCCACAGTTGCTCCTCCGATCGTCAGTGGAAAGTTGTTGGAGTCTATAGTCCAAACCAGGACTGTGGAAATATCGTTCAAAATGTGAGACCTCCAAGAAACAACTGAATCTGATATCACACCGACACGGCGTAATAAGTAAGGGCTTCCCGGAAGTTCTATTCTTCGCGATAATGAACCTGATTGCGGTGATAGGCTGAGACGGCATACATCGTCTGTAATGGCATTGCTTTCGTTGAATGACAATCGATAACCAGTCGACTGCTGAGCCACTCTTAGATTCAATGCATATCTCATCTGGATGCTAATATCCGTTGGTGATGGTGCTCCATTTCTAAGAACGTTGTCGTATTGATCAAGAGGTAAGATATCAAAATATCTTAGGTCATTGAAAACTCGACTTCCAGAACCAGTCAAATTGAGGCCTGCACCAAACAGTCTGAAACTCGATAGTGTGGGAGCGGGTACAACATTCAGAGTCATAGGACTGTTCAAAATCTGAGTGTCATTCGTTGCCGATTTGACCTCGACCTGATATGCTCCAGCAACTGGGAAAGACAAATTGAATCCTACTATTCCTTCACCCTGGTCTTGGAGAACAATTGGGACTCGCACAGTTTGATTTATGAGGGTTGCTATGAAATTGACGGCCACCGTATCATTTCTCCACAATGACGAGCTCGAATCGAGGCAGGTAATCGTTCCTGTTGATGTTTTCTGTGAAATGAAGGGTGGGGGTATAGTCATGTATGACTTCGTCGTAGAAAAAGTGACATCTCCATCAATCGATTGGATCGAGAAAGGACATTGTGGAAGTTGTATTCCATTCACCGTGACGTTGATGCTGTAAGTGCTTGCGATTGGTCTAATATAGCTGAACGTACATGTGCCGGCAACTTGACTTAGTAGGGAGACTTGCGATAAACTTGAACCTGCAGTAATACATGTTGCATCGCATCTCAAAGGCTCGAAAGGATTTCCAAATTGATCCTTGACGTGAACTTCGAAATTGACGGCAACTCCAGCTCGTCCTGAGCAAACTCCCGGTCCAGAAACGGTGCATTTGCTGATGTCTAGGCCAATACGACAAGTGATTGAGGTGGGAGAATTTACCAATGGTTGCGAAGGCGGTGCAGATGATGGATCTGATGGAGCAACAAAGGCGGAAACTGTGTATTGAGCTACTGCGGGCCGGAATTTGACTTGAACACAATTATTGTAATAGTAAAAGTTGAAATCCAGAGCTGGAGTAAACTCGAATGTAAAGACATTATGCAAACTATAGCCTCTGCCCAGAACAGGTTTCCCGTCTTGATCATATGGCCAGATAGTTGCATAATTGTCCACTCCAGCCAAAGCAGTTGGTGAGATATCCAGCCTTGATGAGCTGGAAATTTGGCTAGCTGTGGTAGTGACTGTGCATGTTCTGATTCGATCATACCAGGTAGAATATTTTATTTGAACTTCGTAGTCTCCTTGAACTGCAGGTCGTACATATGACGCCGAGTATCCTCCATTATCGATGGCTACGAAGGATGTGATGGTTGATGTGACAGCGATGATGACACTCAACCGTGAACTATCAATTATTAATGGAAGGCCATTCGACTGTTTGGGATAGATAAGAAGAGTAACCCTCTCTGCCCCAATACCGTTACCTATGCCGCTTCCCCCAATTACCCAAGGATCTTACAAACAATCAGCAAGTGCCCCATTCAATAGAGAACGGAAAATAGACTGGGGGGAATAGTTCAAATGGACTCCGCTAGCCTCTCAAGATTTTCAACAATCAAAAGGGAAGGGGAATTTGTACCTGTGGGGAGTGCCGGTCCGATCGAAACCCCTCCCAACGCGCTGCCAGAACCGCCACTTCCTGAATTATTGTTGTCGTCGTCGTCGTCGTTGTTGTTGTTATTATTATTACTGCTACTGTTGCTGCCGCTGCTGCCGCTATGACCAGAAGACGATGGGAAAGCGACTTTGATGATTGCCCATACCAGACCAGCTGCATAGCCGAGGTCGACCAGCTGCTTACGATTAGCTTAACCTATCCCACAAAATGTTGAGGAAGGGCGTATAAGACTTACTGCTTCACCGATTGCTTCGGCAGCGTCCACGACTATGACCATGAATTAGCAACGAAACAAGTTGGATTCATGAAAGGGCTGGTGGTTTCTTGGGAAATGATGGGGGGATTTTGAACCTCGAGCGCCGGCATATACAGAGCCCACAATCCCTGTCTATTCCGGCAGCTCCGTCCAAGAAATAAATTCTGGGGACAACCTACTATCTTTCATGATGTCAACGATCCTTTGAATATCATCATACAGCTCCTTGAGTCGTTTACACATCTTGTATATCTCCTTCACATCATATCCAAATATTCGTAATGGTCCATCTGGAAGCTGATAGGATATTGGAATCTGCTTTTCGAACACCACTGCCTCTCCCGCGATTAGACCGGTTGCGTTCAAGTTTACAGTCGCCTTTGAAACTGTTAAAGAGAGTCGAGGATTGATCATAGCCAGAATGGTAGTTTTGCCAGTCAAGGTACCATTGAACGTCCAATCCTGGAGAGTTGCCACAAAAGTTCCTTGCTTGTCGAACCAATTCAAGTCTAGGTCGAGAGAACGCATATTCATCCAACTTCCAGAGAGATTCCACTTGCCTGCTGTTGCCACATATACCATCTGCTGAAAATTGCAAGTCTCCAATGACATATGACAATTAAGGTGCCGGCTTGTAGCCACCATAAACAGCGGCAATGTGTTCCTGGATCCGCTTGAATTCTGGTAGTCCAAAGTCCCCTGTAGACGAGCGTCGAGAATAGGATTGTTGGCCAAGTTCGTCATATTGAGGGTCAATCGAAGCTGGGTCAAGATCAAATAGGTATCTATCAGAGTCCACCTAAAGCCAGAATCGGTACCCACAGCGATTGTTAGGCTGCTGGGACTGTAACCTGTCCCATCGGGCACGAAAAGTATTGATGCAGAAGCTACAACTTTGCTACCATAATTTTGTAGTCCGGTATCGAAGGTAAAGTCCGGTGCTCCTAGTGAAGGGACTCGAGCTGAAGAGTTCCAATTGTCGATGTAATGAGAGATCACTGCTCCAGTAGTTATATCTGCTCCGTCAGAAATACCAATGGCGATGGTGAGAGAATCCTGTGCTAGCGTCGCATTGATTATGGCGTTGGAGCTGCCAAAAGAGGTGTTACCTACAAGACTCACAGTTTTCTGTGCTTCAGTATCCAGATTCTGGAAGTCTATCTCTAGGTAAAGATTGCTGACTATCAATTCTCTTGATGTCCCTAGGTGCCAAGGGAGACTAGCAGATAGTTTGAGGTAGACCCTTTTCATGACCCATCCTCTGGAAGAAATCTTCTCCAAAGTAATGTCAACTCTGAATCTTGATGACGTTGATTCAATATCCAAGTTTGATCCGAGGGGTACAGGTGTCGCGACATTGCTTGTGACCAAGGCATCGAGTATTGAAGAGGCAGAGATCTGTCCATCTGCGTTGACGGTGATGACCAAAGTTGTGCTATCAACCAGGATCAGAGTTGCGGAAACGTGAAGAGATCCAATTTCAAGATCACCGCTCATCGTCAGAGTGGATGTACGCGCTGTTCCCGTGAGTGTTGGGTTTTGAATCATCAATGCTATTGAAGATGTCCGTAGGGTGAGGGGAAGAGCGCTATTAATGATCCAAGGGATGTTTTGGGAGAACTGGAAAGACAGGGCCTTCAAAGGAGTGGATCCCGCGGTCGTGATAATTGTTGCGGAGCATAGAAAGGTGAAATCGCTATCGGTCGTGAACACACTCGCCGGAATAGGAAAACCATCTTGCCAGTCAGCACAGCCAAAGAAGACATTAGTTGCACATTTACCTGGAATTTGAGCTACTAATGTGACAGTATCAATCGACTGGCTACCAAAGGCCACTAGGGAGGTGATATCAGACCTAGGAACAAATTGAAACGTCAGCTGACTTGTGCTAGAGGAAGCAATTCACTGATTTTCGTCTCTCCTCGCTTCGCTCCATTCTTGATTCATCAGGAGAAAAATGAAATGGATATTTGCGTACGGAAGAACTTTACCAGGTGCATTCAGCTTCGAGAACCCCAAGGTCGAGGTAAATTCACTCGGGGAACTTGGACTTCTGAGGAAAGTAGCTTGTGCGTTGATCAAATACAACGATGCAGATCCTACTTCACATGTACCGGATATCGTAACATAACCCGACAGATCAACGTTTCCTGGAGGTTGTTGAAGGAAGATTGTCAGTTGAACAGACGACAGGGTCAAACCCGGAAAAATTTCCCACGATGAGCTTGCTGAAGCCTTGACCCGTAGGAGTGATAGATTATAATTGGATGATATTTTGCTGAGTTTGATGTCGACATAAACTTGAGTCGAGGTAAATACCTCGCCAAGTGCCGTGCTGGCCGATGGAAATGATGAAGGTAACCCCCATCCGACCACCGGTGCAATTTTGCCAAACAATTTCTCATCTGAAATCACACCATTAGGAGCAATACCTAAAGTAGAGCCTGGTATCGAATCCACGGATAGGCTTGCCCATATATCGGTGGTTGCTGTACTTTTGACGCCTGCAATGAGTGCAAAAACATTAATGCTACCCGACATCGCAAAAGAACCGTACACCAGCCCAGCGACAGATGATTTGGTGAGATCTGAACTTTGTGGATACTGGAGATCTACCCATAGCCCTAGATCTGTCAAAGTAATCCTATCAGTCAGTTGCCATGTACCGCTGTATTGGGACCGTAGCAGTAGCCTCGTCAGCTCTGTATCCGAGAAAGTGAGCTGCAGCAATCGATTGGTTCCTCCAGTCAACTCGTTTGCTGATGTCAATTGAATGGGTGAATCATTAGGAAGTCTTCCGACATTCTGAAGATCGCCGAGATCTTTTGAAAGCATGCCTGGAGGTGAAAACGCCGAGTCGCTGGCAAGATCTGTCATCGAGCCATAAAAGCCGCTTGGCAAGCTTGCTTCCAAGATTGTGACGCGCCTCACAGAATCGTAAGAGACAAGGACTGTCAGAATAAATTGACCGTCGCGAAGACTGATTACGCCTCTGATCTGGCCACTGGGGTCCCAGTCAGTTGTCGTAGTCGCAACCAGTGACTTGGCCACCGAATTATCGGGGTGATCTTCACTTTTCGTAAACAGTGTCCCTGGCTCTGTGGTTGGCGATGAAGTAGTTATACGAACCACCTTTGCATTCAGGGAGATATCTTGAAGGACAACCTGCTGATATATATTATTGTTTATGGCAGGCGAAACCCACGTGATCCCTGGCAAGCTCATGGAAACTTCTGCCGATGATACAGACCAAGTTGATGATGGTGGTTTTCTTAAAACCACAACTATCTGCAATGAACCATCTCCCATATCCATATAAATGCCAGTATACGTTAGACTTGGCGGTAATTGATTGATAATGGCAGTTTGTGCAGAGGTCGCGGTGTCTGGAGCAAAGATATGGAGAAGGTCTGAAATTCCTACTCCAACCAGAGATGAGACTTCTATCCCGAGCTGAACGCTTGAGGTATCTGCAACATCAAAATGTGCTTTAGCTATAACTTGCACATCTTGCACGAGCATGCTACCACTGACGCCAACACCATATTGCCATGCAGTATTCGGGTCATTTCTTGTCATATCCACACTCACTGCCAGGTTCCGTAACGTGACATTTTCAATCAAAACCCAATCGAAGCCTGCTTGAAGATTCAAGGAGACAGCTTTCAGAAAGAAACTTCCAGCAGTCGTTCGTTGTACCACAATTGTTGCATCTAGAAGCTGACTTGATTGATCCACTAGTTGTGACTTGAGATCCGAATCCACAGAAACAGTAGCTGCTTCAAAACTTAAAGCCGAATCCAATGCAGTTAGGAATGTGCGAGCATCTAAAGTCTCTTGTGGATCTTCCAATTGTAGTTTCAAAGTGAAATCAGCTGCTGACCCCGAAAGTAAATCTGGCAAATCTCCAAAAACTCGGAATGTAACATCTTGGATCGTGAAACTAGCGTCTACTTGTAGTCCAACTTGTTGATATTGTGCTGGATGGGAGTCAATTCAAAATTCTGTAGAGGAAGTAGCTTACTTACCGTCCGATGCTGTATTCAGTGAGATGAGCATAGATACGGAGTCGAGTACGAATCCTGGCAGGATTGCCCATGAGGCCTCGACACTGACCCTCAACTCACCAAAAAATTGATATTTGATAGCAGAGTTGGTAGAGCTTCCTGGAAATGACACAAACTGCTGCACATGGTTCAATACCTGTTCTGCAGAGGCGGAGAAGCCTTGCAAATCCCCCGATGTGACCCCGACAGACATTGGGTCGAACCTTGGTGTTGTTCAAGATTCGCCGAGCTTCAATCCTCGTACAAGAACATGATGTATATCAACACTGCTGCTTCCTTTGGATTTTCGCTGAGATGCAAAGGATAGAAATGTTCAATTAACAGTTGTATCATCTCAACTCGGTTAGTAGGGTTCACTGTGCAAAACATCTTGCAAGAGGCTAATTGCTAGGGTTTCTGGGGTCTGGTGACAACAATGTATTGTCTCATTTGTGTGGATACTTGGAACGCCACAAAATTGAAAATCCACCCTTTCTGGGACTCGCCGAGGACGGTCCAGATTCTTTTTTTTGCAGTGACATACTCGTATACTACCAGCATTGAGTATCTCACGAAGCCCGGAAAGTATTTCTACCATTGTTCATGTGGGCGATAACTCACTTGAAGATATGTCTACGCCCATATTTCTCACGCTGAACAACTCTGTCGCGCCACAGAATCTAGTAAAAATCAATGGCGATATAGATCAAGTAAGTAGCATGCCTGTACTATACCTTGAAGTTTCGTATTGACTTTCCCCTAAGCCATATGCACAGGTCACGGTCATAGACGCTGACTACGGTGACTGTAACGTGATCGATGTCTGCCAAACAGAATTGACGACTGGCGGATCGTATGATGCAACAGATCCGTCATACTATAGAATTCTGATCGATACTGGGCCATCTCGAGCACAATTGGACAACATAATACGAGTACTGTCAAGGTTTAAGCCGCCGAAAATCAGGATCTCGCCGAGTGTTGATTCGGTGCCCAATTCCTTTGCAAATCCTCCTGTTGGCATGGTTCAATTCACACATCTTGATGAGGATCATTGCGGACAAGGTGCGGCCCTTTTCAAAGCAATCAGAACAAATGACACTCTATGTCCAAACTTTGTTGACACTAAAGTCATGTTTCACGAGCTACCTAGCCTGGACCCGACTCTTACTGTCACTTACCAACCGTAAGGACATTGTTAACAAAAGACTATAATTTTTTACTGATCAATGTATCTATCGTAGGCCGCGGATTCCGGGTAATCCCTTCACCATCACATGTAATAACGACGAGCGATGGAAGCTTTTGATGAGAGGAGCCAACTTTCGTTGGTTTCATCAATTCAAGTATCAATTCATTGCCACTGCTAGCACAGCACCTTCAGATAATGAGACTAGGTGGAAATTGATCGGCCCTTCCGACAATTTCAAAGTGTTACAATCAATAAACTTTGACGTTCAGTATCCAGTACCCGCGAGTGCTCCTCAGGCTATAGCGATACGTTGTGCAATTGCTTTAAATATCAAAACAAAGCACGGGAGGGAGAATACTGTGCGAATGGGAAGAGTTCAGGCTCAACTATTAAACTCAGCAGGTAAGAAGGAAGACACAGATGTTGTTTGGCAAAAGGTGGAAATCTTCGGAATCGTTCCACGTGTAGGGACGAGTACAGGATACATAGCTCTTTGTGTTCCACCTCGTCTCCCACCTGTACTCCCAACGTTTCAATCTGTCAAACAATTCGTGGACATCAAGAGCGAGTTCGACTCGCTTGTCAAACACTTTACAAGTAGTGCCGCAACAACTCCTACAGCTCGTCCTTGGGTAAATGCTAGTGTGATTTCAGCTACGCAAGGTATTTCCAGAGCTCTCACAGCCAAGCCAGCACTAATAACACCAAGATGACGACTCAAATTATCTTCCCACTCGAAGTCCTGTACCGTCACGGAGGTGGATAGTAAAGACAGTCGGACCGACCAAAGCTATATACGAAGAGTTGATCTCCCAAGTCATGTTAAGCAGATACAAGAACTCGATATCGATTCACTCTGGAGGTATTGGACCATACGCCCCATTGGACGATCTGAAAATAGGAGGTCATGATATTCAGAATCGAGCCAGCATTGTCACTATGATTCGAAAGCTCAAGGTCAGCAGTATTTCTGCCAGCCCCAGCTCAGAGGAACGAGAATTCGACATGTTATTCACAGGAGACTCTTATGATCGGGACTGTAACATCCAAGCAACTGTCGCGGCATTCACCGGCAAAGATTTGCGCCAGGAGGTTGATGTTTTGAAGGTTCCACATCATTGCTCAAAGGTGACATCCGACACGAATTTCTATAAAATGTTCCGGGCCAAAGTCTATCTGGTTTGCGGTGCACAATATAAGCACGGAAATCCATCATTGCACACTCTGCAGGAAATCGCACGCGGGACCCTTCAGACACCGCTCGAATATGCCGCGAAACGCGAAACGCCTACGCTTCTCTTCTTCTCAGATCCGGGCTCACTCGATGATAATAGAGTTACGGTGAACGGGCAGACAAGCACAAGGCAGCTTCTAAGTGGGATATACAAACCAAATTTTGATGCGACAAGGGGCGACATCTACAATTATAGATGTTTCAGGCTGAGAAAGCAGCCTGGAGTTGTCAGATCTGGCGCTGGAAGGATCATATTTGGTCGGAACGCGGCTCGTCAATTAGCTGTGCAATTTACCACTGCCACGGCTGACTCTCCCGACGACCTACTATTAAATGATTGGGTAGAAATGCTTCCACTTTAAAATTTTGAGTCACTCTGAGTTTGTGCAAGTGGGGTGGATTATGTTGAGTGCGAGTACTTTTTTGTACCTCAAGACGACAAAAGTTACAAGTTTCGGTTCCAAAGACGATAGACAAGAAGATTCATGCATCAAGCATTTAGAATCGCAGTCTTTCTCTCGGGGCAAGAATGGATCCTGTAAGGATGTTTTTGTAGCTGGTTCTCGGAACACTATCGATTCAGATCAACATGAAAGGACCAGCAATTTGATAATCACTTATCATAACATTTCTCATGCCATCAAGTCTTGGTTCCTCGAAGTAAAAAATCTTGCTAACTCTACTGACTAGCGTTTTTCCTCATGCTCTCTCGATCCCCACCTAACCACTCTCTCATGATTCCAAGATAATTTCTATGTCACCGCATCCCTCCAGACCTAAAGTGGGCTACGTTCTGGTCTCTGGTGATATCATGGATGTTCCCAAGAACAAATTCGACTGCATGAGGATTGAGCTTCAATGATCCCTTGTTGACATTACTTGGAATCTGTCTTGGATTCAAAAATGGCAACTCATATACACCTCCGTTTTGACCGGAGCTCAACTCATGTGACCTACCGACCGTAGCATTAGCGTGTCTGGGAAGTTCACTTATGATGAAGTCGTCATGAAGACTATCATCTTTTGCAGAATAACGACTTGCAGTCTCTATTATGCGAGCAGCTTCGGTGCCCCGTATCGATGTATTAGGTGGGCTATTGGCCGTACCAAGGCCCAGAGACCAAGCTTCAATGAGACGATCCATAGGTCCGGTTCCTTTCATGAAGGATGTGAAGAGTTTCGAGGTTTCAGTTGATGTAGGATTCATCCCAATTCGTAATTGGCGAGTGGTTTGATTCTATGTAGGTCTTTTGTGTTCGGTTTGAATTTCAATACTTGGTTTCGACCACAAGGGGATAGAAAGATCGGCAGAATATATAGAAAGTAAAAGCTTGATGGACGTGATTGTTTCATTTCTAGATATTTAATGGTAAGAGCTACTTGACACATTGGAGTAGATTCACGGATGTATGCCAATTCTTGTCAATCCCAGGCCTCTAGACCGCATTTTCTTGCAGGATTACCCTATCTAAAATAAATTTGAAGCCAAGGTAAATCTAATCATAGTGGCTATATGTGTTTGAAGCAAAGTTCATTTCAAGTGTCATGTGACCATAACCATTGTCGCAGTTGGGTGCGAAATGTGGTGGGATTGTTTTAGCATGAAGTGTATGTTTTTCATTGAATTTATCGTACCTTCAGTAAGCTATTTATGCGTGCATGTGTTGCCTCAGGTTCCTACAGCTGATGCCTTGGTCTACGACACACCCCCCCAGATTTCACTCTGCTTCAGATGACATCTGTAGGTCTTCCTCATCTGATGCGTATCCTGGATCAATCCGCGAAGAGATATCAACCAGGCCTAGCTGCTTAACAAAGTGAGCATGTTTCTCTGTTGAGAGAGGCTTTGTGAATCCATCTGCAGGCATTTCTGTAGTCTGAACCCATTGCACCGCAACTTATTAGAACTGCAGCTTGCATCAGACGACGGATGCCCCGTACGACGCCTTGGCATCGAAAATTAAGCTTATCCGGAATATTTTTGCATCACGCAACCTCGACCTCGTCCTCAAACGGCTCGCAGCTCTCGACCGACGTCTGGTGCACGCCAATCAGGCGTATAATTGGCATTGGTCAAATAGCCTTAGGTTTTGGAAGTTAAGATATTATGGACAGGCAAGTTAACCACTCCGGTCGCGCCTGCGCCCTTATCAGGTGAGGATCTGGATGAGAAATTACTCTTTCTTAAGGGGTTTAAGGTAACAACCGAAGACAAAGGCCACAGTTGGAGTAACGCGATGGTCTCTATAATGAGGCGGATGATGCGGAAGCGGAATCTCGGTTGAAGGATATCGCGGAAGGATACTGGTGATATCGTTAAAGGACATGACTATTAGAGGCATCGATCCTAGGTACTGGTTACGTGGGGTGCAATTTAATGCTTTCAATTCAAGCTCAAACCAGATGCTTTGAATATAGCTATAAAAAGATAAATAGCGATATCCCAGCAGAATTATCAAAACACCACGTGCCGTTCATATTGTTCGCCGCTGCGTCCACCACATCCCCTTATTACTGCAGATCAAACGAGGCAGTCAATCAAGGCAGCCTCTATTTCTCTCGCATCGCCTTCTCTCAATTCTTAGCGATAAAGATGTGGAGGAATCGGTTTCGACGCATTCTCAGCCTATAATTTATCGGAGTGCAAAGTTATCTGCTCTATTAGCTTCACACAACGAAGACACTTTGACAATCTTGGAAACTTTGCCCTTAGGAATTGCTTCTCTTCACCTTGCCTGTCCTCCCTATCTTCAAATTAGTTCTATAGGTTTCCAAAAAGGATAATGAAAAGCTCACTGGAGCACCATATGCTGGACTGTGTCAAGCTCCGCATTTCTTCGCTATTCGAATGTCCAAGGATTCTTCTCGAAGGGATCAACACAGTATTGGTCCTCTGAGTAGGTCTAGGACTTGCTGAAATCAAAGAGCATCGACCTCATTGTGGTAGCATAGTCGATAAGATTGTCTGGTTTTAGATCGCCATGAATAACCTTGGCTTTATATAAAGTCTCGACAATTTCGCACAGGTGGATGAAAATGTGGATGTATTCGAGGCTCATCATGTCAGAGTAGAGCTCCTTAGCTGTTACGAGTGAGTGATTACTTAGTTGCATATCTTGTGCACCCTGGCAGATGTATGAGTCCTCGAGTAGCTCAAGTACGACCACACAAACGTGTCCAGAGTCAGGAAACGCCTCACGCCATGGCTTAGGACACGATAAATATGAAAGCTTCGTAGTTCCATAGTACTTTGGGAAAAAAAGAGCGTGCTGGGTCTTGGATACACTCATCGATTCGCTCGTAAGCGCGGCTCTCGCGATGCCATAAGTTGAAGCAATAATCAAAGATTAGAATTTGATAGTAGAATTTTCTTTTTTAGCAATAATGTTTGATCCCATTCTATCTCCTTTTTAGAATATGGTTTGTACTTTGGGATGAAATAATCAGAGATCGTAAGTTTGAGAAGGAAAAATGACTAACCAATTTGACGAAGTAAGCCCTTCGCTCTTCTGACGTTGCTTGGTAAACTTGACCTAATCCTCCAATAGCTAGAGGTGCCTTGGAAATTTGGAATGGCTTTGTAAAAGTTTGAGAGTGACCAGCATAATAGCTACCAGTTATATTCATTAAGACGTGCGCCATGCCTAACGATGTTTAAGGTCGAGGATTTGTGTGTTCGGGACACGTCTTGAACCTGAAATTAGAAGTATCAGCTAATCGACAATATTTAAACTTGGGCACGGAAACTGGCGCACGGAGTTTGCTATACTATAAGCGAGATCTGGTGACCTAAATTTCTTGACATCGATTCTTGGAAAGCGCATCACAAGTCGTTTATCGATTATACGTGTATGCAATGAGAATTGATATTAAAATATGATAGGGCAGGATCTGTTCAAAGAATACCCAGCTATAAATTCACGACCTCTTTTCGTGATTTCTGCTGCGAAGTGCCTACGAGCCAGATAGAAAAGTGCCCCTATAATAATCACGAGACTTGTGGGTTGTCGATTCTTTATACGATCCACCCTTATTTCTCTATACTATTGTATCCGTCTTCAAATCAGCTATTATTGCTTCGAGCCTGTCTTAGTCTATTAGTTCCCAAACTGTGATAAGGTAACCCGATTCTTGACCTTTACGATTTCGTTCCACCAATGGTTCAGGGAGATATATAGCTATATCTGAATCTATAACGTCCCAGGCAATATCCTTCGACGGTAACCAGTATTTCACGGGATCAATTCTCTGAGACTGTGCTTTTTCTGAAGATGGTGGAGAACGAGGGCTGGTCTGGGTATGTTTTACCCGTGCTTAAGTCAAAGCAGGATACGAGGCGAGAAAGAACAAGCTCAAATTGACTGTCAATTCTTGCTCCTTCCCTTTTGAAGACTTTGATTATGCCGACCAGGATATGCGTGCAACTTCGAGCGGAGCTGGTTTTATCCCCGAACTACTCCCGCTTTGCCCGCTATATGCAGAATAATCGATGGACATCGCACTGAAAACTATAGACATAGTAGAGATATCTAACGGTATGCGACGGTGTGGGATATTGCGAGATGGCCTTAGTGGCTGGAAGTCGACGTCTTCTTCAGAATTCCTAATTCGAATCACGACCAGCTCCCTATCTATTAGTATCTATGCGTACCTTATGCTAAGATTGATACCGTAGTGCTGAGCTTGCTCGAGTGGTCTGGCTTGATTTGTGAGCTGTGGATTGTCGAGATAATTACTCTAGTCTAGCTTAAATAGATTATGACCACTCTATTTCAAAGATGCCTTAATATCTCTAGGGCAGAAGTTGCGAAACGTGGTAAGTCCGTTATTCTTAGTCACCCTATCTGATAATCCCTAATCAGGAGATCTATTAGACTGCTAGCCCGTATATAATTATTAATAATAGGTCTTTTTCCTATCCTAGAATCGCTAGTATTTTATCCTATTGGTTTCCGACTATCTATTCGCATTTTTGACTTATATATTCTGTAGACGATTTACTTGGATGATACTTTGTATATCCTAGTAATAATAAGTCCCTTTATAGATATAATAATATGGCTACTCTCCCTGAGAGGATTTAGACGTTACTGCAGATAATGAGCTAGTAGCTATAAACGATCCGGTGGTAGGTGGTATAGGCATTATATTATTTTATATGTTTTGTATACTTTGTTAAATGAATCGATTAGACTCATAGAAGCTTCCCTTAATTATAGGTAAGTCTCTCTTTTCCCCGGATCCAAAATATCTGAAGAGTAGATTGGGATATGAGTCCTTAATAAAATTAGATAAAAGATATTTGTTATCCTCGAGAAGCTAAATAATAATATAACTTGAAGTAAACTTAGCAAATAATACTTACGAGCATTGAGACACTTATACCTAATAGCGGCAATTAGACCCTCCTCCTGATATCTTATATGAATTACGTTCTTTGTTTTAAAGAAGAGTATAAATTTGTCTAATTAAAATACCTTGGACTAGATAGTCCTAATACTCGATATAGGAATTTGTCTAGGTATAAGACGTATAAATGAGAGGCAATTCAATGAGTAAAATAAGTTATATTCTAGTATGAGACTAAACTCTGGCCCTTTTGGAATGCCAGAGTTGGACTATTTAAAGGGTGCCTGAGGGGTTCTTGTAAACTGCCAAATATAACCGAATAGTCGAGGTTATGTGAGATTATATTTCAATTATACACCTGACACCTAATTCTTATATATTAAACCCTATATCTTCTTTTCATTTTAATCCTTCTCTTATATTAATCTTCTTCTTTTATTCTTATTATTTCTTTCTTTACTTATTCTCTTACTTTTTAACCTTAACCTATTAGCGGTTAATAAATAAAAAGTTAAAAAAGAGCTTAGAGGTTAAGAGGATAAAAATGTAAGGTTAATTCTAATTATATATAAAAGGTTTTATAAGTTAGCTCTATTTTTTATTTTAGAACTCGGCCAGGGCACTAGCAGCTACACAATTAGCCTGGATATACTAGGTCCTACTAAGGCTGGCAGTCTCTCTTAGCCAGAGCATATAGGCTAGTTCTATTTTAAAAGCTTATTAGAAATGCTTTTATAGCTATTCCTGCCCCCCTAGCCAATAATATACCCTATAATAAAGCGGCATAATTATATTTAAGAAGCGGCATTTAATTTCCTTATAATTGGGATTAATAGCACGGCAAAGGTCTTATAGCTAATAGCACTTTTAATAAATAATATACCTCTTAATCCACTTTTTACCTTTGGTCTCTTATGCCTAATAAGCATCGTTTTTAGCATGGATCTAAGAGAATTGCCAGGAGCACATTTATAAAGCGTAATTAAAGTTATATCTCTAAACTTAATAAGATAAGCAAGTGCCGAGCATGGTTTAAAGGTTGCTCTTATAACGGTTAAGCACCTGGTCCTATATATAATCCTATTATAAAACCTTATTTAGCCTAATAAAAGTTATTCTTATTTAAAGTAAAAGGCTAAACTTTAGGTTTACTAAACGGGGTTTTATATAAGGCTATATATAAACCTAGCATGCTTTATCCTCGGCTATATATTATTACTAATACGGCTTAATATTAAGAAATTAGCTAAGAATATTACGAGAATAATATTATTAAATTAAGTAAAGCTATATTACTTCCTTATCCGGAAATAATTATATATTAAATTATGGCTTTTAGGTCTAGCTAATTATAATAATAGAATAAGCCTTTATACCATTATAGCCTATTCGACCGGACTCTTAAGAGAAATTAAATATTAAAGTAAGGGCGTTAATATAAATGACCTAGTAAATAAAGGGGTAATCAAATCTAAGCCCGAGGGTAAATATAGCTATAATAGCAGGCTAAGTTCAAGTATTAAGCCATTACGTGATAATTAATTTCTTTTCTTCTTTTATCCTAAACTTAAAGATATATAACGGGCATTTAAAAAGATTAGCCAATTACGTTACGTCTTCTTTAATCTGGTAATATAAAATAATCTTATTCCGTTATTAGTTAAAGAAATCTTCCTATGGCTAGCATGATTAAATTAGACGAGCAGCCTTTTTAATTAAGGTGCTAGCGCCCTTTTCACGCGTAATAATATATTAAATATTTGATTAATTAGTCAATTCTTGAATAATCTAAGGCTTGATTAGCTTATTATACTCGAGAAACTTTTCTTATATAACCGGAGGAAGCGTAGCAATTATTTAAATAGTTTGAGTCCTAATTTACTATATATACTAGCCTAATATTACGGTCACGGGATTACCGCAATAATAGAATAAAGGATACGCCGTCTCTTAATAATTCTAAAAACCGCATTAAGGAAAGTCACGAGGAAGTAGTCACGTGATGGATCCTTGGATCCCCATAAGCGAGATAGCGAAGGGGGATTTATGGATCTAACCTAAAAGGATCCTGGGATCTAATTAAAAATAAAGGTTTTATATAAGACTAGCACTTTTGCTATTAAATAGGAGCTTTATGCTTAACTTTAAATAATATTCTTTATATTTAATAATATTATAATTAAAATGTTTTTATGATATACTTATCCTTTACCTAGAATTATTATATAAGCACTGGCCTATATAATATTTATTATATTTTAAGCACCTTTTTTAAGGATACCGACTCACTAAGATAATATATTTATTAAAGGAGGATTAATTATAATAGCGCCCGAGGCGCTTAAGTTACTTATTATAAAAAGATTAATTAAGGTTAATATGCTAAATAAATTTATAGGAATTAAAGGAGGACTTAATAAGTTCCTCGCCTAGTATAAACTTTATATATACTTTAATAAATATGACTTCACCTATAAAATAGCACAAGTCTTATGGATTACTATATTCCTTAAAGGATTAGCTTAAGATTAGTTTTAATTATATCTCTAAGACTTCTTAGCTAATAAATATATTATAGGGCATTATATTACTTTAGCCAAAGAAGCTATAAGAAATATTTTTAAGGAAGTTATTAACTTTAGGATATTTATTAAATAAGTATTTAGGGATATAAATAAGAATAATACCGCGGATAGGATGCTATAAGGCTTATGCTAAAAGAGGTTAATAGCTTATTATGCCATTAAATTCTAGTAATATATAGCAAGATTAGCCTAAAATGGGGACGCCTTATATTCCTAGTTTTATAAAGGCCTAAAGGATAATATTAAGAATAATTTAATATATATTAAGAAGCTAATAGACTTGGTAACCTTAATTAAGAAATCGGTAGAGATTAATAATTATAATTATAAGAGAAAGCTAAAAAAGAAAGGCTCTTATAAATTAGGAAATAATATATAATATTAGCTATGCAATTAATATTATAATCCTATATAGATAAATGCGACCCTTAAGGGAAAAAAGAAGGGTTTTAAGGGAAAGAAACTTTCCTTAAAAGTCCTTTAAAATCGTTAAGAAAAGGGACTTTGCTTTAATTGCGGATTCCTTAATTATATCGCATTTATATATAAAGGAGAAAAGAAGGGGAATTAAAAGGGGAAGAAAACCTTAAATGCCATAAAAAAAGGAATACCTTAAGCTATTATAAAGGAATAGGAAGTATGCCATTTAAGTGCATGATAAATAATATAATAACTAAAATAATAAGGGTGATATTTAAAAGAAGAAAAAGGATTATATTATTAAGTTATGCTTAGGCTATATTATATATAAAGTGAGCACTAGAGCGGAAAAATTATTTACTAGTAAAACACGTGACCTAAAATCACGGGGTCTTAACCTTATTATATATGTCCCCCCTTAAAAATAGTTGCCCCTTAATTATTTTAGACTTACTTTTCCACGTTTTAATCCTTTATAAAGTAAAGACCCTCCTTATAGGCCTCTATTAAAACCCCCTTATTTAAAATATCCACATTTGGCTTAACCTCAAGCATGGGAATTTTAGAAGCACGAGATCGCTTTAAGTGAAAATAAAATGATTTCTCCTTAAATATACGCTTCTCCTCCTCTATTATATCCTTATATAAAGCCAAAGCCGCACGCGTAGCTTTCTTACGTCCTTCCATAATAAATCTATAAGTAGCTTCCTTATTATTACCTAATAATATATTCCTTTCCTTTAAAATTATAAGTGAGCTCTAACGTTTATAATATATGAGAGCATTAGATAAGGCCCCTAAACCCCTTAATTTAAAACTTATAGGAAATTTAAAGGGTATAACGCCATATTTATTAGCTAAGCCGGATAGCATAGCTATTAGAGTAATCTAATCTCTATATGACTTAAATAGCATATATTAGGTATTTCCCTTAATCACTTCTAAATTCTCCTTATTATCTTATATGCCTATAAATCAGGGAAGCATTATATGTTGCACCTTTATAATAGGGCCTATAGCTCTATAGGATATTAATAATAATGTGATTCGCGCATTTCCTGGCTTATAGGGTATGTTCCTCTAATTTTCTAATCTTAGAACTTTGGTATTTTCTTTAATAAAAAGCTAGTTAATAATCCTATAAATAAATCCATTTATAGCCTATTCTCAAGCAATTACGCGATCCTATTATTCTCTTAGCTTATGCTATATTTTAAGCAAAAAGAATATGTAATTCTTATCATTCTCTTTATTTATTAATATTATTCCTTAAATTATATATATGCTACGCTACTTGGCTAGCAAGTCTAATATATTAAAATCGATATAATAAAAATAAGTACTATTTCCAGGAATATAATACTTCGCGTAATAAGGGTAGCTAATTAAACGCTATATAGTATTACGTCTTAATGCTATATATAGCATATAATAAGCATAATCTTAGCGCATTAGCTATTAAGCAATTAAGTAAAATATATTTCTTAGCTAGCCAATATTCTTATAACTATTAATTTCTCAAAGATGCTAGCGGTATATATTAAACTTATTTAATATCTATTTCTTTAATTCCGGGTTTTAAAATCACTAATTAAAGAGCAGGGTAATAACGGATCCATTAGCCTTTTATTTAGGAAAAATCGTGGGGTCTTAAGCATTTAATATCTTTTCCTAATTAAAAGCAAAATCGATTCCCTACTTATTATAAAAGAACTTATAAGGGCCTAATTTATTAAAAAGTCTTAATAGTTAACTTATAACTCGAAACCATTAATATATCGCCTTATTAATCTTTAGTTTTCCGATATCCAAGTAATAATCTAATATATATTTTAATTAATAGTTTAAAAGAGGTTAATCCAAGCGTTTAATATAAAACCTAATTTATCTTGCTATAAGCCGCTTATATAAAAAGCAAACCTTTTTAAAAGTATGCATTTTAGCTAATAGCTTTATCCTAATTATAATTCCAAGTGCCCTCTTCTTTTTTACCGCAATTTTCTAGCCCTCCGTAATATCTTTTATATAGCGGCACTAGCTATTTATTGCCTAAATATCCTTATTATCTTTCCTGCTATTCGCTAATTCTTCTTTTATATCATTTATTTCTTTTTTATTTAGCTTATTTATAGGTCCTAAAACCATATCATATTCCTCCGCTTCCTCTTATAGCATGCGAATTCCTTTAAATTTAAGAGCTTAACCGCTACCTTTAAGATTCGCACTTGGAATTAATAAATTTTAATTTGCCGGGCGGGGTGAAATTTCTCTATTACCATTATTATTATTTAGCTATATCGGGTCTTTTAGGATAGGTTTTTTGATTGTTTTAGCACTAATCTCTTTTAAAAATCCATAAACGCTAAAGGATATTCCTAGCTCTCATGCTTGTTATAAAGAAATTTCTTTTACCTTTTTATTCCAAATCTTTTATGCTTTATTAAAATCACTAGACGTGAGATCTTTAATTGGCTTGGCCCATTTCTTTTTATTAGTGAGACGTTAAATTATTATAATATTCACTAGTCATATTAATTGCTCTAAGCTACCGGCAAGTCGAGCTAGCTTTCTATATGCGTAAAGGAAATTTAGCGAGTAATTTATCTTATCTAACCATTTTATAATATTATTATCCTTTTACCTATTATATATAGCCTTCTTTACCTTATGCGTTTAGTCCCGTCTCTTCTTATTTTCCTTAATAATTAATAGCGCCTATGCCCACCTGCTAGTAAACTCGTCCTTAAATATGTATGTCTAATAAGCTCCTCCCTCTTATATAAATAAGAATATCTCCTTAATTATATCTAATGCCCTTTTATGATATTATAGCATGTCTTAAAGAATACTTGCCTTAACCTTATATTTATCTTATTCTAATATACCTATAAGGTAATCCTTTATCTTTTATGCATTTTAAAATATTATGCTAGCGGTAAGAGTAATGCTCTTAGATCAAATGTCTAGTGCATTCTCTATAGCTATAATATAACCCATTTTCTTATATGGTTTAAAGGGAAAAAGGTTAAAAAGGAAAAGAAGTTTTTAAGAAAAAGAATCCTTAAATAATTGATTCGATTTGGCCAAAGGTGAATTGCATACGGCTTATAATTAATAAAAGCCATTGAGTAAATAATTTAGTTTTTAATTAATTATTCGCCTTTACCCCTTATTTTAAACGTTTTTCTATTTAATAAAAAAACTTTTTAGCGCTAATCACGACCTTAATAAAATAATTAAAAATAGCCCCTAAGGACTTAAAGAAGTGTGCTACTATTTATAATAAGGGCAAGAAGCAAGCTAGTGCTATTATAAAGGCTGCTTTAACGGGTACTTGCTCTTTGCGGCGCTTATAAAGTTCAACTTTAATTAATAATTTATTTTTGCTTTCCTTTCTTTTTAAGGTTTAGCAATTCGCCTTTATATAATAGCAAGCCTCATCTTCATCTTATTCCGAGTATAAATATCCTTTCCCGTTCCCTTTTAATCTTTTCTTTTTAATAATTTTTTAAGTTAGCTAGGTAAGTGCCTCTTTATATTATCCCCTCCCCTACTTATAATAGTCCCTTCCCTAATTAGTCTCTTATAATATACCTTAAGCATATTAGGATATCTTTACCCAAGCACTAAAATGATTTATTTGCTCTTAAATACCTTGATCTTATCACTTTATCTAGCATAGCTCCTTATGAGCCCGCTACCTCTAACCTTATATATTATATTATTACTGCCCTTATATACGGTTTAATTAATCCTGCTCTTGCCTGGCTTATAATTAAATCCGTTAAGGCTAGCATAGCTCCTATTCCTATTATTATCAAAGCTATTAGTCATCAATCCATTACCCAAAATCTTATTATTATTACTCTTAAAAAGAAGTCTTTTAGTGGAAATGCTCCTACTTCTTTTCCCGGTAATCCAATTATTCCGGCTAATATTAAATTTATTATTACCTATATTAAAAATGCTGAATTCTTTAATTTAGACCCTGCTAGTTATATTCTAAAATCTTTGCATAATGCTAGAGTCAAATATTGCCCCCTTTTTAATTACTTCTTTAGCATTTTATGGTTTATTAACGCTATATCCCAAATTACATAAATAGAGGTTTGCTTATTTAAAGCCATATTTAAACCTTACTTTAAAATCTAATTAGCTTATAGCTATCTCGGCCATTCATTTATCGGTCCTAATAATGGTATTTTAATTATTCTTAATAAGGAATATAATAATAATAACTTTAATTTATCTGAGTTTTCCTATAATAAAGCTATTATTGCTAACTACCCAAATTATTAATAATAGATTAAATATCTTTTAAATGCTAATAACCCCGTTATAATTAAGCCTTATTACTATTACCTTATTTTACCCCGTCCTTTTATTGCTAAAAAGGCTTTTATATTCGCTATCCCTAATATAAAAGACCATAGTGCCAAAGATTCTCTTATCTCTTCCGGAAAAGGCAAAGGAAAAGCTATTATAAAGTCATTTATCGCTAGTTCTTTATTTATTAAAAAGACCAGGAAACGCAAGGCCCCCGAATCTAGCATTATAAACGATTTTAATGCTATTATAAACGCCGATCCCACTCTATTTAAGAAGCCTAAGCTTAGAATAACCTATACCCCTATAGCTAGCTTGTTACGGTCACGGGCTCATCACGAGAGCAGAACCAAGAATACGCCATTCTTAGTAATTCTAAGAACCGCGTAGGGAAAGTCACGGGGAAAGGTCACGTGATGGATCTCTGAATCCCTATAAGCGAGATAATAAAGGGGGATTTATGGATCCAGCCCTAGGGGATCCTAGGATCCAATTAAGAATAAAGGTTTTATATAAGACTAGCACTTTTACTATTAAATAGGAGCTTCGTGCTCAACTTTAAATAATATTCTTTATACTTAATAATATTATAATTAAAACGTCTTTATAATATACCTATCCCTTACCTAAAATCATTATATGAGCATTGGCCCATATAGCAACCGTTATACTTTAAGCACCTTTTTAAGGGATACCGATTCACTTAAATAGCATATCCGGCAAAGCGCTAGCAAATATACTTAATCCTAAGAGTAATATTATAGGAATACCCTTATTAAGAGAGAAAATGGATAATAATGTCCTTATAAGGAATAGCAGCCTAAGCATTATTGAGTTTAATGCGTAATTAAAAGAAACACTTAGGGTCAAGTTATTAAATACCTTTATAAAGAACCGAAAAGAATTAGAGGTCTTCCTATTATAAGTGAAGCTCTATATTCACTTTAATAATAATAAGTTCCTTACGGATAAAAGCTACGCTTTATAAACATTTTCCTATCTTTGAGGAAAAGCCATAAAATGGGTTTAGCCCTTTTTAATAGACTACTTTAAATATTTAAATACCTATAAAGCTATAATAATTACGTAAAACATGTTTAGGACGTGGGGAGAATTTAAGAGAGAGATTAAAAGAATATTCGGAGATATTAATAAAATTAAAATAGCGGAAACCTACCTATATGCATTAAAATAAACTAGGAATATTATTAATTACTCCACGGACTTTTAAAAATATGCCAATTAAATTAAATAAAATACGAGAGCGCTAATAAGCTATTATAAGCGAGGACTAAAATCACATGTTAATATGGAATTCGCTTATATAAAAAAACCACCTTAGGATATAATATCGTTAATTAAATATATCATATAAATTAATAATTATATATATGAGTTTTATTAAGAGTAGCGGTTTTAGGGACATAATAAAGGGAGTTATTAGGCCAATTTAGGCAAATAAAGAAGGAAAGCGTAAGAAAACCATTAATTAGACCCAATGGAATTGGATGCTACTTCCTAAGGAAATTAAGGGAAATCCAAGTTATTATTAAAAGTTATAAAGTTATAATGAGAAAAAGGACTCTATTTTAATTATAGACTCCTTAGTCACGTCGCGTTGGCATATAAAGGAGAAAAGAAAGGGAATTAAAAAGGAAGGAAAACCTTAAATGCCACGGAAAAGGGAACGCCCCGAGCTATGAGAACTCCGGTACCTATAAAATTAAAGGAAGCTTACGTGATTAAACGTTAGCCTAATATTTATTAAATAATAGAGGAATAGTTAAAGAAAGCCAAGATTAATACTTAATTAAAGCCTAATGCCTAAAATAAAGAATAAGGAATTAAACGTAAAGCATTTAATAAAGGGACTTGACGCATAAACTTTAAAGATTAATATATTACCAAGTATTAACTTTATAAGAAGGTTTATTAAGAGGACCCCTAAATAGGAAAATTATAAGAGGTAATCTAAAGAGAGGATACTCTAACCTATTAGAGCCGAGAATAGCAATTAATAAGAATTAAAAATAATAAAATGGTTATATTTAAAGAATTATTTAAGATTGAGTTAAGAGGACCGGCCTAGGGCATATTTTAGAGGCTAATGGAGGTTAATGAAAAGGGAATACTTTAATAGAGCTTTTATGAATATAAAGCATAAAACCAAGCATATAATATTTATTAAATTCGCCTCGTGGAATTAAAATCCTTGGCCCCGCAACTTTACGAGTATTGGACCTTGCGTAAATAAGACGCAAAAAACCGTTTTTGGCAAAATAATGCTATAAGAACGTTATATAACAAAGGAATCGTGGAGGAATTCATAGGACTAATACTTTATTTAAGAATAATATATTAGGTCACATACTTAAACCCAAATACCCGAATATAAATGGACGTCGAGACCCAATATATAAGTACCGAAATCCGCGAAGCAAATAAAAGCTAAAAGGTATTAAAAGACCCTAGCTAGAAGTTAAGGATTATTAAAGGCGAGATATGCGCCACGGGAAGATCAAGCAAAAAATAGCTATATATAAACGTGTATTTAAGGGGATATAAAGAGCTAATTAAAGCAATAATAAATTGCGGAGTAATAAGAAACTTTATATTACCGGAAACCGTATTACTTATTAATATATTAATTAAGGTTGCTAAAGACCTATATGCACTATTAATAGTTAATAAATTATTAATTAATAACCGAGGAGGGTTAGTTAATATGCAAATAATATTAACCCATATAAGAATAAAGGAAGGATATAAGGAAGAAATATAATTTGATATTATAAGGATAAGATAATATTAAATTATCCTCGGGATACTATGGCTAAAATAGCATAGACCCATTATTAATTAAAAAGCAAGGATAATTATTCTTGAGAATTACTTATATAATAAGACGCTATAGGTTAGATATAAGAACTTAAAACTCAGCTAGCAAGAAGCATGCGCTACTTCTATAAAGGAACCAAAATACCTATCTTAAGATTTACTATTAGATAAAATATCCAAGGAATATAAAGAGTTTAGCAAGCTATTTTAGGATGAAATAGGCCTAAAAGCATTGCTAATACACAAACTATAGGATTATAGGATCGAGATTATAAAAGGAAAGACACTATTATTTAAAACCATATATAGGCTTTCTTAAGAAAACTAAAAGACGCTTAAGAAATATATTAATAAAAATCTAAAGAAAGGGTTTATATAACTATTTAAGTCGCTAATAGCAAGCCTAACATTATTTATACCTAAGAAAGGAAGGGATTTAAGATTATATATAAATTATAGGGGATTAAATAAAATCACAGTTAAAGACCATTTCCTATTACTACTGGCGGATAACCTAAGGAATCGCTTATAAGGGGCAAGAATATTTACCCAATTTGACCTAAAGGGAGCCTTTAACCTTATTAGGATTAAGAAAGGAAATGAGTGGAAAATAGCATTCCGGATGCTATAGGGATTATATAAGTATTAGGTTATGCCCTTTAAGTTAACTAATGCCCTAGCCACTATATAAAGGATTATAAATAATATCCTCTCGCACTTATTAGACATATATTATATAATATACCTGGATAATATATTAATATATTTTAAAAATGCCTAATAATACGTTAAGGATATTTAAGTAATACTAATAGCACTTAAGTTAATCGATTTTAGACTTAAGCTAAAAAAGTGTTTTTTTTATAAAATGGAGGTAACTTTTCTTGGGTTTATTATTAGCATTAATGGACTTAAAATGGACTTAGCCAAGGTATAAATGGTCCTTGACTAAAAGGAGCTAGCCTATATAAAAGACGTATAATCCTTTTTAAGATTCATCAATTATTATAAGAGATTTATTAAAGGATATTCGGATATAATAGCGCTATTAACCGAGTTAATTAAGAAGGACCTGACCTTTAAATAGAGCAATAAAGCTAATAAGAGCTTTATAAAGCTTAAAAAAATATTTATAAAGGCCTTGGTCTTAATTACCTTTAACCCTTAATTACTAATTAGGGTTAAAACGGACTCTTCCAATTATGCTATTAGAGCTATATTTAGCTAGCCTAATGAGTAAAGGAAATAGCAATTAGTTGCTTACCATTCCCGCAAATTATTAATAATAGAACTAAATTATGAGATTTATAATAAGGAACTTTTGGCAATCATAAATGCTTATAAGAAATGGAGAATATACTTAAAAGGTGCACCTAACCTAATTTAAGTATTAATGGATTATAAGAACTTGGTTTACTTTATTATAATAAAGGAGCTAAATAGATAATAAGTATAATGGGTAGAGACTCTGGCTATTATTGATTTACGCATTTCTTATATAAAAGGAACGGAAAACGCTAGGGCAAACGCCCTTAGCCGAAAACCGGAATATCTCAAAAATAAAACATATATTTTATACGTGATATTTAAGGAAAAAGGAGAATCCTTAATATATAATAAAATGGAATTAGCGGCACTCGCCAAATTAAGCATAAGTCCTTAGGACGAGCGCCTATGAAATAATTATTAAAGGGATAAAGGCAAATGGGATATTGCGATTATATAAGGATAATTCACGCTTAAGGATAGGATCCTATTATATAATAATTAAGTATTTATATTACCGGCACTTAAAAAGGAATTCGTTATTAAATACCATAGCCTATTGGCTTATAAATATTAGGGCACCTTTAAAATAATAGAGAGAATATCTATGAATTACTACTTTTTAGGGATAAGGAAAATGGTTAAAGAAATCATTATTATATATAATACTTATATTTGGAATAAGTCTTCCTAATAAGCTTTAAAGGGTATGCTAAAATTACCGGAAACGCCTTTATAATTATGGAAGTCTATTACTTAAGACTTCGTGGTTAAGCTTCTTTCTTTTAAAGAACTAATTATAAATAAGGTATATGACTTTATTTTTATTATTATAAATAGACTTATTAAATATACATATATAATATTATATTTAAAAGTAAGTATGGCCGAGGATTTGGCTTATATATTTATAAAAGTTATTATTATTAATTATGGGATATTAAAAGAAATTATTTTAAATTAAAATAAGCTCTTTATTTCGAAATTTTAAATAATACTCATCGCATTGCTCGGGATAAAGCATAAATTATTAACGTTATTTTACCTATAAACGGACGGTTAAATGAAACGCCTAAATTAAACCATAGAAACATATTTATGGTATTACGTGAATTATTAATAAGATAATTGGGTAAAAATGCTTTCCACCGCATAATTCGCATATAATAGTGCAAGCACGGAAATGACTTAGGTCTCACTATTTTATGCCAATTATGGCTATAACTTAATAGCTTATAAAATACCCAAGCCAATTTCAGTTATGGCTAAAGAAGCTATTATATAGGTAAACCAATTAAAATCGCTATATTAGGAACTCATAAAAGATATATGATTCTTTGTGAAAAGATTAGCGTCTTATTATAATAAAGGACGTAATATAGAACTTACGCTTAAAAAGGGGGATAAAGTTTACTTAATTCATTATAATATTTAAATAAAGCGATTAAGCAATAAATTAGACCATAAAAAATTGGGATTATTTAAAATTATTAAAGTTAAAGAATTAGTAAATTACTAATTTTAGCTACTTAAGAGTATAAAGATATACCCGGTATTTTATATTTCCCTCCTTAAATTAGCACCACCAAGAATATTACTTACTCTTAATATTAAGATTAAATCAATTAACCTATTCGCCAAATATAAAATAAAGGAAATCTTAGACTATAAGATAATTAATAAAATAATTAAGTATTTAATTAAATGGAAAGATTATCCACATTTAGAAAATATATAGGAACTTAAATTAAACCTTCGCTATCCTAAACTCCTTAATAAATTTTATTAATAAAGTTTAAATTTACCTAAAAGGCCTTATTAAAAAGATTAGGCAAAGCCATAGCATTAAAGGGAATAGAGGTGGGAGCCTCGAGCCCAAAGGCGGGAAACTAGTTATTAGGGGATAGCCTTAAGGACTCCGGAACCTATATAGGTTTTAGGGGAAGAGTAGGAAGGGGTTTCCGGGGAACCGTTTTATTATATATAAAACGATAAATAAGACTGGACTTAACCTTATAATAATTACCATTATTGCAATAACGCTTTTGCTTTATATATATGCATTTGGAGTAATGTTAGGAAATGGAGAGGTCTAGGAAATAATGCTGCATAAGGCTATGGCAATATGAATAAGGAGTAATTAGGCGAGCAGATTTTTTAATGCGTAAGGCAAGGGCAATACGCTCTTTCTTTTTCTTTTAAGCCTTATTTAAAGCGTTATTATTTTATTAAAAAGACATAATATTTAAAAAGGATGGCTATTGGCAGCCATCGGGATTTTAATTATAATATAAGCATAGGGGACCACGTTAGACCTAAAAGGGGGATAATATTATGGTCATGGGCTTATCACGAGAATAAAACCAAGAATATGCCATTTTTAATAATTTTAAGAACCGCGTGGGGAAAGTCACAGGGAAAGGTCACATAATGGATCCCTGGATCCTTATAAGCGAGATAATAAAGGGGGATCCACGGATCTAGCCCTAGGGGATCCTGGGATTTAATTAAGAATAAAGGTTTTATATAAGACTAGCACTTTTGCTATTAAATAGGAGCTTTGTGCTTAACTTTAAATAATATTCTTTATACTTAGTAATATTGTAATTAAAACGTCTTTATAATATACCTATCCCTTACCTAGAATTATTATATGAGCATTGGCCTATATAGCAACCGTTATATAGCTCTCCTCCTACTAATTCTCCTCCTACCGCTCTTGCTAAACGAATTAAATCTAAGAAAACTTTACTATTTCTATACCCTAAAATTGAGCCTAAATTAACCCTAAAGAAAGCTAAAAAACCTGCCCTTATTTTATTTAAATTATTTAAATAAATCGCAATTAAGAAAAGTCTCGCCAATCGCGTATCCTTAGCCGCCTATAACCTAAATGAGGAGGCTAATAGTGAATTTAAGAATAATAAAGAGGCAAGCGAGTCTTAAATATGAGTCTTTTCCTTTTAAAGTGGTACGCTTTCTTGAGAGCCAGATAAAAAAAAGCGTAAATAAAATAAATACCTAAGCAGGATAAATAGTAAATATAATAAAATAGAGAAATGAAATAAAATTAAATATTAATTTTCTCCCCTCCCTTTTTTTATAAATAAAACTTTTGCGTAAGCTATTTTTAGGCGTATTATAATTTATTCCGCCGGGCGGGATAAAATTTCTTATTACTAAATCCACCTATTATATATTAATTATTATTATTTAAGATAACCCTAAAATTCCACTTAGCTAATATCGCTACTCGATAAGCTTCTTATCTTCTCATTTCTGCCTCCCTTCTCTCCATTCCTTTAATTAATAGATTTAGCTCCCTTTATTCCTCTAGTGGAATTTTTATAATTTCTTTATCATTTCCCCTTTCCTACTCTATTTCTTTATTATTATTATTTCCGCTACTTGCTTTTGCTTCGTCTTTAACTATTATGGGGTCTTAAATACCTTGCCTTTGCTTAAAGACTTTTATTTTATTATTAGCATATATCCTATATAACCTTATCCCATTTATTTCTTTTAAAAAATATATTCCTTTATTGGTAACCATTTTACTAATCTTAAACGGACCTAGCTACTTATATTTAAGCTTTAATCTCAAGGATATATTTATCTTTTATAACATATTATATAGCAAAATAATGTCTCCCCTTTTTATTTCCTGGATTTGAATTTATTTAAATCCATTAAATTGGTCCTTATTAGCAATGCGCATTCTTTTCTATTTTGCCGCAGCTTCTTTTAAATCCTTATCCCTTAGCTAAATTTGCTTAGCCCTAATTGCTAATAGCTTTATTATGCTTTAAATACTTTTCTAATTTAAAATTCTCTATGTGGGGATCCGTGTTTTTATAGGCAATACCGCTTTTAATCTATAGTTTAAGTAAAAGGGCGAGAACCTAATTATTATCTTTATCATCGCTTTATCCGCTAATAGCATAACATATAAATTATCCACTCACTTTTCCTTTCCTCTATCCGTCATTTTGGCTAAGGCTTTAATAATTGGCTTATATCCTCTTTTTATTATTTCATTTATAATAGCATAATAAGCAAAGATAATAACGCGTTAAATATTATACTTATATATTAATTTCTTAATTAGGCCTTTATTTTCTAGTCCCTTATTAATACTTAGCTTCTTAAATACCCTATATTGGCAAATCATATCTTCTTATATAAAATTAGCTATTAATTCCAAGGTTGCTATACTTAATACACGTCCTTTAACCTAGCTTAAGAGATTATATCGTGCTAGGACCAAGTATTTCTTTCCTCTATATTCCGGCATATAAATAATATTTAAACCTACTTTTAATCAAAAGGCACTAGACCAAATTAAATATAAAGATTCCTCTTATTAAATATTATTTTATAATTAGCACCTATTATAACCTAAGATAAACGCCTTTATATCTTTATAATAAGAGTCCTAAAAATATTTCTTAGCTACCTTTTAATAAGTGCTTTCTCTTTCTTTATACCCGGTTTTATTATAGAGTGCTTAAAGAATTGCTTCTCTTTTAGCTTCTAAGTTAATTACTCTTTTTTTTAGCAGACCCTTATTCGCCCTTTGGAATAGCACCCTTCTCTTAACCTTATAATTAAGCGCTCGTGTTTTAAATTATCTAAAATCGGATTTTGCAACTTATAAAGGCCTCTTAAATATTATTAAAAATTTAGCTATTAGCCTTAAGTCGAGACTTTAGTCCCCTTTTAATAAAAATGCTTAAGTAGGTCTAATTTTAACCTCACGGTATAGGATAATATAATAAGAATTTATGTGAGCATTAATAAAATTATTAATATCTTCCTCTTAAGCTTTTAGTCTTAATTCCTCTTTTATTACTAGTCGCCGAGATAGCCTATTTATAGCGGTATATTTTTTCTTAGGCATATGCTTAACCTTAAAATTAAATAGCCGGATTTATATTATTTAATGAGTCACTAATGCTCCTGATAAATCGGATATAATAGAATTTAATTAAGTTACTAGGATAGCTATATTAGTTTTTAATAGGAAGTGCACCTTATAAAGATATTTTCGGATCTTTTTAAGAGCCTTTAAAATCCCTTTATATTTTCTTTTTATCGCGTTATAATTTTGCTCGGCCTATAACTATTATCCGCTATTATACCAGACCGGGTGCCTTTTCTTATTAATATCCAGCTATATTAAAACTATTCCTTACCCGTAAAGACTAGTATTTATTACCAAAATAATTAAGCTAGCGCTTAAGGATATATTCAATCGCATAAGTGCCGGTGCCAAAGTTAGAGCTAGTTTTAATAAATCTATAATAAGATTATGCTCGTTTATTTATTTAAATTTTACCCCCTTATAAAGTAGTTAATAGAGCAATACCGCTATAATTGCAAAATTCTTAATCTATATCCAATAATAGATATAAACCCTAATAAACGCCCAAACCTCTATTATTAAAGAGCACTTTTTCTAATTAATAATTTTTAGTACCTTTTTACTATTTAGCGAGCGTCCTTATATATAATATATATATCCGACTAGCTTGATCCCATTTATTCCGAATTATGATTTTGGCCCAATTATAGCTCTTATCCTCTTAATATTTGCCAAAACTTGGTTTAAATTAATTAAGTATTTTAAAATAAACTTTTAAATCTTAGGAATAGCTTCCTCCTCATTATACCTTATACGTGGACCGAGAATGGGAATATTATCTATAAAGATTTTATAATATTTAGGAATATAATCTTTTAAGATTGCCTTTCTTGCCCTTATAAATTGAGTAATGGAATTCATAACACCTTATACCAAAGTTATATATTTAATTAGCCCTCGAGATATTATAAACGCAGTTATATCCCTATTATTCGGGTATAAAGAAATCTAATTATATTTAAAGTAAAAATTAATAAATAATATAATTTAGTATTTAACAAATTCTTTTAAGATTTTATTTATATCCGGCGGTAAATTAGCGTCCCGAATAATAATAGCATTATATTTTATAGCCGTATTAATTAATTTATGCTTTTTATTCTTTTTCTTTATAGTAAACCACTGGTTCCAATAAGGTCTATAGCAAAATTCTAATATACCGGCCTTGAGTCGCTTATTAATTATTTCATTAATTTCCCTTGCTAAATGTCGCGGCATAGCAAATCCGGGGCTTTGCTAGGCTTTATATAATACCGTTTATATCTCTTATAACGGAATGATATCCTTATTAATCCGTCCGTACTCTAAAAACTCAAATATAATAGCCTTTTCCCTTTTAAATAATAGTTTTAGCAATATCTCCCTTTTTCTTTCTTATAGCCCGTCTCTTATAATTAACTTCTTAATTTTCTCTTTTATTAACCTATTTCCCCTTTTTATATTTAAAAACTTAGGGATTAATCATATATCCCATTTATTCCTTAGCTTTACTAGCCCTTTTACTTATTTTATTTCTAGCTTCTTTTATTTTTAATTTGGGTTTTTACCGGGCATTAACCTATTAAAAACACCTTTTTTTATAGGCATAACTTTATTAGCCTTATTTTTATATGCATTAAAAATGCTAATAATAAGAAAGAAATGCTTTGCTTAAAGTAAAGATATAAAATTAATTGCTCTTAAATAAGTAATATCGCCCCTAATATCTTTTATATTTATAAAAAAAACTTTTATTCCTTTTTATTCCCGAATATTATTATTTAATCCGCCGGGTAAGGTGAAATTTAAAGCTAATATCCCTTCCTTATTAACCTTAGTGCTAGGCTTACCGGGCAGCTGCACCGCCTTTAACCTGGCTATAAGTTTCCCTAAATAGCAGCTTTCCCTTAACGGGAATTAGCTATATTAGTAACGCAAGCTATAGCTTGCTTCGTCCTCTTATTATTAATAACCGTTATAAATTAAAAGCCGTCCCTATATAAAAAGGAAAGTAGGCTAGTAATAATAAATAGCTACCTTAATATAATCTCATTTTATAGGTTATTTATAATAAAGAAATTTATTATTACTTTTATGCTCCTAATTTTAATAATAACGTTTTTATAAATCCTAATAAACCTTTTCTTTTTACCATTATAATTAATTATCCTAAATTGAGGGTTAGGTTTAATTCCTAAGCTAGCCTGCTTAATTAGCTTAATATTTATAATATCCGCTTCGGCCCTATAATTAAGTAGCGCTAGCCTCTTAATCCCTTTAATCTTTACCCGGAGCTTTGGACTAAAATATAATAAAAGGTGGTTTAGTCTCCTTTATTACCGCTAAATTCACTTAAACCTTATTATCCTCCGCTTTTCCCTTTATATACGTTAGCATAATAATAGCTATATTCTTAAATAATATCTTTTATAGCATATTTAAATAGGCTAGAACCTCCTTTTTAATAATCCCTTTAAGCTTATTATCTAAAATCTTATTTATAAGTTTTAAAGGATTAATAAAGCGCTTTAATATATTTAGATACCGCTTAATTCTTTGAGCTACTCTTAGTCCCATTTTCTTTAAAGCTTTAATTTACTCTTTATTAATATTTATTTCCTTTACTTCGCCACTTTTAATTACCTTATCTTCCGCGGTTGCCTTCCTTTAATTCCCGGCCCTAAAGATCTTTAAAATAGCCATTTTTCTTTCCCTATTAATCCTTTCCTTTAATACGCGCCTTAGATTCTCCTATCTTTCCTCTTCCGCGGCCCTTTTCCCTCCTTAAAGCACGGTAGCTATAATAAAGATCCTTAAATTAATAATTTCCCTAATCTTTTTATTATTTAATTTATTTATTTAAATAATAGTGCTAAATATTCCACCCATATTTATATGCCGGATTAGCGTAAGCTAAGGTAATGCTTATTTTTAAAAATAATAAATAATATTCTTTCCTTTTTCCCCTTTAGGAATATAAGCGGACCTTTTTCTTTTACCTGATTTCCTTAAAAGCATTCTTCCTTTAGCGGTTTTATGGATAAGGCCTCATTTATAATTAATCCTAAAATCGGGATATTATTATTTAAAATAACCCTCTTTTAAGTAATAATAATAGCGCGTTATTTGAGGATAATACGCTTTTTTAATAAAGGCACCTATATTAGATATTGGTCCTTAAGGCGGAGCCAAAGTATTAACTTTGCCTATAATATTAATTAGATAGGCACTATGATTTTCCCCGCTAGGCGGGGTAAACCGAACCCGTTAGCCTCCTATCCCTATATTTATAATCGCTTTAGCAAATATAGCTAGAGATTGAAAAGCCTTAATTAGATCCTTAATTATTTTTTTGGAGATTGCTTAAGCTCGCGGGTCTATAATAGGAATCATAAATTACTTTTCCCTTAATATTTAAGCCGTATTTCCGAATTAATCCATCAATTAACTTAAATTCTCGCGCCCTTAAGCATTGGAATCAAATTCTTAAACCGTCTTATTATTTATTAAAATCTCAATAATAGTCTTAATTATATTAATATATATTATTATAAAGGGAAGCTTAATATTAATTTTATTTTTTTAAATAACCTTATTCCAAATTTCTTAAGGAAAACCATTTAAAAACTATATTCCCCTTATATAATCCTTGATTTAACCCTTCTTTTTTAATATAAATAATATAGCCGTGAATTATTAAATATAGGCACGCGTCTTAGCCTTATTACTGCGCTTTTTATCCTTTAAAGCCTTTAGGAAAGCGCGAGAATTTATTTGCTAAATAGCGTTATAATCCTTATATTTTATTATAAGTGCTTTAATTAATGCACTCTAGTTTTAATTAACCCATTCCTATAACGTTTTAATATATTAGCCTATAGCCATGGCATAATATCTTAATAGCCGTTTAATCTTTCTTTTTTTATCTTATTTAATATCTTTAGCCTAATCTTTAAACCTCTTTAGGAATTCTATAATATTATACCCTTTAAAGTATAAAGCCTTAGGATTATATAAAAGGGGTATGGTAGGCATTACCCTTATAAATATTATAGCTATTATCTAAGTAATTTAATCCTATATTATATCCGGTTCTTCCTTAAAAAGAAATTTTAATTCATTTAAAAAGCTTATTAATAATATTAAAAATCATAAATTTAATAATTATTAATAGGTAAGGAAGCAATGCAATAGCATAGGTAATATATAAGGGGTATAATTAATCTATTAAAAAGAATTATAGGTTAAATAATCTAAAGCAAATATACTTAAACCCCCGGCGCCGGGATAATATTTCCCCGGCGCTATCTATTATTTACGCGACTTGGCCAGGTGCTTAAGGTGCCACCTTTCTTAATACTCCTACTCAATTCTAATACCGGCCAATTACCTTTTAATTAAACCGATCTCTACTAGTTCCAAGGATAGCTCTTACTCAAATTATAACCTATTTAATTAATAGCTCCCACTACTTTTCTTAATTTTAAATGGGTTAACCACTCTAAGCATATCTTTAAACTTATTGAATATTATATGTTTTAATGGCTTAATAAACCTATTAGCTATTATATTAAGTATTAGCACATATATAATCTTAATTCTTAATTGCTCCTTAAGGTTCCTAATATAGTGGTAATATATATTTATATGCTTTAATCTCTCATGCAAGTGTGGGTTCTTATATAATATAATAGCCCCTTAATTATTGGCTCGCATTTTAATAGCGTTTGCATTATCGCTAATATATTCGGAGCATTTAATATCTCTTAGGATTTATGTTATTCATTGGCCCTGCTTATAGCAGGTAGACATTCCGATATATTCTAATTCATAGCTTAACATTAATATTATACGTTACTTCTTATTACCATAGGCTATAGGCCCGTTATATAATATTGCCACATAGCCTAATATGCTCTTTCGGTCCCTCATATTAGCCTAATTAGCGTCCGAGTATAATGAGAGCTTATTTAACTCAGGTATTTGGCCGTGCTTCTGGTTAATTAAGCCGAGTTTATGCTTTGCTAGTCCATATCTTATTTTTTGCTTAATCGTGGATTAAAGATATTTGCCCAATTCCTTTATTACACTTTGGTGCCTAATAATAGGGTTATAAAGCTATTGGCTAAGCTATCCGATATGGAAAGCGATATTAGGGCGAGAATAAATTATAGCATATATAATGCTTCCAATATCTCGCTAATACTTGCTTATATTTATTCTTTCCTTATTATCCTTAATAGGTTTAAGCTTTTTATATTTCCTAAAAATAGGAGTGGTTCTTGGCTTACATATTAAGGATAATTATAATAGTAGTCTCATCCTATTTAAAACCTTTTTAAGGTAATGCTCTTAATTAATAAATAATTCCCTTTAACTTTGATTTCTAATAATGCGCATTCTAAGGAGCTTAGAAATCTCCCTTAGGTCCTTAATATTAAATCGCTAGCGGAAATTGTTATAAAACTAATTAAGAGTAATAACGTTAATTATAGTAATAGCGATATTATTAATATATATTAGCAATATTATACCCTTTTCCCTATACGTGAATAAGCATGGGTTAATGAGACTTTGCTTAAATCCAAGGCGTTTTAATTTAGACTTATAAAGCGAGTTCTAGTCACGAGCAGATTGCTTTAGCCCATAAAGACTCCATAAAACTCGAAACTATAAGCCAGGAGTAATATAGACCCCCTTAGGTGGGGATAAGTAAATTCTCTCCTTTAAGGAGGACTCTATAAATGCGTTCTTTATATTATATTATCGGCACTTAAGGTTCTAAGCAGCAACCATAGCAAGGAATATTTAAAGCATATCTATTTGCATAATGGGAGCGAACGTCTAATTATAGTCTTTATTATGGATTTACGAGAATCCGCGAGCTATTAAATGAGCTTTAAATCGTTTAATATTATTATTAATATCGGTCTTTCTAATAAATACCCATTTAATTAAGACTAGATTAGCACCTTTCGGGGCCGATTCCTTATGCCAAGTATTATTGGCAGCTAGCGAATTGATTTCCTCTTTAATTATAGCCTTTTAAGAAGCTCCGTGGACTAAGTAATTAATAGCATTTTTATAGGTTATCGGGATGGTTATATTAATATCTCCCTTTATAGCGATATATGCTATAATCTCAGCTTTAATCTCTAAATTATAAATATATTAAGCTATAAGCGCATGGATCTCTTCTTCTTATTTGGCCAAGAATGCTTTAAGCCGTTTAGCAGCTCTAGTATTATACATTTCCTGCCCTTGGCGTTTAGCACTATAAAGCGGGCTGGCTAGAGCAAATGAGTCTGCCATATCTTTATCCAGGTTAGACTCCCTTATGCTAGGCTCCCTTAGAGTCTTTACGCTAAGTTCGTCCTTAATAGTTGGCTGCTTATTCCTTTTAATATTAAGGCTAATAGGGTTAGCATCGATCGCTACCCCTTTATTAGGTGGTTTAAAATTGGTTTGCCCCATTAGGCGGGGTAAATCTTTAATAATAGGTATAAATGGCTTTAATAATATAGGCGACTTTAATAATAGGATCTTAATCCTAAAATTATTCTTTACCTCTAGAATTTTATTTATAATAATAATATCTTCTTATTTTCGCGGTCTTTTTATAGCTCTTCTTACTAATAGGTTAAACCGGGTTTCTTAAGAAATAAATTAATATATTAGCATGCCTTATGCATTTGGGCCACGAATTTAAAGGTTAAGAGACCCGCCTTACTTAAATTTATTTACTTTAATAACAGAGGATATAATTATATATCTTAGGTCGGGTTGGTATATGTTTAGCTATTTGGTTATTTTATTATTATATCCGATAAAGATATACTCGGACCTTATATTAAGTAACTTCTTGCTTATAATACCTATAGGCATAGACTTGGGGCTTATATAAGAGTAATAGATAGACCCAAATACCCGGATATGGTTAATGCTAGGCCGTTCGCCTATATATGCCTCCTCGGGCGATATATTAACTTTATCAATTATAGGGCTACCGGATATTCGGTTTTTAATATACGTGTTGGCTTTAATTGCCTAATTCTAGAATTTAAGAGGAAGGTCGGCGTCCTTTATTATAAACCTAGCATCGGTCTCTGCTTACTAAATGCTTTTTTTAGCTATACCGTTTTAGTGTAATTTAATATATAATATGGTAAACTCTTTAATTACCCCTTCCTTTAATCATTTATCTAGGAGCTCTCAAATCTCTATAGCGTTATTAGACCTAATAGCCCCGAGCTTAAGCTAAGTACGGCTCTCCTTAGTCGCTTTTTATCTTTAGATCTGGGTTATTAAGCCGGACTTGGTTTTATTAATAAAGGATTATGTTTTCCTCGTGGCATTATTTATGACTTAAGCAAATATTCTATTACCGCGGATTAAAGGCAAGAATGGGCTAGCTATATTTATTAAAATGAGAGCTAATAATAATTCCTTTTATGGAGAGAGCGCTTTGCTTATTCGGTTTCTTAGCTTCGTGATCTTATAAACTCAGCACATTTCTCTATCCGTTAGGATTATAATAGGGCGCTTTATAATTATAACTTTATATAGGTTCTATAACTTTTTAAGTCCTAAATGCGCAAATCGTTAGTGCATGAATTTATATCTTATAAGGTTCTTATTTCGAGTTAGCGGCTTTATTCCATACTCACTATCGTCATGCATATGAATATCCTTATTATTAATTATAAATATAATATGGTAATAACCACTATTTAAGGGAGCCTGAGCGGGTGCTTTAGCATTTAAAGTTTCCTTATGCTCGTTTATTCCCTTTAGCATCTTAATTAAAGCTAACTCTATACCTTTTATGCTTAGGATAATTTTGGATATAATATAGAGTCCCTCTTTAATATTGGCTTATAGGACAGCTTATTTAAGCTCACTAATAAACTATATGGATTTATTATTAAAAATACCTAGGCATTTCTAGTTTATATAAAGCTTTTAACTTAAGAGAAGATTAATTCTTAAACCAGGAATATAAAATATATTTTTAAAAAGTAATGAGACGCCATTTACCCTTATTTTAACTTAGCCCATAAAATTTGCATATAGTCTTCCTTCCTTAACCTTAATAGCGCGCCTCTTAATTTGGATTAGCGCACCTTTAAATAGGTTAAATTTATTAGTCATATATATTATATAATTAATATCGGAATATTAGTTAGATTTTAGGATCTTATAAGGAGCCTTATCCTTAGAGAAGTAGCAAACCTCATTTTTCTCATTTAAATCTAATTTAATAATCTCTAATTCGGATCCGGAACTAATAAAGCTTATGCCTAGGGTATTGCCGTTAGCGGCTAGTCTTTTCTTAGTATTATCTTTAACTGGCTATTGAGTTATAAAGCAGTTCTCCTTTTAAGCCTTAGAGAGACGAAAGTCGGAGATTATAAATAAAATATATTAGCGTAACTCGCATTTATTTTTATAATATTCTTGCTTATAAAAGTAGCATTAAACTTTATAAGAGTTATAATGCTTCCCTCTATCTCTCCTAGATCCAGGTTTCTTAATTTCCCCTACCGGGTAGGGTAAATCTCTTTTACTAATATATGCCGGGTAAATACTTTTTAATATTACTTTGGTCTTATAGCCAAGGTTATATTTCCTCTCGCTCCTCTCTAGGATCTCGAGCCTTTTATAAATATCCGTAATAATATTTCCTTTAAGAGATTATTAAATAATATTAAATAAATCGGGTAATCCGGCGAGCAGGTATTCTAATAAGGTTTCCTAATTAAAAGTATTTATAAGTTTTGGATTTATAATAGCAATTTTCCCCCTTATAAATATAAGGTAGGCCTAGGCTAATTAAATAGTCATATTAATCTCCTTTTTAGCTATAATGCCGAACTTGAATCCTATAATTTATTATAGATCTTCTCATCTTGCTATTAGATTTGTCTTGCTATACTTGGCCTTAAGAATATCCCATTAGTCTTTGATAGTGCTATACCTACTTATAAATTGCTAATTAAACTCGTGAATGCATTTATTAAGCATAAATAGCACTTTGGCATTAGCGGCATAATGCTCTTGGTATAGCTTTTAATCTAAAGACCCTTAATTAATCTCTATTTCCTTATTCGCACCCAATTTCGCAAAACCTCTTATAACCTCCTTTATGCTTATATTTATTAGTTTAGTCGAGTTAGCAGGTGTGACATAAGAAGAGAGCGAATAGGTAATTATAATATTAATATTCTCGCCAATTATCTAATATTTAAATTCCTTAAACCAGATCCTCTAATTCTCTTAAGAGAATTCGGGCATAGGTCATTTAATACCGTCGCGTGTACGGTCTATTTTAAAGGTAATATTAAATGAGAAATAAGGTAAAGAATATGATAAAGGAAAAGAATAAAATATGTATATATATAAGAGTGCTCCCCCCTAATTAGGAGTCTTATAAAATCACCTTATCCTTACTTGCTTTATAAAAGGCTTATAGTCTTATAAGATATTAAAAGCGATTAATGGATTAATCACCTCGTTTCTATTATATAATTATAAACTTATAAGATATTGGCGGTTCCCCCTAGCCCTTGCTTGCTATAAGATAATAAAGTCATAGACTTATAGACTTATAAGACGTTAAAGCGGTTTATAACCCTCTTATATATTACCGACTATAATTATAGCCGGGCTTATAACCTATTAATAGGTAAGAAAGCAATGCAATAGCATAGGTAGCATATAGGGGGTATAATTAATCTATTAGAAAGAATTATAGGTTAAATAATCTAAAGCGAATATACTTAAACCCCTGGCGCCGGGATAATGTTTCCCCGGCGCTACCTATTGCTCACGCGACTTGGCCAGGTGCTTAAGGTGCCACCTTTCTCAATAATAACCTATATTCCAAAAACTCAAGTAAAACCTATATACTTAATAAAATTATTATTAAAAGGGTTTATAAGACGGATATAATTAATCCCTATAATTCAATTTCCATATCATATTCCTTATTCCCTTTTTTATTATTCCATTTTAACTTTTCCCTCTTAATTTTAGCAAGCTTTGCTTATATTCGCTTTCGCTTAATATTTATTCATTTATCCATTTCCACCGTTACTAATTTTGGCTAGGCTTAGCTCTATATTAATAGGAGAGTCCTATTTTATAATTAAAATTTAATATAATAATTTGCCCTTATATTAAGGCCTTATATTATAGCCTAGATTCCTAATTACTAGACTTTTAATTCTAAACTAATTATTACCGCTTTTTTAATTAACTAATATACTTGTAATTAATAAAACCGACTCTTATCTCTTAAATACGTTCTTATTAATATAGATCAAATATATATTATCTTTTATTCCTTATATAGGTTACTAATATAAAGGGATAGGAAGTGTGCTATCTAAATGCACGATAAATAATATAATAACCAAAATAATAGGGGTAATATTTAAAAGAAGAAGAAGGATTATATTATTAAGTTATACTTGGGCTATATTATATATAAAGTGAGCACCGGAGCGGAAAAACTATTTACTGGTAAAACACGTGACCTAAAATCACGGGGCTTCAACCCTATTATAATATAATTTTGCTAAAGTTATTAAAGTGGATTATGCTTATAATTATTATATAAAGATATATAGGACATTTATCCTTAAACCTATGCTACTTTATTCCAAATTTCCTATTATAGAAATTATAAGTAATATTCTAGCTTTTATAAACTCTAATAATATTAATAAAAATATTATTTAAGAGGTTAATATTATTATTATATCTTAAGTCCTAATAAGAATATTTATTATACTTATTCCTATATATAAGATATTAAGCTCTTGCTTTTTTTTTAAATTTTAAATTATAATTTTTATTATTTAATCTCTTTTTTACTCTTATATTCCTAATCTTTAAACGTTTAAAATCTAATATAAGTGCCTTTAACTTCACGTTTATATTAGCTATTTAAGAAAATATTATCGGTGGATTAATAGCTAATATTATAAGTGGTTTTAAATTATTAAGCTATTTAACTATAAATATTATTTCTTTTTTATAGCTTATTATTAGATTTTTCTAAAGTTCTTAAACCTCTAAGCTATATTTAATATTTATAAAATTCTTGGCGTATTCTTTAAATTGGCTATATTTATTATAAGACTCTGGTTTATTATAATTAATCTAATACTTATTAATAATCTTTTTCCTTATAAACTTAGGCAAGCTAATAAGTAGGAATTTCCCTTGATTAGCATGACTTAAAATACCCTTTATAATTAGCTCTCCTAATATAGTGTGGAATTCCCTGAGAAATGCTTTAAAATTAATAGATTTGCGTTTAACCCTAATAAATTATTTAAGGAAAGTAATAAATATTTTAAGTTATTTAGGGTTAGAGTTAGCGAATTCTTTATAAATTATAAGAGCGAGTTTAGCATATGATTTTTTATTAAGGTATTTAAATAGGCTTTTGATTTATTATCGTTTAATTTAATTAGCATATCTTAAGAGCTTTTAGATTTTATTAGCTTTTAAGATTCTATAGTTATTATACGTTTTTTTAAAATAACATGTAAATTCTTTAATATAAGTTTTATTAAAGTATAGCATGCCTTTATTCCTTAGTGCTAATATGGGGCTAAAGTAATTAATAATATTAGAGGTAATAGCTAGAAGTGCTTTAAACTTATTATTATTTACTAGTGCTAACGTATCCGTTTTAATAATATTATTTATTTTAAGAGTTCCTATGCTATTTCTAATAAATATAATTATCGGTTTTATAATAAATATATTAAATAATGGTTTTAATATCGGGAATAAAGCTATTATATTTTATATTTTTCCTATTAAATAATGATTTTTTTAAATATAAGAGTTAAGCTTATAAAGAGTTTAGTTTAATTCCCTTATTCCTTTCCCTAAAATCTCCTTATATTTTAGGAATAATACCCCTTTTTTTAATATTTAAAGATATTTCGCCGGGATATTTAAAAGGAGCTTTACTAATTTAAGCTATAAGTTATAGAGTATAATATAAACTCTAATATATCTTAAAATAGTCTAATATATTAATTCCTTTATTAGACTCTAGGTTTTAAATAGTCTTAAAAGGTTTAATCCCTTATATAATTTATCTTAATTATTAATTGCATATAGAATTGCATAGTTTTTAGAGGCGTTTTATAATAGGAGTATAACGGTTATTATATGGGCTAATGCTTATATAATAATTCTAGGTAAGGGATAGGTATATTATAAAGACGTCCTAATTGCAATATTATTAAGTATAAAGAATATTATTTAAAATTGAGCACAAAGCTCCTATTTAATAGCAAAAGTGCTAGTCTTATATAAAACCTTTATCCTTAATAGATTCCTAGGAGCCCGGGGCTCTAAGGCTCTTAGCTCCTTAAATCCTAAGGGTCTAATAGGATCCAACCTAGTCACGTGACCTAGGGTCTCCTTACCTAATGGGTGTCCGTTAGCTAAGCCTATAGTTTACTAGTCTCATGACTTATTATTTTATAATTATAATATTATTCCTCTTTTAGGCTAATATAGTCTTTACGCTTAAGTATAGCAAAGGAAATATTAATAATTGCCTATGGCTATCTTTTCTTTTTATTATAATACTTAAGGTTTTTAAATATAAATAATGCGTGCTTTTTTCCGAAATTATTAATTCCTATAATTTGCCCGTTATACCGTGTTTTAATTATACCCAATATTAATGCCAATGCGTGGTTTTAAATGAAAAGTCCTAATAATATAGGGAATATATAAGGAGAGGCATAAAATATAATGCTCTTTAAATATCCGTAATTAATCTCTAAAGCCTTTAGGCTAAGGAAGATCATTTAAAATTTAAGCGAGACATAGCTTTTAAGGCTATTATAGCTAGCCTAGCTCGCGTCCGTGAGCTCAAATAGCGTTAATAAGAGCTACGCGATCGTGGCCGCGAAATGGTTTATAGGGGTCTTTATACCCTTAATAAACTTAATGCTATAGAAGCTCGTGAGCAAGAGGAGGCATAAAAGGTTCCGGCTTCTTTTATATCCCGAGCTACGCTTTCTTCCTACGCTTCCCCTAATTCCAATCCTCTTAGGGCGCCCTCCTCGTCTTCGCATGAGGCTCCTCCTTCCACCCCTTCTAATAGTGCTAAGCTATTAGACTTTTCCGATAAGGCTTTTTAGGCGGGCCTCGGTTTGCCTAATAGAATTTATTAAGGAGTTTCAGGTAATAAAGGTTTAACCTAAATTCTTATATATTTTTTAAGTATAGGTAACCTTTCTATTTAATTAAATACTTGACTATTTTATTAATTATTTTATAGTTCAAGATTTCCTTTACCTTATATTTAGCGAGTGGATTAATTAATTTAATCTTAATATTAAGAGTAAGTGATATTCCTGGTGGTATTAGCTTAAGGAGGGAAATATGGAATACCGGATATATCTTTATACTCCTAAATAACTAGAATTGGTAATTTATTAATCCTTTAACCTTAATAATTTTAAATGGTCTCAATTTCCTATAATCCAATTTATTACTTAATTGCTTTATTTAAATATTATGACGAATTAAGTAAACTTTGTCCCTCTCTTTAAGCATAGGTTTTATATTATATCCTTTATTATAATAAAATGCTAATCTCCTCGCGAAGAATCATATATTTTCCGCGAGTTCCTAATATAATAATTTTAGTTAATTTACTTATATAATAGCTTTTTTAGCTATAACCGAAGTCGGCCTTAGTATTTTATAAGCTATTAGGTTATAACCATAATTGGTATAAAACGGTGAGACCTAAGTTATTTCCGTGCTTGCACTATTATATGCGAATTGCGCGGTAGGAAGCATTTTTGCCTAATTATCCTATTAATAATTTACGTAATAACGTAAATATGCTTCTATTATCTAATTTAGGCATTTCGTCTAATCATTTATTTATAAGTGAAATAATATTAATAATTTGTGCTTTGTCCCAAGTAATATAATAAGTATTATTTAGAATTTTAAAGTAAAGAGCTTATCTTAATCCAAAATAATTTCTTCTAATATCCTATAATTGGCGATAACAATTTTTATAAATATATAAGCCAAATCCTTAGTTATACTTGCTTTTAGGTATAATATTATATACGCATATTTAATAAGCCTATCCATAATAATAAGGATAGAGTTATATACCTTATTTATGACTAGTTCTTTAAAAGGAGGAAGTTTAACTATAAAGTCTCAAGTAATGGACTTTTATAATTATAAAGGCATTTCCGGTAACTTTAATATATCCTTTAAAGCTTATTAGGAAGACTTATTTTAAATATAAGTATTATATATAATAATGATTTCTTTAATTATTTTCCTTATTCCTAGAAAATAATAATCCATAAATATTCTTTCTATTATTTTAAAGGTACCTTAATGTCCATAAGCTAATAAATTATAATATTTAATAACGAATTCCTTCTTAAGTGCTAGAGGCACGAATACTCGATTATTATATAATAGGATCCCGTTCTCGAGTGTAAATTATTCTTATATAATTATAATATCCCATTTTTCCTTATTCTTTTAATATTCCTTTCGCAGGCGCTCATCTTAAGGGCCCATGCTTAGCTTGGCGAGTGCCGCTAATTCCATTTTATTATATATTAAGGATTTTCCCTCTTCCTTAAATATTATATGAAAAACGTATATTTTATTTTTAAGGTATTCTGGTTTTCGGCTAAGGGCATCCGCCCTAGCATTTTCTATTCCTTTTATATAAGAAATGCATAAATCGATAGTGGCCAGCGTTTCCGCCTATTATACTTATTATTAGTTTAATTCTTTTATTATAATAAAATAAATTAAATTCTTATAATTTATTAATACTTGGACTAAGTTAAGTATACCCTCCAAATATATCCTCCATTTCCTATAAGCATCTATAATTGCTAATAGTTCCTTATTATAAATTTTATAATTTAGTTTTATTATTAATAACTTGCGGGAATAATAAGTAACTAGTTGCTATCTTCCTTGCTCGTTAAGCTAGCTAAGCACAGCTCTAATAGCATAGTTGGAAGAGTCCGTTTTAACCTTAATTGGTGACTAGGGTTTAAAGGTAATTAGGACCGGGGCTTTTATAAATGCTTTTTTGAGTTCCTTAAAGCTTTGATTTATTTTATCATTTTATTTAAAGGCCAGGTCCTTCTTTATTAATTTAGTTAGCGGTGCCGCTATTTCCGAATATCCTTTAATAAACCTCTTATAATAATTGGCGAATCCTAAAAAGGATTGCATATCCTTTATATAAAATGGTCTCTTTTAATTAAGGACTATTTGCACTTTCTTAAGGTTTATTTTAAGTCTATTAATGCCGATAATATACCCGAGAAAGGTTATTTCTATTTTATAAAAAAAACACTTTTTTAATTTAAGCCTAAAGTCGATTAATTTAAGTGCTATTAGCATAGCTTAAACGTCCTTAATATGTTATTATGCGTCCTTTAAGTATATTAATATATTATCCAGGTATATAATATAGCATATGTCTAATAAATGCGAAAAGATATTATTTATGACCCTTTATATAATTGCTAAGGCGTTAATTAGCCTAAAAGGCATAACTTAATATTTATATAATCCTTATATTATTTAAAATGCTATTTTTCATTTATCCCCTTCCTTAATCCTAATTAGGTTAAAAGCCCCTCTTAAGTTAAGCTAAATAAATATCCTTGCTCCTTATAGGCAATCCCTTAGGTCATTTGCCAAAAATAGCGGAAAATGGTCCTTAATCATAATCTCATTTAGTCCCTTATAATCCACGCATAGCCTCGGCTCCCTTCCTTTCTTAGGTATAAATAACGTTAGGCTTGCTATTAATAACTTAGATAATCATATAAACCCCTTTTTTAGGTTTTTATTAATATATTTCCTAAGCGTCCTTTAATTTTCTTAAGAAAGCCTATATATAATTTTAAATAATAGTATCTTTCCTTTTATAATCTTAATCCCGTAATTCTATAGCTTATGTGCTAGCAATGCTTTTAGACCTATTTTATTTTAAAATAATCCACTAAACTTTCCATATTCCTTAGGTATTTTGCCTAATAGCGAACCTTAAGGTGGGTATTTTAGCTCTTTTACGGAAGTGGCGCATGCTTCTCGCTAGCCGAGTTCTAAGTTCTTATATTTAACCTATAATATCTTATTATATAAGCAATTCTTAAGGATTACTATCCTTGCTTTTTAATTAATAATGGGTCCGTGCTATTTTAGCTATGGCATCCTAAGGATAACTTAATATTACCCTATCTTAATAATATTAAATTATATTTCCTCTTTATGCCCTTTTTTTATCTTTATATAGGTTAATATTATTTATATATTAATTAACCCTCCCCGGTTATTAACTAATAATTTATCAACTATTAATAACGAGTATAAATCCTTGGCGACCCTAGTTAATATATTAATAAGTAATACGGTTTCTAATAATATAAAGTTTCCTATTACTCCATAATTTATTATTTTAATTGGTTTTTTATATCTTCTTAAGTATACATTTATACATAACTATTTCTCGCTCGGCCCTCCCGTGGCATATAGCTCGCTCCTGGTAGCCCTTAATTTATAGCTAGGATTCTTTATTACCTTTTAGCTTTTATTTGCTTTACGGATTTTTATACCCGTTTATTAGGTCACGATATCCGTTTAGGTTCGGGTGTCCGGGTTTAAGTATGTGACCTAATATATTTCTCCTAAATGGAATATTAATCTTATAAATCCCTCCATAATTCCTTCGCCATATAATATTCCTATAGCATTATTTTGCCAAAAACGGTTTTTTATATCTTGCCTATATAGAGTCTAATACTTATAAAGTTACGGGGCTAGGGGTTTTAATTCCATGAGGCGAGTCTAATAAATATTATATACTCGGTTTTATACTTTATATCCGTGGAAGCTTTATTAAAGTATTCCCTTTTTATCGACCTTTATTAGCCTTTAAAACATGCCTTAGGCCGGTCCTCTTAACTCGACCTTAAATGGTTCTTTAAATATAACTAATTCATTATCTTTAATTCCTATTAATTGCTATTCTTAGCTCTAATAGATTAGAGTATCCTCTCTCTAAATTACCTCCCACAATTCTCCTACTTAAGGGTCCTCCTAATAAACCTTCTTATAAAGTTAATATTTGGCGATATATTAATCCTTAAAGTCCGCGCGCCAAGTTTCTTTACTAAATGCCTTATATTTAATTCCTATTCCTTATCTTAAATATTAGGTTTTAATTAAATATTAATCTTGGCTTCCTTTAATTATTCCTCCATTATCTAATAAATGCTAGGTTATTATTAAATTATATAAGCTTCCTTTAATTTTATAGGTATTAAAGTCCTTATAGCTTTAGGCGTTTCCTTTTTTATAGCATTTAAGGTTTTCCTTCCTTTTTAATTCCCTTTTTTTTCCCCTTTATGTGCCAATGCGATATAACTAGGGAATTTATAATTGAAGTAGAGTCTTTTTTCTCATTATAACTTTATAACTTTTAATAATAACTTGGATTTTCCTTAATTGCCTCGGGAAGTAATATTTAATTCCATCGGGTTTAATCAACGGTTTTCTTATATTCTCCCCCTTTACTTGCCTAAATTGGCCTAATAACTCCTTTTATTATATTTCTAAGAACGCTATTCCTAATAAAACTCATATATGCGATTATTAATTTATATAATATATTTAATTAATAATATTATATCCTAAGGTGGTTTTTTTATATAAGCGAGCTCTATGCTAATATGTGATTTTAATCCTCGTTTATAATAGCTTATTAGCGCTCTCATATCTTATCTAGTCTAATTGGCGTATTTTTAAAAGTCCATAAAATAATTAATAATACTCCTAATCTATTTTAGTGCATATAGGTGGGTTTCCGCTATCTTAACTTTATTAATATCCCTAAATATTCTTTTAATCTCTTTCTTAAATCCTCCCTACGTTTTAAACATGGTTTACGTAATTATTATAGCTCTGCATATATTTAAATGTTTAAAATAATCCATTAAGAAAGGCTAAACCCATTTTATAGCTTTTCCCTAAAGATAGGAAAATGTTTATAAAGCGTAATTCTCATTTATAGGGAATTTATTATTATTAAAGTGAATATAGAGTTTCACCTATAATAAGAAGACCTCTAACTCCTTTTAATTCCTTATAAAGATATCTAATAGCTTAACCCTAAGTATTTCCTCTAGCTACGCGTTAAACTCGGTAGTGCTTAAGCCGCTATCCCTTATAAGAATATCATTATCCATTCTTTATAATAATAAGGGTATTCCTATAATATTATTCTTAAGATTAAGTACGTTTATTAGTGCTTTGCCGGATATGCTATTTAAGTGAGTCGGTATCCTTTAAGGTAGTGCTTAAAGTATAACGGTTATTATATGGGCCAATGCTTATATAATAATTCTAGGTAAGGGATAGGTATATTATAAAGACGTCCTAATTACAATATTACTAAGTATAAAGAATATTATTTAAAGTTAAGCACGAAGCTCCTATTTAATGGCAGAAGTGCTAGTCTTATATAAAACCTTTGTCCTTAATGGATCCCCAGGAGCCCGGGGCTCCAAGGCTCCTGGCTCCTTGGATCCTAAGGGTCCAATAGGATCTAACCTAGTCACGTGACCTAGGGTCTCCTTACCTGATGGGTGTCCGTCAGCTGAGCCTATGGTCCACTAGTCTCGTGACTTGTTACTTCGTGACCGTAATAAGGAGCTTTTTCTTTAACGTTATTATAATAAGCTTAAACCTTTAAATATTTTTAGGGTCTCTGGCATAGCCTATATTTTATTTATGTTATAGCATCTTGTGAATATTAATAGCTTTAAAGCTTTTATTCTTATGGCTAGAAATCATATAAATAAATTTTTTATAATAGAAGGGTATATAGAGATAAAGCCTTCGGTTTTTTTCCTTGCGTAGGTCACTAATGTAAATAGAACCACAAATAATATAAATAATAAAAAGGGTAAGCAGCTGGTGGTCTTTAGTAATTATAGCATTATTGTCTAAGTCTATAAGTATAAAAGGTCGAGCCCTGGAATGATATGACAAAACACTAGAAAATAGCCGAACACGTGCCCCACGTGACTAGTATAATAAACACTGATTTCAGAGCCCTTTTACATTACTTGGCCTCAAATCTGGGTGGAGCATCGATGTGGTGGATCTTAACGGTTCCAGCACCCTCCGACCCTCCGTTCATGGTCCAAAGAAGTTCCGGATCTAATTGATGAGCACCTCTCCCCTGAATTATGTCTGGCATATGCTTTTGGGCAGAGTTGTCCAAGTTATGCTATTATAATTCGGTAATTCATGCTTTGGATCTGGCACGGCATTTTAAATGTGTCATAGAAACGTATCGCCGGGTTCGCAGATCTCTCTAATAAGCAAAAACCCGCTGCGGTTGCAGGCGTTGTATCCAGCTTTTGCTTTGCAACAATTTCTATCTCTCATATCTTTTTGACTATTCCCTTTACTTTCCGTTTCGTTTGAATGCCTTTTCTCTCGATCTCTGAAGGTTCAAGTACTTTAACGCAAAATGGGACTTTAGCTCTGCCTCAACGCAAGTCTTCTCCCGGCGGCATTCGACAGCGTCCACTAGATGACGGCGGAGCAACTGCAAATACGAGAGGAGAGAGGCAGCACTCAACAATGTCTCAAGATCTGCGCCCAGGTCGTGACGCACATAGATCAACCTCAGCCAACTGTCTTCGAAAACATCTCAACAGATCCAGGCGGTTATCGAGCGTCCAATACGAAGCTTGAGGGACATCCTTCGGCCAGGCTCTTGACTGCCGATATATTCAAGATCTGCAAAGAAAGAATCTCGAAGACAAACACCAAACTCGAAAGCCATCTTGAAGAACTCGCTAGCCGACTACGAAATCTCGCATTAGGACCTAGAAGCTCGAACGAGCAGGCGGCCGAAGAGGACCGCATCAAGGAAGAATTCGATAGCATCACGCAGTGCCTAGCCATCCGTGCCCGGGCATCTGTACAAGCAGACAAAGAACGAGTAAACTTCTTTGAGGATATTTCCACGACTAAAGATAGCCATCAGGTCCTGGTCTCAACAATTAGGGACTTGATTTCAGCTAATCGCGTTACTGCTGGGGCTACGTCACGGCACTGGCTAGGTCAGATGTCTGATAAATCTCTCTAGCAACTTTCGCATATCCACGGCCATATGGCTGCGGAGGGCTCAATCGAGTCGCAGGTAGACACAAGTGAGTATTTTGAGGGACAACATAGAGCAGGTCTTGTAACGTCGATCCCTACGTAGCGGAAAACCCTACGTGCCGGAAAATCGAACCGGTACATTGACTTCAAGCATCAAAAATTCTATGCACACCTTGATCTGTCGTATATTTTGTTTTTTCTTAACACCTAAACCCCTCCTATTAGATAATTACGTTCGTGTCATTGCCCTCACTACTGATTTGCACAGAGTCACCTTTTATAGCGTGATAGACTTCCTCTCCTCTAGCTCCACCACTGAGCTGGTACCATCTCTAAAACTTATAAAAGGGTCCAAGGCGAGTTCTTATGCCTCCCCACTCTGTGGGAGATCGTCAATAGCGTTATGGCGGCTGTGGCGGGCAGATTTATGTAAGATTGCCACCCGGGTTGGTACTTTAAACCTAAGAAGCAAGTGACGATCTTGGTGGGGCATGACGACACCGCACATGCGTTCTCTAGGCCGAACGCTCACTTATGTAATTATTAGATAAGCCGCGGGGCGCTGTTTCTGATTAAGTTATTGCTTAGGATTCGAGGCCATATATTCGAATTCTAAAGTTTAAAGGTAAATGCATAATGCTAGGTTTTTATCTCTATATTATTAAAATTAAATCAATTAAAAGCAATTCCGACTTATTGAATATTTTAAAAATATTTATTAATATTATTATTCTTAAGTTCTTCTTTTGCAACCATTATGGGCGATGGCGGTGAGTCCATAGGTAATATAATCTTGAACTTCTTGTCTTTAATTATTTTTATTAGATACGTGCCCAGATCGCCAAAACCATTGGCTTTGCCTAGTTTAGCAATAAGATATTCAGCATCACGAAGCATACTATGAGTGCAGATTAGCATAGCGTCCCAAAAGTTTTACAAGAGGTCACAGTCCTACCAATCACGGCCAGTATCCGTCTTTGGGTCTGCTTCCCTGAGCGCCTTTCCCAAGTGGTCTCTGTAGCTCGCAAATACTGGATCCATCACCAGCTCCACCACTTGCGCAGGCAGGTATTTGCTGACCACCTTGTAGAGCTTCCCGGTGTCCATAGTTAGGTCCGCCATGTACCCACGTACGTTCTCTGGATTCTCTTTATCCCACTCCGTCTCGAGTGCTTTCCTGGACAACATGCGCGCGCGAGACTCCATAATTTCCACCATCTTTTGATAAATGCTATCCTGATGCTCCTCAAAAGCATGCTGTACCTTGCTGAACTCGCCTATAAAATTCGCGCTTGTAGGACCGGCCGGCGCATGGCGCCCTATGAATGCACGAATATGCGGTATTATAGCGGCGATGAAAGATAACGCTCGCGATGTAAGTGCGAGGTGTTTTGTTGTTATATTCTTCAGGCTAGCTGAGCGCATAGCGCCGGCGCCGAGAACTAGCTGGCGGCATCGAGAGTCAAATGTCTGCAGGTATGATATAAGCGACATGGTGATATCAGGCGTCATGGATGGGATGCTGCCAATTAGGTTAAGAAAGTGTGATATTCCCCTAAGGCAGAGAATCGCTGAGTCGGGAAGTAAGAATATCTCTTCTTTGATGTAAGCACCTCGGACCTGACTCTTTGCTGTTCTGCTAGACTCAAACACCTTCAGGTCGTCAATTTCCTCTACTTCGGACTGCGAAGGTGGCGCCCAGATCTTGCTCATCTCTATCCACATTGGGGGATCTGAAACGCTGCACTCAAGAATCTGTTTTAAGATCTCGTTGTCCTTAGCAGTAAAATCTTTATCTTGCCAGTTGTCAGCGCCTGTTCCCTGGGCAAGAGTCTGAATTTCCCTATCCCTATGCGCCTTTATAAAATCTTTGATATGGCCGTCGACAACAGTTTTGAACGATGTCCCTGCTTGCCCCGAGATGGCTTCGCATTCGTTGGCAAAGAGGAGGTTAAGAGTAAAGTAGCGAAGGAAGTGAGCGAGGGACAAGTCTCTGACTTGCTCAGATCGAACCAGAAGAATCTTGTTAATTCTTTCAAGAGAAGCATCCACTGCCTGGCCCAAGAGTTCGGGAAGGCCAAGTGCATTATGCATATCCTCCTGTATCGAGGCATTCCCAACGGGATTCGAGTTTCTGATTGATGATTGACCGATAGGAGATTTGACCGGATCCCCAACATCGATACTCCCAACGGCATAAGCAATGTCCAGAAGAAGGCCGGCTTGAGTCTTGAGTCGCCTCAGTGTTTCCGCAACGCCGATGTAGATGGTGGAAAAAAGTGCTTCAGCATCTTCTGCGTCTAGAGCGCGGAGGTTCTGAGCAAGGATAGATGATTTTTCATGGTTCTTGGTGCGACCACGGTTCTCGATAAGGGTTGATCCTAATATGACAGATTCGCCATCGTCGCTTGAACTAGGGAGAGGTTTGCGCACAATGTTTCGGATCTCTCGTAGCACTAATTCTCGGTACGCCTGAATAGCTGTCGAAAGAGACCCAGACCGACAAAGGCCGGAAATATTAAGTAAAAGGGCATCGCGTAGCTCATCTGTCACACTCATATACGCAGGGAAAGCCAGAACCTCCCGTGCTTGATCCCCCTTAGCCCTTAGTGATGCAGACTCCCACCTCAGGAGAACCTCTGGTGTCGAAACGGTCTGGACATGGCGCCTGAGGTCTCCGATGAGCAGATTGTGAACCTTGAAATCGAAAATCTTGCCGATTCGAAACCGGAGAATCGTCAAGTCTCTCATTACACCTTTTAATGCTGTAGCTCCGCGCATGTCTCGGAGCTGAATACGCGGTGATATTTTCTCGCCCAATATCTCATCACTCTCGCCAGCAATTAATAGCTCAATGGTAGCAATTTTTGCAAGAGCAGTTTCCGCCTCCTCCTCATCGACCAGCGACTCGCAAGAGGCAATTCCATTCACGATCCACTTCAGCTGCAGGACAGCATTGAGCAGCTGTTGTAAATTGCCTTCTTTTTGCCGGTCTTGCAAGATCTTCAAGCCCCTCATGGACACATCCTCATCTAACGATTTAAGGTCCTTACGCAGCGTTTGTATCTTCTCGACGAAATTTGTTGCTTCCCAGAGAAGTTCTCTCAAGGACTCGAGAGTCGTGAAAAGGGTGGCTGAGACCAAAGAGATAGAATTGATCAACTGCACCTCCACTATCTCCATGTACCATGAGAGCTTCTCCTGAAGAATTGCATTGGCAGCCAGGGCTTTTCTCGGTACCGGAGCGTCTCCATTGCTTGCTTTTTTGGTCGCGGTCGGGGGCACAACGTCAGATCGCTCGCTGACGACATCAAATATTCGGGGATTTTCGAGGTGAAAGTTTTCAACGAAATAGATGTTAGGGATGATGGACAGAGGGTGTGGACCGTAACGGCTTTTGCGACGCTCGTTCTGCGCCGTGATAGATGCAGCCTCGAGAGAATCTTTAAAGCCATTGAGGGGTTTATTTGCTTTACTTCCCGGCCTAGTCTGTGCTTCGTCCTTGCTGTCCTTTGCCCGTTGCAGCTGCTCGTATAGGGGCCCAATTTGCGAGATGTACAGCTCAAACTCTGCAGTATCGACGCTCTTGATATTCGTCAGAGTCACAGGAGGGATGTCTCGTGAAGTTGGTGCCTGGTGCAAACTCGAAGTAGGAGCAGACAGGTACGGTTGACGTCTGGTATACACTATTGGCGGCTGAAAAAGGGTCGCGATTGCTGCAAAGCTCCGTTAGCAGGGAGTTGGACAGAATTTCTCTTACTACCTACCATTCTGGCCCGCGTTAAATTGAATTGTAGGCCAGCTATTTGTGGGTTCATCGACGTGCTCATTCATCGAATGTGTAAAGCCTTGTCTTGACTTCGGAATGGTGTTAATCTGGTCGTGTATAGTGATAGTTGGAATTCGCAAGGCATTAGAGGCTGGCTGGAATATTTACATGCGTGAGGAATCGTTCCGGGTGATTAGGTTTCCTTCGCCGCGATGATATGTTGCTGTGATGTGTTGTAAGAGCAATCGCTGCTGACGGTTTGACTGGAAGAACGACACAAGCACCGAGTTTGAAAGCTGACTGTGCACAGCGCTGCGCCTTCCGGAGCGAAGCAAAGCGACCGGAGACTTTCACTCCTGGTTCACAAACCATCTCATCGACCGTGCGCTTCTTGATGACCTTAGTGAGCTCAATATTGCTTTTAAAGTATGGTCCAAAGCACATGTAGTGATGCATCGACTACATGGAATTGCTTTTGACCCTTAGTGTGATTCCTAGTACGCCTAGCTTGGCCATACTGAGTACAACACTTAGGATCAGGTGCCAGATCGTCACGTGGTTGTGAGGTCTCTATTTTAGGCATACGCCACAAAGACTTTAAATCATTCTCACGAATACAGTACATGAATGTCCATTAATTCACTTCACGCCACCAATACACCCTCTGTTCAATATATGGCGAAAAAAGGAAAGAAGGCAGCAGACTGGGCAGCAACATGGGAGGCAGACTGTGCTGTCGTGCTTAACTTTAAGTAATATTCCTTATACTTAATAATATTGCAACCAGAACCGTTTATATAGTATACTTATCCCTTATCCAGAACCCTATAAGCATCAGCCTATAGAGCAACCGTTATACCACTATTACTCTATCAATCAAATCTTGGGCTATTATGTAACCCATGGGGAAATACTATTAGGTTTTGATATTATAAATGTCTTGCGATCTGAATAAAATATCTTACACGAAGTAGTATCCCTATAATTCTCCAACTTGAGAATACAATGTCTTTCTTTCGTTCCTCATTTCACTCGAAATCTTGACAAGAATCCAGGAGCGGCCCGAGCAGCTTTTGATGCAACTGGAGCACTGTTGACAACAGCGCTGCCTGCATTTCCAGGGACGACCATATCAACGCAACTTTCATATGTTTGATCTGCGGCAGTTCCAAACCAAAACCATTGGAGCACCTGTTTTCCTGTCAGTCTAGTTTTAGATCGTCCGGCTGGAAAAACGTACGCATGATCCTGCTATAGAGCAAGCGCTACCTAGAGTGGTTGGGATAGTGACATTAAAATTGGTATTATTCGCTGGCAACGCCTGAAGAGATTCGTCGGCGTAGCTCACGAAGTTGATTAATGGAGCTCCGATGGCAGTGTTTGTCGCGGTATTTATGACGGAGACATTCATCGGGCCTTCGTGGGGGATTGGAATGCTGGCTCGCATGTTCACAACTTGGCCAGGCTGGAACGTTTGCACATTTGCTTTATTATCTGCGAATTGAAGTCCTTTGCAGAGAAACACGTTGCAGGCGGTGGAGTTGAAGTTGGAGATTAAGGCTGCTGCTTCGGGCATTCCTTCTCGGAGTCAGTTGGTTCCTCGGATAGACAGATATGAAATGGCTCACCTTCAACATGACTGCTATTGTCTGCTGTGACGAGAGCTGCAACTGATGCGCCGCAAGCAGCTTGCATAGCTGGTCCAACAACTCGGGATGGAGGGGATGTAATCAATCCATGTGACAACACTCCAGGTGCAAGAAGTAATAGAAAGAAGGCAGACATATCGAAAAGAGTGACCAGCACAATGAGCGAACAGATTGAGAATGATTGAGGATGAATGAGTGGAATGTTTTGACGTGAAAATCAGATGAAGACGAAGGATCAAGACTTATATCAAGTCGCAGGGGTTTCATCCTAATGATCCAGGGGACTGCACATCTCTGTACCAGATCCCCGACCAGTGAGTAAACTTGCCGGAGTCGATGGAATCTGTGAGGCTCGTTTCCGGGACGAGACATTTGTCGTTTGGTGGTGTTGCGCCAAGGCGTATCAGGATCTGGAACGGGAGCCGCACGGAACGCCGAACGCCACATAAACAAGCTCCACGTCAAAGGAGGGTATCAGATGAAAATCACTGGGCGATTACAACTGCTAGAGGCTGCTTGTTTGCATCATTTTCTTGCTCTATGCATAATACCTTTCCTGGCTCAAATCTGCCGACGCCTGGTGCACATCTACAGGGTTTGACGGAAACCTTCTTGACCTTCCAAAATCCGGATGCCTCGGTCTGCCTGCCGATTTGCTCTTTTAAATACGAGGAAATTCTTCAGGACATGAACGATAGTCAACGCCTGCGTGCAGATCACCACGACCATAGCTGGTCTGATAAAGATTAACTATTAAGGGCGAGCTCTCATGGTCATCATCTAAGACTCACAAATACTGAGGTGCATCTTGCTGACGGAATATATTTGCAGCTGCGATTCCTCCACAGGCACCGCCTCCAATTAGAAGTGCACTGGCAATGGATCTCTTCATTTGGCCAACAATGTTATTGTGCATGTAGCTTAATATTGATGGGACATTGGAATTTGCTCCAGCAACTCCAAGAAAGACACCAGCATATCGATCTCGAGGTCTTTCAAGGAACGCCATCATGCAAACACCACTGATAGCCGTGGCACAGTTGAAAATAATTATGATGCCTCGTTTACGATAGTGGTCAGCGACCCAAGCGGCTGGGGGACTCTGTTAGCAAGCAATATGGAGTATCAGACTGCAGGAGAACATACTGCAGAACATCCACTACGAGCTTGTCAGAGGTTTTTCTCATATGTAAGGACAGATAACTTACGATGGCAGCTGCTACATATGGAGGAAATGATAGGACTTGGGACATCATCACTGAATATTGCATATCATCCTTCAGAATGATGGGCAGGAAATATCCAAACGAGTATGTAACGACATTCTAGACACATCAGAATATTGCGCGACACATTTGTCGACATTCACGACTCACATTCAGAAAGTACATCCATGCGAATTCCCAGATCTTCCAATCTCGAAGGTGGAAGAAGATTTTCGAGGCAGTCAGCTTGTCCACTACAGCATCTCCACGATCCCTGTCAATACGTGCCAAAACGATCGCAGATTCTTCCAGTGTGAGGAACGGCTTTTTGAGAACTAATCCTGGATTTGTTGCCTTGTCTGGAAAATCGATGATTGCGATATATCCCAGGATTCCCAGGGCCACTGTGATTATCCCTTCCTGTAGGAATGTTAGCTGGACTTTCGAGAGTTGAAGCAAATGGGAATTTTTGGCAGGAATTTTAGTGCTTGAGGCAAAGCGTACCATGATGAATATCCACCTCCATCCGTTCAACCCTCCAACTCCTTTCATCTGACTCAAACCATATGCCAATATATTGGAGAAGCCAGACGCGAGGAGGGCCATCAAGTAGAAGGCACTGAATCGTTTTTGAACCTCAAATCGAACATACCAACATGAGAGGAGAAAGATGCAGCCAGGATAGTATCCAGCCTAGATGTGTCAGATGCTGTGGAATATAGGAGTGGGATACATACCTCTAGGATACCTAGAATTATTCTGCAAGCAAGTAACTCTTCCCATTTTTTAATAAATCCCATTCCAATACTTACACCTCCCCATGCAACTACAAGAGTTGGAAGCCAGAGGCCAGCGCCAAGTTTGCGGATGGCAATATTGGCGGGGAACTGGAAAATGACATAAGGGACGAAGAACTGATTCTGTTACTTACAATTCTGGGATATGGTCTGGAGAACATTACCATCATAGTTATGATTGAGTATCGAGCCCCAACAGACAGTTTTAGGTCTTCATCCATTCCAGCGATTCTGGCCTGCAGAAGAATCAGATTCAATACTTGCACTTTGAGATAGTTCTCACGTTTGGTAAGTTGACACGGTCAATGAGGGCAAACGCGTATATTGTAGCCAATACTGGTAGCAAACGGAAGTCGATTTTCTTGACGATGCGCTTCGTCTCATTTTCATCCCTCAAGTCAGGAGCAATGACATCCTTATGAGAATCGATATCAACGCCACGATCCATAGGGAACTCTTCATTCGAGTCGGAATGGCCATTAACTGGTTGCTACGGCTGTCAGCTAGATACCAAACCTAGGATCTGGCTTGCCTTCTCATTGTGCGCACTTTCGATCTTGTATTGCTCGGGGGAATATGAACGGGACATGTTGCAAAAGATGGAGAACAACACCTGCATTTGAATGATGACATACAGCCCATCTTTATATCCCAGCAGCTTGGGGAAGGTATGTCGATCTCTAACCGACAGCCGGCATGGCGACTTGGCTACAGATTCAGTAATAATATTTGAGGGTGAATTAAATGATGGCCAAATGGAAGGGTGGGATGTGGCAAATGCGGGGTGCGGGGTGTGTAAGTACCCCGTAAGAAGAGGAAGATGAACATGCGGGGAAGTAACTTTTGGTTTTGATTCTGAGAGGGGAATAAATGTTACGGTCACGTTACGAGATTTGCTTCTATGGAATGGAAGGAAGAATTCTTGTAATGGAATAAAAGTAGATTCGCTTATAGCTACATATAAATTTGTATAAAGGACATTTTAGTTTTACGACTTGCTACTTCTTGGTAACAAAGATTACTATATGGGAAATAGACAAGGAGTTGAAGTCAAGGCCTATCAAGAGATCTGATACTACGTGGTTGCATGAGCATGATGTCGTCAAGGCATTTGAGAAACCTTGAAAGCTACAACAGAGAAGAACGTAACCTCTCGGCGAGCAGTGAATTCTGCGAGATTATGAGTATATGGCTGGACACAAAAGATAGGAGAACAGATGCTCGTAGCAATTGCTAAATTACACTGCCGGCGCAATCAACAACCTTCCTTCCTTCCTTTGGGAAAGTCGCAAAAGAGTTCAGAAAGTCCATCTCGTCAGGTGCCATCTCGGGCGCAATCGTTGCCCCTTTACATTCACGCAGGAAATAAGCAATTGTCAGCCGAATCTCGATCATGGCAAAGTGAATGCGCCTTTCGAGGTGCATCTTGTAACGATTGCTCTACGGGCCGATGCTCGTAGGGTTCTAGGTAAGGGATAGGCGTATCACGAAGGCGGTTCTTATTATGCTTTTATGGAATATAAGGAAGAATTTCTGAAATGGAGAAGAAATAAATGCGCCGGTAGCCATATATAATTTATTTTATAAAATCGGGCAATAGGTCCGGAAAGCAACACGCATTCGTCAGCATGATTCAGGGCATGGAATCACATGATGCTATTGACACGACACTTCCTACTCGTGTAAATCTAACAACGCGTCGGCGTGAGCTTCTTCTCCAAAAGCGAAATCACTACAAACATTGTCTCAAATGGAAACGGCATGTCTCTGAATGCAGTTGTTCGACCGCCCCTGGGGCCAGCCGATATCAATTCTAATACCAACACGATCGAGCCAAAGTCAGAACTCAAGACCAATGCAGTGCGGCCCGCTCAATCATTTAGCCTGTCATCATGCTAATTATTTGCAGCTTTCCAAACGAAAAGCGGACGAGATCCAAGATTTCAGCGAAGATGATGATGGAATTATGATTGACCAAACATGCGATCAGGTACGAAGAAAGATAAGGACGCTCCTTGCATCTGGCGAGATGAAAGTCGATGAGTTCCAAAAGGCCATTGGTGTCAGTGGCAATGCATACGGTCGTTTCATGAGCCAGAATGGTCGGGATAAGGGAATAAATTGCGATACATATGTCGAAGCATTCAAGTTTTTCAAAAAACGAGAGTTGCAGGGCGTACAAATGCCGAAGAAGAAAGTGAAGAAGGAGAAGGCAGAGGCAAAATCCGATGTTTCGGCAATCCATCTCGAAGGAGAAGAAACACATAACGTTCCTGTATTTGACTCCTGTGATGAGGTTCGGAAGAAGATTAGAGCATATCTTGTTCAGCCATCCGTTACCCAAGCGGCATTCCTTCGCGAGATCGCAAAGACATATACAGACGGAAGAAAGATTCAATCGAAGGCACTGAATGATTTCCTTAGAAAACAAGGTGCCAGTTCTGGAAATACGAGCGCAGTCTTCTACTCTTCATACGTCTTCTTCGAGAAAATCCGGCTGCGCGATACGAAGCCAAAGTCGAAGCATAGGATTGAAATGGAAAAACTACATCCTGCCGGTTTTGACACAAAGCGCTCACATCAATATGTCACATGCATGGTCGGAGAGGAGCCATGGGAGGATCAGTATGGCGTACTCCATATCGGCAGACGTACATACTCTTGAATGGGAATCTCTGGGTTATTCGTGGATGGCCTGTTTGCCCGTAGTGCGAATATCCTGCGGTCTCGAACCATTATTCGTATATATCGGTAACAATACTTGTTTGGAGTATCTCTGGCGTTGATTTGTATAGATGTTGAAACGCAAGTCTGTGTATTTGGCGCCGATAGTTTCTATATTTCAATCACTTTGTTTCGCTGATATTTTGTCTCTGAATGTCTAGCTCAATGTCGAAGTTCTGGGCTATTGTAGCATGACATATCCGATTCTGCTTGACTCTACTCTTCTATTTTCTTGCATCTCCAGCAGCTGCAAAGAACAAATTGCCAACTACATCTGATTTTAGCATATATATTTGGTCCATGTACCGCCTTTCCGTTTCCAGTTTCTATAGAGACAGGTAGCTCCCGAGAAGCGGTTTTTGAGATAAAATACGGCAATTTTGGAGAGAAAGAGTCTATCAGGTGCCTAGCTTAGTCCGCACACGCTAACATGTAATCTGAGGACAAGCGCCTACACGTCCGGAATCGAGGTGCAGCTAGTTTTCTGTCATTTTGCCTCAATTAGTAAATCAATGCGGATTATCGGCTTGTGCCCAGAGCATGCTGTGAAGGCATTTTCTTATCGTCGGGATACGCCGATGTGGTCAAAGGTGGGATTTGAAAACCATGTATCTAGTTCTTGCCAGCTTATAGGCAAATAAGACTTCAAAGTAAGATCTCACTCCCAAGATACTGGAACTAAGAGCACATCAAGATATTCCAATGTCTGCTACGATGCCGGCTGTTTCTTTTCTCAAAGTCTTACCACTAGCTTCGGGTATCCGAAAAGACACTTGGATTGGTGCTGAAGTTTTTGTGAAGGATAATGCCATTATCGAACCGGATAGGCTGACAGACAACGATGTCAACGTACTTCGTCAAGCACTGTACGAGAACTCAGTCCTTGTAATCAAACGGCAGCAAGGTATTGATCCACTGGCATTGGAAAAATTGGCAGCCATCTGGGATGATAGTATGATCAATGTGCATTCTGCTGGCAAAGATCAAGTCCGAGACCCAAGAAGCATTCTATCCAGAAATAATGGAGCTAGGCTACCCACTGCGCCGAATGTTCAAGTCATTGGGAATGGTAAGTTCGATAATTATGAGGGACTTCGTCTGGACTTACGGCATGTGGTAAGTTGATCCTGAGAACCTGAATGGGGTTCTGATTGCTATAGGACTCGGCAGAGTTCCACGCAGAGCATTTGAGCAAAGAGGAACTTGCAAATGGCCAGACTAGATTCTACCGCTGGCATCAAGACGCGCCCCTATATGAATCTCTTCCCGGAAAAGTAACGTTGATTCATGCTTTGGTGGTGCCAGAGCTCGATGAACAAAATATTGCGTTTGACGGTGAAGGGATGATGTCTGTCCAGGCTGGATCTACTGCCTCTTTGTACCAATTATACCAGGTCGATCCAATAGCAGATCGTGACTAATATACTGGCAGTCATTTCTGGGGCTCGAGCTTTCGAATTGCTTTCACCTAAGGAAAAGGAATTTGCACTTCACACAACTGTTCAGTATGCTCCCAGGGCATATGAATGGATCCGAGACTGCAAAGCTACTTCCGATGGTCTCGGAATTGCCAAAGTTGGAGACGAACGTGACTTCGCCGATCTTCCTGCATGGTCCTGGGACAAAGTCCAGGAATTTCCTGTCAGATAACCTTCCTTTCCTGCTATTGAAGCTAATACTAGAACAGATGGCATGGAGAAATCCTGGGAAACCAGGTCAGCCACATCTTCAAATTCTCGGCTGCTGTGTTCACTCTCTGCGGACAAAGGATCCTAGGACAGGCAAGACCACGATTATTGATGATCTGGCAGAGGTCAGGAAGATATGCTATCAGCTTCAGAAAAGGTCCATGAGGCCTCAATACATATACGCACATAAGTGGGAAGCCGGTGATCTTGTTATTTTCCATAACTATGGGGTATGGCATTCAATCACCGGGCAGCTTGGAGATACAAAAAGGTTGATGTGGCAGGTGACCATGCGTAGTGGAAGGGAACCAGAACCCTGGAAGTCTCCTTGATTGAATAAAATGCGCTCACACACGACCACACTCCTTGACTCTGTAGTGCTGCTTTGCCATAATCCTGGCTATCTGTGATGATAATAATAATGCGAACTAGATGATGGGTAGGAATTCGTGTAAGAAATCAAAGCACAATAGCTAGGTTATTAGAGTGTAGTGTAGGCTTCCCTTTGGGGGCCATTTAAAACCCATTATACCTTGACGCGAAGACGACATATACCGTCCTTTCGACTCCGATAGCCTCCAAAAGTCACCCGAACTACAATGATAACATCCGTGCATGGAACACCGCTCCTAGGGTAATCTCATCTCAGGTGAAGTTACGACGGCCATTTTTAATTCTGATACATAAATTGAGGTGAATGCCGAACAACGGTAGCCACGTTCATACCATAGACACAAGCTTTGCTGAGAAGGGCTGACTGGCCTATAGTGGTATCGGCTATTCTTTTGACCCCGATAGTTCTTTCAACCCATCATCACAAAATACCAAGAGGAATGGTCGGGCAGGTGATATAAGCGTCATTTCGAATATTTCATCGACACAGAAAGGTACGTTCGGCAATGGTAAATACTAGGAGAGACCTCGGGAAAATGGGGGCGGCGTAAGGGAACACATATGCCCGCGCCTTGCAAAAATCCACTATATGAGTGGAAATCGTTGCAACATCTATGCAATGCATCACACCAATATGGGTTCAGTCCACTACGACAAAATATTGACAGCATTCATTTCTGGAGATTTTGCTGCACCAGAAAATTCGGTTTGGCTTGTGTATACAGCGGCGATCATTGAATCAGTCGGACCTGCGAGCAATATCGCCGAGCTGTGGAAATATGTGGCGAAGGTGGTTCAGGAAGAGGAGAAGCAGCTCATAATTGCTCGGCGCTTGAGAGAAGGCCTCCTGAAAACCAGCCCACTTGTAGGATTTCCAAAGGTGAGAGATAAACTCAATCTAGCGATTTGGGTACTAAAGAAATGAGGGCATCAATTGTTTAGCCGCATTGAGAGCAGCAGTTAACGAAACTTCACCCTCAGTCGCAAGTATACTGGAGAAGGATAAATCCTTGAGGGCAGATCATTCCGCAGCGGAGCTAGAAAAGAGAGGCCATGCGTTCTTCAATACAGTCTATTCCAAGGTAGCAGATCGAGTTCTTGAGAATATGGCACTGTCCTCGGGTGGATATCTCGACCAGTTCGCAATATTGAGAGTTTATGGCGAGCTCATGGCGGAGGAGAGAATCCTAAATGCGAAAGAAACGGGACTGCTAGAGTTCATAGTGTGCTATGTTTCTTCTGCCGCACCACAAGCAAATGGGTGAGTCTGTTCGCTCAATTTTAATGAGACTTGAACTGATGCAAGAAGGCATATGTATGGAAGCAGGAACCTTGGAAACGGGAAGGAAGAGATTCAAAAAGGTATTAGATTAGCTCAGGATATGGCCGAAGCTCTAAACGTCATTATCGATACAGCAAATCAATCCTTTATTGAAAAGGTAGATGGATGGTAAAGTGGTGTTGGGATGAGAGAAGTGGTGTTGGATTGATTTTCTCTTTTTTTTGGTAGCGCTGGTGACCTGAGGTACTCAGGGCCCACCACCGACATTTCACCACATCTTTAAAATGAAGTAATGCATAAAGCGCGCAAAAAAAATAGGAAAAAAAAATACTTGATACCGAAATTTTGACCTACGTAGGGATCGAACCTACAATCTCTTGATTCGTAGTCAAGCGCCTTGCCATTGGGCCAGTAGGCCGGTGTTCTAATATGTTGTGGGCCGCGTTATTCAATACTATAAAGATCCCAGACAACCGAAATTTCCACGACTGCCCTGCCTGCCCACCCCGCCTCGGGAAATAATACTCGGTGGGCTATTGAATCTTCTCTGGCTTTCATCAACAAGTGATTCGAATTATGTAAATATGGACCTAGGTTATCAAGCTCACCTGGGCTGTTTGTTTCACAAATTTGCAGTATCGGAGCCCTTCCTCTATAGAACTCAGAAACCTTTATTGGAGATACACTTCACTTCCCTACGTATTAACTCGCAAATATAAACATTAACACTTCAATTGTCAGGTCACTGTGACAAGGATAACAGAAAATGTACAAACTGCCTGGTACAATCAAAGCCTTGACTTTAATTGCGACGGCGTTAAATTTGTAGCACCTTTTGTCAAGTCCCACAAAGAAAGTTTACTCTCCCACTCGTCATCATCTTGGACCTCAATCTGCCCCGCAGCTGTCAAGTACCGCACTTGCTTCAAGTTCTCAGTCCCCCAGTCTACCTTTTCACCTCGAAGAAAGGATCCAACAGGCTTGAGCCATCTCTGCACCAAATCCTTCTCAGAGTCTGTCAATTCCTCGCCATTCCCATAAAACCAGATAGACATGTCAGTACCATGCGTCGCACCTACTTCTCGAGGAAGTCTCTTGTCCACGCTCTGAGTTCGCCAATCTATCCTATAACGATGGATGCTAGAAATAGGAAGTTGTGAGCCAATCTCTTGTAGAAATCCTCGCATCGTAGAATGAATCTGCATGTCAGCATAGAGAGACCCGAAGACGTCTTTCCATTCTTCAGAATTTTTCATTTTTGATGTCGGCGATGGCTTGTAACGTGCACAAATTTCAAGAGCAATGTGACGTGGATAATCCCAACTGAGTCTGTCAACTAAACTCTTGTACGAGTCTGGTGGATAGACGTTCTTGTACAGATGGAATTCTTGTGTCAGATCACCAATCATAGTTTGAATGCCCAGTTGTCTCATTCTTGACGCAAAACTTCCATCGAAGATATCACGAAACAAATCCTCTGACATGAAATTTCCATCCAGGATAGGTCGGAAGAACTTTTGTTGCATATTACCAACGGCCTCTATCAACTGATCGGCGTGCATCGCCTTCAGGGCATCGAGCTTTTGCTCAGAGCTCCACTGGCTTGGAATCCGCAATACTGATAGCAAATCCTCGAATTGTTCTTGGACTTCAGACAGCCGTTTGGGCTGGACGCCACAGCCATTTGACCACTGAAAGACACGGCGAATAATTTGTCTCCTAGAACTCGGTCCAATGTCGTAGGCCAATTGATGGAAACTAGCATAAGATCCTGCTGACAAGCCTCCAACCGTGATGTTTTCTCTATTCCCCCCAAAATGCTCGACATTGTCATAAGTCCATTCTAGAGCTAGGCGCTGATCCCAGAAACCAAAATTGGCGGAACCAATTTCATGTTCACAAATCTGTCGTGATGAAAGGAAGCCGAAAATGCCTAGCCGGTACGCGGGAGACACGATGATACATTTTACATCAGTATCACTGATCAAAATCGAAGGGTCATCGAAATTATTCGAGCCAAACTGTAAGAAGCCACCATCTTGCTGCATCAGTCACAGCAATAGAGGTGAAACAGGATACTTACGGATGTAAAAAAACACCGGCCAGCCACCTTGAGGGGGTTCACCAAGGGGTACGTAAATATTTGATTGTAGGCAATCTTCGTTGTGGGTCGATTCTTGACGGCCAAAAACTCGTGGTTGTGGGCATATCGAAGATCTCCCAGTGAAAAGACCAGGCGAGTTATTCAAATTATACGAAAAGGATTGTGGTAGAGGCTCTGGCTTTCTCCATCTTCTACTGCCTATTGGTGGGAGTCCGTAGGGAACTCCAGAAAATCGATAGCATTTCACCTTGCCACTCTGGGAATCAAGCAAAATTACTCCTTTCAAGACTCCCTTCTCAGGAATAGATACTTCCATGACTGTAGTGATACACCAAGATTTGGCAGTGATGACTACCAACTAAACAGCTGCCTACCCTTTTCGATGATGAGGGTTTGATGGAGGGTTGCCCCGAGGCATCAGAAGAAGAGCGAAGTATCGCGTTTGCAGGTGCTGAAAGAACTTCAGACACTGCCCTTCCTTCAAGTCCCACATTGAGCATGCCCCGCGCGAACGCTACCTAGAGATCACTGATTCAATGACAGGCTCTCATAACATCCCAGAAGACGAAAACAAGGTCGTTTGTCGCTCATTCATTTTATCAAGATCTATCTGGTATATTTGCGCCTTCTACATGTTTCTCTAAAACGCCGGTCCATGCAGATCTACCCGTCGCTATGCATCCATTTTTCAACCTTCAGCCTGGCCCCTTCCCGACCCTCCCGTGCTCACTGCCCCACCTTTGGAGCCCAGTTTGTCAGCCATGTTCTGACAAGATCTAACTTCCCTCCTTCAGCCTCACATGCAGCTATACACCATTCTAGATCATATACCTTCTCGGCTGCGAGCATCTCTGCCAAATCTCGTCTGTTTTGAGTACCTTGGTCAACACAGAAGAACATCGGGCTTCTATGATCGTTGATCTTTTCAAGCAGTGGTTTGACCAAAGGTAAAGCTTCTTGCGTAGATAGATTGGTTGGGTCCCCAGAAGTTGCTCGCCCTGCCTTGCAGTACTCGTTCCTACACCAATTGTTCTTGCATCCAGTAATCAGTTGGGAAAGGTACCGGCGCTCAATTCGACGTTTCATAGCCTTCCCTTCAGGGTCATAAACATTGGCATAGAGGTTTCCAAAGCAGATACTGCATAATCCGAGATCATTTCCAGGTCCTTGACCTTTCCGACTCCCAGCTCCGATCTCTCCATTCTTACCCACACCATCAAGCGTTCGCCCGCAGTATACGTTGCGACATATTATTGGCTTGGCCTTGTTATTCTTCTCCAACTCGTGATGTTTGAGATGGGTATTCATATCTCGCAATCGAACAATTTTAGAACAAAGATGGCAGTCGGTCGTTCGAGCTCCATCGGCTAGTTCGTGTGCAGTAAGGCCAGAAATCAGCGACTCTGGAGACGGATCAAATGGATCGCCTTCCTGAGGGACTTCCAAATGGCAGAATTGACAAAGAATGATCTTGGCAGGGCACACTGAAGTTCGGTGGGAGGCTAGGTCTCGAAGATTGCTAGCCTCATAGGAACAACCAGGACATGACTTCGACGTGTGGAAGATATCATCATGTTGATCTTTACTTGACGGAGAATTACCATACGAATCATCGTACGGACAATGCCAATGCTCCTGCCATTCCTGTGACTTCTTTTGAAACACATTCTGACAATGTGGGCACAATATGTTGTTGCGCAAGCAGAAATTCTCATGCAGCATCATTGTCCGTTTTGGAACCCATTGTTGACAATTCTTGCACTGCTCTTCCTCGGGGGTATGCATCTCTGTATCCTCGACATCGAGTGTAACCGGATTGCGGGAAGAACCGGCCCTGAGAAACGCTTTGTATTGCAAGGAGAACTTGTGAGGTGATCTTGATGTCGAGTCTCCTGTCTGTGGCCTTGCGTAAACGGAGATATACAAAGCCTCAGCATTCTCAAGCTCAATGTTGGAGGGTTGAATGATTATTTGTTTTGTTGATGAAGTACCGAAGTCTCCAAATACATGCTCATCATCTCTCGGTCTTGCTCGCTGGTGCGACGAGAATGGACTGACAAATAGATCCAGATGCTCTCCGTCCTCATTTGTCAATTCGATATCGATGGCCTGCGTACGGTCCCACGATGGTAGCTGGTAATCTACGTAATCCCCATCCAGCACCTGTCCAGAAGTGGGTTTCCATATATCGAGATCTCCACCAACTGAGCTGCCATCCGCAGTACCTGGAGCCTTCTGGGCCTTAGCCATGATATGTTTCAACGTTTCCCTTGCTTGTTCTTCATTCAAAGCTTCAATATCAACCTCCAAATCAGTATCAACCACACAGATCCCATCGCCTTCTGGTGCAAACTTATCGATCAAGAAACGGAATTCTTCCGATTTGGATCCTCGAACTGTCAGAATTTCTCCATTTGTCAAGGTCGTGAAGTTTTCCCGCAAATGCCTCTCGAGAAGTGATTTCCAATCCTCGGGGTTATAACCGGCTTCAAGAGGCCTCAAACGTACGTATGTTCCCTTCGGAAGTTGTTTCGCATGGACAGTGATTTTTGGTGGCTCCTGTTCATCATCGTCCAGTGTAAGATCAATGGGTGCAGACGGTGAACCGGCATGATTCAAATGTATGGAGGAAGGTGTCGATTTTGTTGCCGGTTCAATAACACCAAGTGCTTCCAATAGGAATGGACTTAATCCCACTTCCCCTTCCTCCGCAGAAAATTCTCGGATACCTGCATGTACCACGTTCCCGTTTTTGGTGTTTACCAACCGAAAGGTAAGGGGATGGGGAAGTTGTTGTTGTGTATCTCGCCACTCGGACTGAGCAGCTCTGGCCGCAGCAAGCGCATATGGATTGAAAGAGTCGAAAGCCGGGGTATTTTGTCGACTCGAAGAGGATACAGTCACTGTAGATGCTGCGAGGAGCTGCTCGAGGGCGGATTGCGGAAGAAGGATCTTATCACCAGGGAGGCTTTTGTTGCTACGTGGGGCAACATTAAAAACCCCAGACCAAGCCAGCGATACTTCTGCAGCAGCCATGATAGAGGCAAACAGATTGTGTAGAAGAAGAAATTATGCGGCTTCCAACAAGAAGACTTCAAAGCTGTAGAATATTAATGCATATTGGAGTGAATGTGAGTGAACGAAACGAATATCGAGTTTGTCAGATATTCTCGAACCCACCATACCTGGAACACCCATCTGATTAGGCACGAGACTGCGTAATAAGGCCGACAGCTCGAGGCAACTTCCGTTGACAGACTGATAAGCCGATAAGGATAAGCGTAATCTTAGCGTGATCAGTGGCGCGGTTCACTCTGGGGACCTCGATCTTCCCGTCTTATTTCTCAACCATCACTTACACACTTTAACCTACACTCAACAATCCCCAACTTCATCGACGGATTCGCAGAACCTAATCTGGTAATGATATGGAGTCAACATCTATCAAGCTCCAACAACTCGATCTGCCAACAACTCTACTGCAATTGCTGTCTAATACTATCATCTACGATCAAACCATCCCGTACCTCCCAGTCTCCTCGATTCTCGCGCTTGGGGCAACAAATAAGTCCTTTAAGAACCTTATAAATACCTATCCTGGCACTTTCAGATATCTTGATTTGACCATTATCAAGAAAGCACAGTTCCAGATTGCGCCTATTGATAATGGAGGTGAGGTGTGGAGAAATGTCCAGATAGATGAGAATGTTACAGAGGACGAGTTCGTGTTACTCCCAGCGCTCCATAGAAACGTGTTGACCATCTCACAGCTTTTATGGTGGGCCCATCCGAGGAATCGTGAATACTCTAGAGCGAAGGGGTATTCTGAATTATGTTCAAATTTTAATTCTTGATGGCCTCTCGGTCACTTCTGATCTGGTTGCCGATATTATCCTCCAAGATCACTTCAACGTGCGGATACTTTCTATACGCGAAGTCCAGAACCTAAACGAACGCAAACTGCAACAGGCACTTGTCTATGCAGTTCGGCCCTCAAGAGCAACTGGAACTCCAAGATTGCAGGGATTATACATATTTGGGGCGAAAGATGCACTGCCAGCGCCGCGGACTTTGAAAGCTAGCAATCATCAGTCATCCTTTGTGGGGGGAGTGATGCTTTCACCGGGCGCACAGATTGGAGCTCAATGGAACCAGAAATCCGGAAATGCACTAGCTGAAGAGATGACCCGTGGTGGAGATAAATGGTTCCAGGGTACAGGTAAAGTGATCACAAAAGCACCTTCTTTGGAATGGGCGAACACAATGCTGGCTTGTGAGGGCATCATCAGCTTCGATGCTGTCTTGTGCGGTGGTCCCCGCCATCATGCTGCAATCAGCGAGAATGATTCGAGGTGGGATGGAACGGCCTGGTATAATCGCCGATGTGCTCATTTATCTTCTCGGGTCTCAACTCACTCTTTAGGGAGCTGTTCCGGCTGCCGCAAATCTCCTGAAGGCTTCTCCAAGTTTTTGCAGTCGCCAATGGATCGATTTCCTCTCCTCGCCCCTGTCCCGCTGCATTCCTCGTCTGTCAAATCTGCAAAGATTCCTTTCCATGATGGTTCAACGGTAATGCTGGCCAGATGCCTGGATTGTCTTCGTAATCGGTATTGTGAAAGTTGCTCAAAATGGTGGTGCGAGGACTGTTATCAGGTTCCTGACCATTCGGGCGCTCCGTGGGACAGTAATCCTCATATCATCAGCGAGGAGCCGGATAAGAATGTCAAGGTACATATGGGTCTTTGCGTCCAAGATTGTCTCGTTGCTGAAATGATGTCGGGGGCTGGCAGTAACGGAATGTGGGGTTGAGTAGACAGCCGACTTCACAGAGGAAACGTATGGGATAGCTTTGATTTTTTGGATGTGTCCGATGCGATTCTGCGCTAACTCGAGTTAGATAGGCGTTCTAAGGAGCTGCTTTGAATGCGGTCCTAATGTGAGTACTTCAACTACCGATGGGACGTATACTGATATACCCAGTGTGCTGAATGCATCGAGCGGACCCAACTGATGTGCCGAATATGTGGCGGTGGTTACTGCGCTGTGCACAATGAAGGCAGCACCTTGACTTCTGTTGGTCGTCACGCAATTTATGGATGTAGATGCTGATGCTGACATTGCTTAGTGCGACTGTATGATTCCCAGTGTGATCAATCCACCTGGGACCTTGCTGACTGAATTACAGGGTGCTCCAGAAGTGGTCGTCGAACACGGGAAATGTATTGAGACACAATTTCGCTCTGGAAAGTGCTCTCCTAACTCCACTCACCTATTGATCGGTCTGGCAACATCAACAATCTCTCCACTCAATTTCGACCTTGATTGAACTCCTCGCTCTCTTTCCCATTACCTCTACCTCAAATCTTTGCCACAAAAGACGCTTATACAATACGACTTTCTCAACTGAGCCTGGGGGCAGGGCGTATCCGTAGTGGCTTTAACACACCATGTGTTTTCGCGGATTTCTCGCAGCGACAGGCTTCACTTAAGAACAACAACACAATCTCATGATAAAATTTATCTTATCACGATCAAGACACGCATCTTCCACGTTCGTCTTCCATCGGGCTGGACCTAGCAAAAGCCCCTTTTTCTCCTGATTTAACTTGGAATGCCGGACGACGAGCTTCAAGCTCTATTTCAGATGCCAAGCCTCTATTTATGTATCCTTAATACCCTGTCCGAAGATCTTCAAACGTTGAAACATTGATTCATCATGCAATACGTCGCTCGTGATTGGCTTATCAGTGTTTGGCGGCCCCCAGTACTGTCGATGGGTTAAGCTCAACGTTAAGATCGCCAAGGATTCTGTCCACCAGGAACCACGCGTACGCCCCGTCCACATTACCCACCAAGCGACCTCCTCAGCCACTTCAAGAATGGAATCTCTACGCGTCAAGGCAAAGGCAATGCACAAATCGGAGCTAATAATCCAATCTCTATGGGACAATTCTTGTTCGCCCTTGCGCTGTCCTACCAATGGTTGACGTTGCATTTTCAATCTCGACAGCACTCCGTCAAAAGTGGACTGTGGGGAAACAGAGCCTCCGCATGCTAGCCTCAACCCTTTGTATATTTTCATATGAAACGTCACCACTCCACTGTCCTATGATGCTGGTAGTCAAGCATGCAAGGACAGTCGGATGGATGAGGGAGCTGGGAGTACGCAAGTGACTACGCTTTTTGTTCTTGGCAATCGCATCTCAATTGAAGTGTCTGCTATCATTTCTCTATATAACCCTCCATTTTCTCAACTCACTCCATTTCTCACCACCATCCATTTCTCATTCATTCTCATACTTTTATTTTCTACTTTCATACCTATTCAATCTTTCGTCAACATGCAGCTCATCACTCCTCTCATCGCGGCTTCCGTTTTCGCGTCCAATGTTCTATCTCACCCAGGTCATGATCATCGTGCCGAGATGGCTGAACGTGCAGCATTCATGAATTCCGGGAGACGGGATCTTAGCCAATGCAGTGCGAAAATGAAGGCTCGAGGTTTGGAGCAGCGCTCAATTGCTCGTCGAGCAGCAGTTGCGAAAGCCGCCCGCCAAAAGAGAAACATTCCAGCCAGTAAGCTATAACACACACTCCCTGTCATCATTTCCAAATATCTGACTTCAGCTAGCCTCTCCTTACATCAAAGCTCGTGATTCAGCAAGCGTTTTGAATACCACCCATCTCTCCAGCGAGGCATATTCCAATGCCACTGATGAGACCATCCTATTTTCTGGCAACAACTCCTGCATCCTTTCGCCTGAAGTCACTCAAGGACCATACTACGTCGCTGGCGAGTATGTGAGAGAAGATATCACGGAGGACCAGGAAGGCGTTTCTCTCATACTCGATACCCAGGTTATTGACATGGCTACCTGTGAACCTGTCACCAATGCTGTCATTGAGATCTGGCACTGCAATTCTACTGGTGTCTATTCCGGTATTGTAGCTTCAGGAAACGGTGATACATCAGATACTTCAAACCTTGACAACACTTTCCTCCGTGGGTTGCAGCCTACTGATGCCGAAGGTGTGGCTCAATTTTCGACTTTGTTCCCTGGTCATTACACTGGCCGTACCAACCACATTCACGTTCTCGCCCACTTCAACGGTACCACCTATGACAATGGAACTTATAGTGGAGGATATGTTAGCCATGTTGGCCAATTGTTCTTCGACGAGGATCTGACTGCTCAAGTCGAAGCTGTATCACCCTACAGCACCAACACACAAGACCGTACGACACTTTCTGAAGACAGCATTTTTGCTGAGGAGGCAGCCAGTTCTGATCCGGTTGTTGAGTACTCCCTTCTTGGTGACGACGTGTCTGCTGGTATTTTTGGATGGGTTGCCTTTGGAATCGACTTAACCAGCGAGCAAACTATCAGCGCAGCTGCCACCTTGTATGCTGAGGGTGGTGTGGCAAACTCCAACAGCGGCGGTGGTGGTCCAGGTGGAGCTGCACCAAGCGGATCACCTCCATCCTAATCGTCCAAGGAAACGGTCTGAGGGGTTGTACATACTTGATTCAGCTTGGATGAATACAGAACGAGTGGTAGTAAGGTCGGATTGAAAGGTTGTCAGTTGTTCGTCTTGTAGAGTAGTTTTCCTCGAGCGTTTGACTCTTGTTCCAATTTACACTCGTTTGGCTTTAATTTTGAATTCAAGTCCCAAATCCCGTGAACTAGATAAAACAGAAGGGCCGCCGTAACCGGAATCAAACCATGACCCTTTGTTGTTCTCCTGCAATAAAACACCCTTCAGCCACAACATGGCTCTCAATTCATTGCTTTAATGTTGGGATTGGGCCAGGACTTCTTGATTGTTGTCGATCTAGCTTTATCAGGTAGTACGCCAAGAGAAAGTGCTTGCAAAGGCCCGTCGCTGATTGAAAGTCCTTCCCCGGTCAGAGTTAGGCTTCGAGTTAAGATAATTGTACGTCGCCTGCAAGACCGCATGCTTACCAAGTAAACATTGATTTGACGTCTGCTCTTGGCCCATGCAAAAAGATGGTGATAGTCTGGACGAAGAGATGAACTGTAGCTTGATGGCAATGAAATTAGCACGTGTGACATAGATGATTCTTAAAGTGGATTTCTCCTTCCACACATCCTGCCGTTCTCGCTACTTGTAAGGACATATAAATTTTTGACTCTCACATTTTGGGGCTCAATTTTTGAGGTTCTATAGCAAGAGGAAATGCGTTGCCACTGCCCCCCTACAGCTGCGGAAACATTGGGAACAACCTCAAAATCATGGTATATTAGCCAGCTTCGGCTTGAAGTCTGCTCACAATATAAAAATGAAAGAGGGAGCTTTGAATCAGCGTCAATGCGCCTCCTTGGTATTATATATGCTCCGAGAAACTTGAGCACCCGATATTAGATGGAACCTACTTCCCAGAAAACTTCCTTGCCGTATATCCCGCACCATATTCATCATATTCTTCTTTCGTAACACTCAAACTTTTCAACCTCTGCTCATCTCTGGCAAGACTCGCGCCGCCTCGCCAGGTGCTAATAATGGGATCAGGTGCCTTTGCTACTCGCACAATACATTCTGCTGGAGCAAGTGCTCTGATTTCCATCTGTAATCTGGTAATAAAGCCTTCCAAATTGGAAGTACCTCCAACTACAACAATATTGGCAAGGAATCCTGGCCATAGACCCATCGGCAAAGCAGAGAGTGAGTTCATGACTTGTTGGGCAACACCACTTTGGCTGATACCAATATCCAGTGGATTGAACAGCAACTCTGGCACGACAAATCTCTCGTTCCTCAGCGTTACAATATCATCATCTGAGTCCAAAGGTCGCCCTGTCATCGCATCCACGCCGGATTTCGTGGGTGGAATATGATCACGCATGTATCCTTTAGCTCCTGTCTTGAAGTTGGGCAAAACGTAGTCTTTCGCTATCCCGCCTCCCATTTCGAATGTGCTCCTTCTATCACCCTTCGGCCCCTTCCATGTCCGCTCAACATCGGCTTTAAAATCTTTCGAAACATAGCAAATCTCTTCTTTGATGCCGCTTATGATATATGTTTCGTTACTCAAATCGAATGGAGCCCTCTGATTCAAAAGATTTCGTAGATGATTTGTTAGAAGTTTTCCGCCAACCTCAAGACGTCGCACCGCAGATTGGAGCGGTTTACCAAGAAGGAGAGGAGTAATTGTAGTATGGGAGTATGAAGTATCGATGAGCATAAGTATTTCGGCAGGAGGAACATTTGTGAGGTCTAATGCACGGGGAGGTGCTTTGAAAATGGATTGTATATCGTTATAAGCGTTCAACTGCGGTCCTATAGTTTGTCAGTACAAAAAGAGGGTGAGGTGCTCAGAACTTGCCTACCGCTGCATCTCAAGTACCGCTGAAATCCAAATTCCTCAAAGACCATCTGATCACAAAATGTCTGCAGGGCAGGAAGTGCATTTGGTGCCTCCGTCAAGATCAAGCCTGTCTCTTTTGGGTCGCAGTTGAGCTTCGCTTTCTCGTCGAAGAATTCGTGCTCCCATATCTCCTTTTGCGCTTCCCAATTCACCACGTAGCCCTTCTCCACCGGCCTCCTCATTGCGATTTCGCTGTACTCTTTGCATGAGTAGAAGTCTGATCCAATGTAAATTTTCTTATCTTGATCGCGCGCTATGCAGTTGGGGATAATCGAGGGAGTCGGGTCTTGGATGTCTGGGGAGGAGAACCCTGCTTTGATCGTGTATGCGCCATTATCTATTATCAATGTTTTCAAAGGGCCGGAAGAGATGGAAGAGTTCAGACGGCTTTTTGTTGGAGCCATCGTGAGGTGGTATGGTTATGTGTCAGGTATTGCTTGCAAAGACAGGTACAGCAATGGTTGTCAGTTTTGAGGTTCAAGCTCCATGTCAAAAGTGCGGGGCAGATTCCGCTGCCACAAAAACGTCGACGAAATTTTGATCGGTCCATAATCTCTAAAAGTTGCTTCCGAAATTAGAGGGAAACAACTTCGTCATCGACCATGGCTCCCAGCAAAGATTCTCGAGATCTCGAATCTCTTGCATCAACAGTCGCCACTATATCATCTTTGATCACACAACTGCAAAGTTCTGCGACACCAGCTACGTCTACAAGTACCCCACCAGGCGGTGTTGCACCCCTCGAGCTGGCACACGACACAGCTTCCCTCATACGAGCGCATTCGACAAAATTATCGTTGCTGATAATCAACAAGCCTTTCACTCCATCCGCGGTCACAAAGGTCTTGCGCGAATTGATAGCTGGCCCTCTGCCAGGGTTGGCATCCGCAGTTGAGCTCTGCACTCCGAACAAGTATTCGAAAACTCTAAGTAAGGAGCTGCAATACAGAGCAGGGAGAGTTTTCGCCGAGCTTGGGACTCTAGTGGCTGCCATTCCTTTGGATGGTCAGATACTAAGCGATGATGCAAAGAATGGGGTCGGGGCTGGCAACGGGAAAGGCAGTTTGGCAATGACAGGAACGGTTTGGGCTGCCTGTGACTCTGTTATTGAGTTAAAGGGACTAGGAATTGCTGGGCTGGTTGTTAGAAAAGCAGAAGAGTATCGGTCTCTCCTCAAGGATGCCTTGGAGGAATTACAAGAATGGGGAGAAGAGGAAAGTGACACAGATGAAAATGTGAACAGCGAAGACGAAGATGTCGATGAGGCCCAGGCTGCGGTGGACAACATTTTTGGATCCCAGCGACACATACCTACCGAAGATCCGCAGAGGATTCGACCAAAGTTGGAGTCCTCGCTGAAGAGAATCCGTCTTCTGTCCTTGATGTATCAAGCTGTCATCAAGCGCCGATTTAAGACACTACCACCTCTACCACAGCTTGAAGCACCAGCAGATTCGGAAGAAGTCCAAGGTGTTCTAGAAGTTCCAGGCATATCTAATAGCCTGGATGAAGTTTTAGCAGTCATGAACAAGATTCCTAGCACAGTCGATGAGCTAGCGAGTTCGTTTTATGAACTTGATGCGAAAGATATCGACAAAAATATGGACTCATGTTCCCTGCATGGCTTTGAGATCGTGGAGCTACTCATGAAGAACTGGACTGGACAGGAAGATGAGTTTAGCAACTGGGTCAGTCCTGAATCCGCATATAGAAAATCACCATTGACAGCAGTAGGCACGCAAATTTCAGACTGAAATGAAAAGAAGCCAGTGATGTCATTGAGCCGACTATACGCGTCGTATAAACAGAGTACGAGGTTATCAAATATCAAGAAATCATCCGCTAGGGGTCACGGTTAAGGACGAGAGGCGAGGCCGCGGGATCCTGGCTGGAGATCAAACTGACGAGAAGCCCTGACTTCGATTCACGAAGATGAGACGAGCCATGCGTCAGTGCATATTGTGTTTTGACATAATTTCGATCCAGAAAGGCCCTGAAACGTTAAGGGCTTACTGAGGCTATCATCCTTTCACAGATGACAGAAAATTCTTGAGAAGACTGGCAATCAAGTGCGGCCAGTACTTCTCTTTGACTCCAGCTCCTTCCCAGTAGTTATATCATCTATGTTCAAATGCTTGCTGCTTCTCCTATGCTCTCAATCTCTTATCTTCATATATCATTCTAGATCGATCCACTCATCAACTGTCATGTTCCTGATAGAAATTTGCGTGGGACCCCGCCTCCCCCTGATTGCTCGCTTCACATGTTCCTCCCAAGTAGCTGGCACTGGGTCGGAAACCCCCACCATCATGCAGTTTCAGCCCGATGTCAATCTAATGGAAATCTTGCCTATCTATGCTATGTACCTCGTTCTTCCCACTCAACCCTAGAGGCGCAGTTTCCTGTGAAATTGATACTTTCAGATTATCTCGATCATCATTCTCTACACATAGTCCATTCAATGTCACTCTCAACTTCAAAGACCATGGCGTCTTCAGCGCAATCGGTCCTGCCCTTTTCGCTCACTACGACTTTTATTGCCCCCACAGAATGTGCCCAAGCCAACGCAGGCCTCACAATGCTGCAGAATGACGGATTTCGACTATGGTTGAATGCACCACTTCCAGTCCCTGGAACTACAATTTCATCATGTTACCCAAGTCAATTTATCTCAAGTTTTCTGCTGCAGAAAGGCGGACTATCTCAAGCACCTTTCAGCGGCTTGGTATGTCCTGAAGGCTATACGACGCAAGGTCCGTTCACTAGTAACTACATAGCCTGCTGTCCAAGGTATGTTCTGATATGTGTTCCATTTGAGATTCATCTGACATCACTTAGCGGATGGGACGGTTTTGCGCCTGCTACGAATGCTCCATCTGACCGGCCTGCGTTTGGTGGGACCTGCTACACAAACATATTCAACGTTCCTGTGAAAGTTACATCTTACGACAATGAAAGCCTGAAGGCATCATCGATATTCACTGCCACCAATTCGCAAGATCAGGCATTCGCATATCCTTATGAGGGGTTTGCTCTCGGCGTTGCAGTGCTTGCCAGTACCACCGGTTCTCTTACTTCTCGACCCACTGCCACAAATACACTGCCAACAGCCTCTTCATCAGTCGAGAGAGCTTCATCGTCAGAACGGGATCCGGGTGTAATCGCTGGCACGGTCATTGGAAGCATTGCTGCCGCTCTGTTCCTTACTGGCGCAATCCTGCTAATGCTCAATTATCGGAAAAGACGCCTCTCCTCCCATGGCAGCAATCACAGGGGAGACTTTCCAGACTATGCCTCGCATATACGCCTGAATAATGACAGCCCCACCCCGATGGTGTATCTAAGCCAGCCGCCACAAGTTTGGACGGAACACTACAGAAAAGAAATGGATATGGGTGGGGTGAATCGATACGAAAATGCTTATGCAAGGGAGCTGGATGGGAATAAGGTCTCAATTGTTCATGAAATGGATGGAGGGAATTCATTACCAGCCTTTAAGTCGAAAGAGTTGCCGCGTCTTCCCCCAGCTGAGATTGCTTGACTCTGCTTGTATGACATGATACAATATCTCTAGCCGGATTGTCGGGCCAAGTACAAGCGTGGAGAAGGGCTTTGCTCGTATATCTTGATCCTTGCAATCTCGGCATATATAGACTATTCTGTCGAAGAAACCAGTTTTGCAAGTACATCAAGTACGGGGCAGTGTCTTGATGGCGGAAGAGATATGACTCGTCAATCGACAAGGAAGCCGGCAACTAAGATAGCCGGCACTGACTGCTCTTTAACGTCAAGGAAAAGGGGGACATGAAAATTGAAGCAACGAACTTCTCGGGAGAATATGAGAATACGAGCAGGGTGGCCAGTTGATAGTCCAAGATATCATCATTTGAAGACCGCTTTCGATTGTTTGGTAGCGAGGAGAAGGTACGTGGCATGCAATTCGTTCAACTATTTTCCTTCTACGATGCAGAAGTACGGAAACATTGGTGTATTGAAAGCGCAAAAAGTGGAGTAGCAAGATACACCTTTTACCTCAATAATTTGAACGGCGATTTGTGATGTATCTTCATACCCTCCGACCAAGAACAGACTCAGGCATGAGTGTGCTGCGTGTTAGGGTCAGTGGCTGTGTTACATATGCCTTATCCAAATAATTTCGAGAGAAGTCAATCGAAACAGAACAAGTGCCGAGCACGAATTCTCGTTACCGAACTTGAGAAACTGATGTGCCACCAGAGTGGAGTATCTCGAAGCTCCCCCCTGCTTCCATCAACAAAAAAGGTTTCGCCCAACGCCCTTTACCCGAGACGGCGAGAACAGCCACCCCGTTCCTTATCTTCGCTCATCTTAGCACCTCAGTATCGATCTATTCGTCGTATTAAGCTTGAGTTCACTTCTTGTTATTCCTTTTCTTCACCTCCCCATGCTTTGAAAAGGATGCCCGCTTAAAAAGGAAAAGTTCGTTCAGCAAGGCGACGAATCATTATCGCTGTGGAGCAGCGCTACATTTTACTGGATCGCTCCCTCAGCCTCCTTCATTCTTGCATTTAGCTGCTTTAATTTCAGCTTCGACCTTCCTTCAACTCTCTATTCAGCTGGCAACTTACTACACGTAAGTCAAGCAATCAATCTCAACTTTTCCAAGCTTTCTCACCTTCCCGATCGCTTTGAGCTAGCCGTGAAATATGGCCGATTCTCCTATCTCGGATCCATCTACCATAGTAGTAGCGCCCCCTCCATGGACACTCAAAGGCGATATCTACATTCTCCCATTCTGGTCAAACTCTTCAGCAGCATCCTCTTTGTCAGAGGAACTACCATTTCTCTATTCGCCACTAGAAGCAGCTTCAGCTTTCTTTGAAGGTAAATTTCTGGGCGGTCTAGGGATGATCCAACTCATTAGGTACACGCATAGTCCGGTCGGCCCATACGATGAAATGGCAATCGTTCCGGGTAGATTTGAGTACGAGGTCGCAACCAAGGCCAAAGATGGAAAAACTGTCAGAGCGATAAAAAGTGGCTTGAGGTGTTCCAGGATATATGTCAGCCAGGAAAAGACGTGTTGGAACGGTCGCAAAAGTAAGTTTTGGCGTGTCAACACGGGACTACTCACTGACGAATGTCCAGACTGGAACATTCCAAAACATATCGCTGATTTCACTTTCCTCAATTTACCCAATGGCGAGATTCAGATATCGGTATATCCCCGCCTGCCTGACTCGTCGGGGAACGAACGGTTGAAGTCAACCACACCATTCTTTCGTGCGAAATACAAATCCAGCCCGTACATCCCATCATTTCCATGCTCCACTAGTATTGCCAAGTACTTGGGAATAGACCTCGGTCTTGTTCAACCCCCACTACCAGAAGGCAATGGGGAGTTCGGAGAGTTAACAGGCACCGATACCTGGTGTAAAGTCACAGCCTTGGAATGGTCGAACAACACAAGTGTCGGCTGGTGGGATATGCAGACGATAGGGGCGGAGGACTGTCCTTTGCTGGGAGGCAGTACGGAAGATCAAAGTGATGATATTCACGGAAAACGATTCGAGAACTTCTGGCCTGGATTTGGGAGATGGAGATTTGGGACGAAGATGACTGATGCGGTTCTAGAATTTGGTCACGGCGAGCATTGGGAGTCGCCAAAATGATCGTGACAATTCTGAAATGAATTTGATGAATTAAGGTGCCACCCATTATTTCAGACTACAAGATCATTCTCAGCGGTGGAGTTTAAACCTGGAAGACATCTTTTTAAACCGATGCGTTAGAAAACTCGTTGATTATCTAACTGAATATTGAGGAACTGACTCTGCGGAAAGTTCATAGTGGACTCACCAATACTTATTGTTCCTTGGTTCTATCAGTGATTTTTTGGCGATCGCTACTTCTTTCTCCATTTTCGCCCCGTTCTATACCCTCTCTTTTCGTGTCCTTTCCTCTGCCCTCAATTTCATCAATCAAATTCTTCATGTCAGCATCACCTTCATCCGCTCTTGATTGGAATTTGCTCCAGTTGGATTTGATCCAGTCACTTTCTCCGCCAGCCTAAAGTCGTCAGTTCTCGAGATATAAATTCAATCTAACTCTTCTCCTGCATTCCGAATCAGAAACTTACCTCAGGAATTGCCAAAGCACTCTCTCTGGCAACCAAGCCTGGCACTATGAACACGGCCTGCAACCTCCTTTCGTCGTTCCAGTTCCTCACTTTCTTCAAATTTTCTCCACTTGCTTCCGCTCCATCCTTGACTTCTTTCATCTCTCCATCTTTCTTCTTCTCTAAGTACTTGAAGGCAGGTAATCCTACCACATTATCCCATACCTTTTCGATCCCTTCTGCAAGAATGGCAAAAGCTTCATTGCTTCGTGAGGAACCACTCCTCACATGACCAAATATGAGATTGGGTTGAGGTCGTGCTTTGCCAGCTACAAAGTAATCTGGAAAGGCTGGAGCTTGTTGAGCCAGCATGGAGCCCGTCTGAGTATGGGAGAACCTGATATTCACAAAGTGAGAGGGGGCATTGAAGGTTTGGCAGTGAAGATCGGTAATTCCAGAAGCTAGCTTTTCCCGCTGAGGGGTGGTGAGGGCAATATGATGAATTACCTCGTAGAAAGGCATGTTGGGTTGTCGTTGAAGTTTATAATCTGTGAATCTGATTGAGCGTCAAGCTTTGGGGAATTCTGGGGAGCATAAGCTTGGAGGAACTTGGCGGAGATATAGGGGACTTTGAGGAGGGGCGCTAGATACGTCATTGCGCTGCGGGGATTCCTAGTTTTTGTGCCGCATGTTTTCCATACCAAATCCTACTAGAGGACGCTGGCAGAGGAAGATATAAAAAGGAAGAAAGATAAGATGATAATTATAATTAGGTAAATTCTTTTGATTGAAGACTTAATTCCTTCGTGGACAGACAAGGTAGAAAAAGCGCGAGCCTCTATTCATGACTTTAACGGTCAAAGTGACCCCTACTCGAAAACCGTGTTGACCCCTCGCTACTCATTTATTCCGCCCCCTATTTCCGCCGCTTCGTATGGCGGAGTATCTAGGTATGTTCGAATCTCGTGGTCTTGTCTACTTTCAACCATACCTAAGATAAAGCACCTTCTACCTAGATACGGAACTCCAAGCCACAATAACTCATCATGAGAGGCTTTATTCTATCATCAACTTCCATTCCCGATTTGCGTGGCAGACTCTTTCCATAATCCGTCCTAAAGTCCACCAACCAAGAAATCTTTCTTCCCTATCGGCGCACCATGCTTTCTGAATAGAGCGTAAATCATACTGTTGTGAAAATAAAAATTGGGTACTCCAAAGTTCTGCACGTACTCCATCCCACTCATTTTGGATCCTAACGCCTGTACCATTACGCTCGCCCGATCTCTCCCTTCGAATTGCTCTCTTGTTGTCTTCTCCAGTAATTGGATTGTTCTCGCAATCTCAAGTTGCAAATCCGCAAAAGACTCTGCGCCAGTGAGAGGACACGGGAGGGAATTGCCAACCACGATTATGATGAGATTTCTAGCAATATTGCAGATATTTTGTATCTGGAAACTGAGTGGATTCATGTCGGGTGTAAGACGCCAATCTAGGACATCGGAGTCGGGAATTCCTTTCACTCTGGTGTACTCTGTACCTTTTTGAATGATATGTAGTGTACTTTTGAGTGCATGGACATAGAGAGGTACGAACACATCGCGAATATTGATTGACGACATTTGGATGGCAGTTGATTTGAGATGTCGGGTTGATTTGGAGATGGGGAGCTTGTGATTGATGGACGACTTGCGATGTTTGGGCGGTTCGAATTCGTGATGGGACACGATGGACAAGAACATGCTGCACCAGATACTACACAAAGGACTGACAGTGGGACCCATGGAATTTATTTACACGTCTCCCACTCAACCCCGGCTGGAGATAACTGGCAATATGGAAATAAGCACACACTGTGGCACAGTGTTAACCCCGCACACTCCCCCCATCCCAGGCCGGGGTTTGGCGGGGTTTAGGCTTCGGCTCCTGGGCTACTGTATTTCGGGTTCCGACGACGTTGTACGGTATGTAATTGTGCCACAATAACGTCGGGGATCTTACACATCATTGAATAGAACGATACGTAGGTAACTAATTCGCTTTCATGTTGAAAGTTATTTCGGGTCAGTCCGGCCCATTACATCTGCGAGCCGTATGTCACGGGAGATCATGCCTCCAGGCCGGCCCTCCAGTTTGACCAGTAGTCTGGTAAAAGTGAACCCGAAGACATGTCTAAGTATTTTGAATCAATTCATCGCCAGTAAGCTAATATCTTAGAAGTTCGATGAGAATTTCATATTGTTTACTTTTTTGGGCCTTTGATCGAAATTGGCTGATTGTCCTTCCTGCATTCCACTTTATCGCAGCGGCTGCGCAAGTCATCCCTTGACGCGACGGACCGGCACATAGGACGGGCCATATTGGAACAATGAAAATTGAAACTGGATTCTCGCGCACAAAGTATTGTGCGAACCCCTCTTTTTTGGGGTTTACATACAATAATCACATGGATTCCTCTATATCCGAGTCGCTCTTCACAGTCATTCACCTCTATCCGATGTTCGACCCTCAAGTCTAGGCACATCTCTATCAATTGTCATAGTTTCTTTAGAAGACAATATCGTAATTTAATTTGTCTACGTTACTCTGCCGTTTTATTTGTAAATATCCTTGATTCAAGTGAAGGTTTGAACGACTATAAATATGGCGGCCAACGAAAGAATTCTAGGACGAGTTTATCACCGCAAGATTTTAACTTCTACTGAACAACGCGAACTTGAGAGACAACATTTGAATGAATTGGAAGGGCGTGCAAAAGACATCAATGACTTCCTCGCGGGGGATGAGTCTCTAATAGACATCTGGGAAGATGCCATAGCACGCGGTGATATCTCAATCCCTGTCAACTTAGATGTGCACGTACTTCGGCGGATCGTGGCTAGAATTGTCCCTGGAAATGACGCTGAGGATAGCCCAATGAAGAATTACGAATGTAGCTGGAAGTTGCTCTGAAGAAGTCATTGCGACGTGCATGGAACAGGTATGTGACTACGTTGATGATGTACGACGCAAGCCAGTAAATGATCTTCCTTCTTCACTCAGTATTAGCGCTAGTGGTATGATGACAGGCACGAAATACAAGGAAAGTGTGTATGAACAGGCTATAGGATCCAGCACACAATCAGTAATACGAAGTTGTCTATCTATTCCAGTGGGCTCAGTTTCTCTTGTCTGCCAGGACACTGGGTGGCTTCTAAATTGAAGTAGTACGCGCTTGGGAGTCAATTGCTAGACGAAGATGTTGGAGATGACTAGTTTCAAGCTCTTTTTACAACAGTATTAGCCGGATTTGAATATTCGAGGGAGGACTTCCAGGACTTCGACTACATTTTTATGCATTTCCATAACAGGAATATGGGACACCAGTTTCAAATTGGTTTTGCACCCAAGCAAAGACTCTGCTTCATTCTAGATTCCATTTTAAATGATCGACGGGTATTTCAAGGGTGGCCTGCATTCTTGGACACTGGCCACGTCTTAAGCAAGATGCTCAATCGGCCCATGGATGATGATGGCCTTGGTTCTAATACCTGGCCTATATACCGATGTTGGGCAGAGCGATCTGGATCAATTGGTCCGAATGCACCTCAGCAAAGAGACGAGTACAACTGTGGTGTTTCCACATGATGAATACTCTCAATTTGGCATTTGGATACGATCTTTTGAGCTTTGACAATTTTGATGCCGAAACCTTGGCTCGGCCACGTATTGTAGCTGAACTACTAGCTGGGGGATTCAAAGGTGAATATGCCTACGATCTGCTGAATCTCCTAGACTCAGATGCTGACGATGCATGTTTGCCCACTGATGGATCTCTTCGACTCGAAGGAGGATACTACACCTCTCGCCGTATACCCAGACCTCTGCAATGTTCTGAGGTAATCACACGGGATCCCAACATTCAGATTGACAACATTGATTCTTCCAGTGAATCCGAAGATGGTAATGGTAAGCCCATTTCAAAAGGAAAGGGAAAGTGGTAGTGAGCAGGCAAAGACAACGAAGACTCCGCTACACCAAGCACCTACGATGATGGCACCTGGTTTCCATAGGCAAGGGCAAATGGCAGCGGGCCGACGACGACGATGAGTCTCCAGATCAATCGGACAGTGAGACCTCCTCGAGAAATCAGCGAGAGTCTTTAGGGAAGCTAAACTTTGGAGGCAAAGGGAAGTTTCAACGGTTTGATGATGAGGAATTGGAGCAATGAGGCTGGTTGGATGAAGATGACAGTATCAACGATAAAGCCAACAACCAGAATGTACCAAATGATGTGCCCTCATCTTGATTATGTTTGTGCCTTCCTCCAGCAATACTGCGCTTTTGGGAATATAGAAGAAATTATCTCAGAAGCACGGTTAACAAATATGTGTCGAAGGTATTCCTGGCCAATCCAGTTTGACTCTGTCGAACATAGCAGAAACTTCATTTTCTATGCTTCGCCAGATATCCCATACCCTGGGCTGCTTCACAATGCTACGATAGCGGCAATCCTCCGTTTCTTAACGAATTCTGGATCGCTGGTGCCTTGATAGCTAGCGGGACTATGCCTCGGCCAAGATTCCACAGATGGGCAGAGCATGAAGTCACGGCAAGATTAGAATCGATGTTCGGGAGAACAAGCCCGATGTAGGAATTAGTAATGGTTTCAGATAATTTCATGGTAACTGGATGGCGGAGATAAAGCGATGGTAACAAGCTACCGAATTGGGTAGGAATTACAACGACGATATGGAGTTGTAAGATAATGCAATGAGGTCGAATATCTTTCAAATGAATTACCAGTGCCAGTAAAACAAGATCAATATGAGGCTCTTATAGTTTTGATGGTGTCCGTTGTCGAGAACGTGGTTGTGGAGTAGCATCTCTTTGCTGTCATATTCTGTAGCCCTATTTTACGTAATGATTGATTGCCTGCATTAGTTTAGATGGTGGATACACGCAGATACCGCCAGCACTGATATTCATTCCAACTGTGCCTCTTCCTGTCGCATAATCTGGCGAATAAGGCTACTGCTTACTGGCAAGTACGAACTTGAGGGTGGTCGTTGACTCAAATCAGCCAACTGATTGGCTTCCTCGGTTCCCACTGCTAATGCAGGTGCAAGAAATTGAATATACATCCATCCCACCTACTGTCTCCTTCCCTAAGCATCACGCGTTGGTGACTTAACGAGTACTTGAACCATTAGACCGCCCATTCACCTGCTACCCACCTTGCTACCATAAAAGCAGCCCCAGGAGGTGTGATCGCTTCCAACGTACACATTCCCACTGTGATACAGCATTGAGTACGACCCCACTTTATCTAATTTCCCAACCTCAAATCTTCATATCTCGCATATCCAAGTCATAGTCACAGAGGTTGAATCTATAGATAGCGTCGTTGCTCTCCATCCCAACCTGTCATACACTGGCCACCAAATCAATCCTAGAACAAAATCGAGCTACATAAAACTATTCCGATTCGTCGAAACTTTATTGAAACCAGCCAAATTAAATAGTCATCAGTGGACGAAGGTAAGTTTGTTCTATCCAGATGTAACTGAATTCGCATGGCGCTCATTCTGCCCAACTTCGCCTACCTCGCAAATAAATGACTGACCATTCAGCCCTAAATATGGTACTAAATACGATGTCACAAGTGGTGATTCTCTTCAATAAGAAGGAAGGGCAATCCTTCGAGTCATTCAAGGAAGAGTACTTGACACACTTCAACAAAGCCTCGCCAGTCCTGAAGCAATATGGCTGCGTATATTTTAGCTCAGTAACAAGATTCCCTTGATACCCTAATGGTAAGGCACTGACAACCCTATAGCAACTGAACACACCTGCATCCAATTCTCAGCTGGCGAAGGCCCTAGGTGTCAATGAAGCCACCTCAACTTTCTCTGCAGCAGAATTCAATGCTATCACCACTATGAAGTGGCCATCTTTTGAGAACTTCGAAAGGTTCTTGGCGAGTCCAGAGAAGAAGGAAAGCCTAGACCCGGATGTGTCCAAGTTCTGCGACGTAGAGAAGGTGAAGATGATTTCCGGAACTGTTATTGTGGGTGTTGAGGGGAGTGGGGTGTGCACCTGAGTAATGTTAGTGGAAGAATCAGGGAATGATGCAGCCAATTTGATCATGTCTTGGAATGCTTGCAACAGGATTCGAGTCGCGATGGATTGCAGAGGTTCGACCACTTCTATTCTAGCTTACACAAGCAGTAGACAGGAAATGCAATGTGTTCCATATCCATCCACCATGGCCAATGTTCATGTACAATATGAAGTGGAAACGTGCTACTTGACTTCTTCATATTGGTTCGGTTCCACGTCCCAGAAATGTTCTTTGGCCAAGCTCTTGCTCAACTGTTTGAAATAGCGGCAGCCCTTGAACTGGCGAATAATTAATGATGGTAATGGATAAAGGATTTTTCGAGCTCACAATAACCATTCTCCTTGGTACCAACTGCCTCCCAAGTTGCTTTTGCCTCCGCTTCACCGATATGAACGAGAGGTTTTCCAGTGCCAGCCGAGGAGGCATCAGCTGCCAGCTGAACTTCACAGCACTTATCCAATAAGACAAAATATGCAACTGCCTCTTCAATAGACCTCGCTGCAGTGAGTAAGCCATGGTTGCCAAGTAACACCGCTTTTTTGTTTCCAAGCGCTGCAGCTATATGCTTTCCTTCATCCGAATCTAGAACAACTCCTGCAAATGCCCTTTTCATTTCAGTGGCGGAACTCAACTCGAAAGTCGAAAACTTACGAGTACAGAGCGTGGTCATTGAAAAATACACATGAATCCTGAGTTATAGGATCCAAAGTACGACCAGTGGCACAGAAAGCCCTCCCATAGGTGCTGTGCGAATGTGCTGCGCATATGACATCTGGTCTCGCAGCATGGATTTCAGAGTGGATTGCGAATGCTGCATAATTCAGAAATCTATTTCGTCCCCCACCAATCACCTTTCCATCATGGCTCACACGAATCAGATCATCAGGAGTAATGAGAGAGAAATGAAGTCCTTTCCAGCTTGTGAGCAATATTTCTTGTGGGAGTGTCCCTACTGACCAAAAGGGTTTACCCAAAATGTCATTGCATCGACTGGGTCCCGGAGCGTAAGATGACCCGCAATACCCTCACAAAATCCGAATTTGGCGAATATACGAAATGCCAGTGCCAGTCTATGCTTCAAGTATTTCCGCTCCTCATATTTATCGTCAAAGATTGGCGGTCCTCTTGGGACATCCTCTGGCAAAGTGAGAGCTGGATCCCCGCTCTTGTATGAGCCTGCTTGGACTGATGCATGAGGCTGCTTATTCAGTGATTGGGACATTTTCAAAATCTATAACAATTATAACACTCCAGATGACTGGCTGTAGAATTTGATTGTAAAGGTGGCCCTCGAAGCTGCGACAAGTAGGCGATGTCGATCATCCATCCCACTCTCGTCATCACTTTACTGATAAGCACAAAACTACAATATAAGAAGGGAAGCAGGTTTCGAGTGGAGCCCGATTCGGGAATTGATATTATCTGGAAATTCATTTTCTGACAAATTTTCAATGTCAACAAATTATCGACTTGCTCAAAAACAAAACAACAAAAAGTACCTCACAGTGCTGTCTAAATGTGTGTGGGGTAAGTGAGGGGTTCATTTGGGGATGCTGACTAAGTTTACCCCTTCAACTGTTGAACTTGAGAATGGTTGCTGAAAGATCATACAAAGCTGGTGCAAACGCAAATGGCAACGGGGGCAGTTTGACATATTTCTTGTGCGAAGCAGCTGGGCGGCATCAATTCAAGCACACTCCAGATACATTTGAATCTTTGCTCTCATACATACCTACTACATACTGTCAACAATGATGCTTCACGGCAAGAGCAGTTGCCTTGACTGGGCTTACGAGGCACATGCAGCCACAGCTATCATTCAACCAACGGACTTCATTGATCTGAATGCCCCACGGGTCGGATAAGAGGCGCATCAGTTCCCTCTGCTGTTAACTTCGAAACTACACACAACGCGATGTCAGGATCAACAGCATTCGAATCTGAGTTATGGGCGGGTGATGGTGTGAGAACAAACGAAAATCTGCTGAACAAGAGACGTGTCTCAGCTCAATTAGCATCGCCAACTCTTCTTAGTCCCAAAGCTCCTCCTGGGTGGTAAGCATGAAACTCTCTCCCTCAGCTGTACTGAAATCTAATCCATCGCAGGTATGCCATATGGCTACCAGAAGACCGTCAATACTCCTATTGCCATGAAGCAAGCGGGTATGTACAATGGGGTTATCCTGACAAAAGGAAGATTAACGAGCTCGATTCTGTATGGCGATATGATTCTTCGAATGTTCCGAATCTGCCGGACACTCCACCTTCCTCGCCTTCGTCGAAACCTCCTTCCAACGCGGTGAATGAATATGCAAATAACCCGAAAATATTAACAACTCCAAATCCACAGGGCAATAAGCCGCATTCTATACTCAGGCAACTGGATGTGCGAGGGCATTGGTCGGGCAAGGGACAGCATGTCAAGTTCTCCACGGACGAAACCATTCCAGTCGAACAAGGGGAAAGCTTGGGTACAGGCTCGAGTGCACAAGTCGATGAGGTGATGTGCAAGGGAATAAAACTTGCCAGGAAACAAATAAAATGCTCCCGGCGCCTCAAGCTGGAGGATGTCAAGCGGGAGCTAGAGGTTCTGAAGAAGCTTGATCATCGGCACATCATTACTTTAGTGGGATCATATCGACAACCCAGAGTATTGGGGATCCTGCTATATCCGGCCGCCATATGTGACCTTAGTTTCTACTTGGAGGAACTGGATGACGTGCGACAGAATGATGATCTTGATATTGGAAAGACGATGTCGAAGTTGTGCAATCGACTGGGTGTTCTGCCAAGTTTATCGAGTGCGTTGGCGAGGCTGCGGACTACCTATGGGTGCCTTTCCGCTGCTATACAATACCTGCATGCTAACGGCATCCGACACAAAGACATCAAACCTCAAAATGTCCTTTTGGACAGAGATGGAGGCTTATATGTCGCCGATTTTGGTTTGAGCCGTGACATCGCGGGCTCTGCTACCAGTGAAAGCTGTGGAGACGAACGGGGAACGTTCAAATACTGTGCACCGGAAGCGGCCGAATATAAGAATCGTGGTCGGAGAGCAGATATCTACTCGTTGGGTTGCATGTTCCTGGAGATTAACACAGTTTGCAGGGGGTTTTCTTTGGCCGACCTTGATGCTTTTATGTTCGGAGAAGGAGACCGTTCATATCAAAGCTTCCCGAAAAATTTGCGAGAATGGCTCTCAAGACTACGTGGCGTTCCAGAAGCATACGACTTCGGGATATTCGACATTCTCGATGTCATTGGGAGAATGCTTGCAGCACATCCAATTGATCGACCTAGCATGTCACAAGTCACTGCTAGTTTAAAAACACTCGGAAAAGATTTTTATTTCGGTCGTTGTTGCTTGGGCTGTGACGAGGGTGAGGCAAAAAGCCTATCAGGTCCAACCAATGGTAAGAAGCCACGACAATCCATCTTGGAGAGCTGATAGCTAAACTAAGTCTACTATAGGGTCAAGTCACCGACTCAGAGAAGGAGGAAGCCTTTCTAATAACTCAGGGCTTGATCGTCTCGAGCTTGAAGAACCACGTACATTTGCAGACATGTATCGCAAGTCAGACCCGAAACTACTCCGTACCACTTGGTAGCCTGTCGGAGGTGTGTAACCCTATGTCCTTTGTTCGATATCCTCAACAGTGTATGGGCTAGCCACGATAATGTAAGATTGCAATTACCAAAATATCTTCTCCATCAATATACTTCTCGAATTCAGCATACGCTCTCCTACAAGTGTTTTTGTGTTATATATCCGTGGCTTTCCTGAGCAAAATCACGTTATAGACAAGCTTGAACTGGAATACATTACACCAAGTCCTAGTTCTTCATAAGTTCCAGCACTAATTTTTTCCTTCCTTTCATCCCGCCACTTCACTGCTAAAAGCTACTGCAAGTAGTTCTTAATTCATTTCTACTTTTTCTCATCATTTCCACCTCTTGAGTACAAGTCTCTCGAGCGAGCACACATCTAATCCCCATCCAAGTTGCGGTCCAACTACGTACCCAATGCTAACACGCTGCCAATCAATGCGCGCTGAGTGAGGCTTGAGTACCTCAAATATTTGATCCTACGACCGGTGTTGTGCAATTTTCATAATTTGTTACGATCACTCTGTCTGCTAGGGTCGGACAATTTGGCAGGTAAGTTCCATTCACGCTCAGTGGCGCATTTCCAACAACGGGACCCCCACGGTAGCCTTGAATAGGAATTTTGAGAAAAGGCTTTTTCAGGGTACAATGTGTATAGCTTCTAGACCGTATTTTGTTAGTGCAAGTGGTACTTCCCGAGGGATTATACTACTCACATGGCATCTGGAGTGCATGTCAAGTCATCGTAAAGTAAGGTGTAGTTCACCGAATTTGTTCCCATAATCCCCCCCAGGTATGGATGGGCTCCTTGCAGTCTAGTTCTATTTCAGTAAAGGTGTTTATTAGATTATATCTCCAGCTGTTACCCCGCCAAAGATGGTGAAGGACAATAAAAGTTCTCTTCTATGTAGATCCAAAATATCCCATCTGTTTGAACCCTTGTCAGGCCATCGACATCGCAGAGCATTTCGAAAACATTGTTACTGTACGAAAGCCCATTCCCTTCCTTTCGAGGACAGGAGAAGGAACCGGTATTGTTGTACGATAACGAGAGCGAAATGGTTTTGGTTTTCCCGAACATGGACGCGAATTTTGTGATGGTGTAGCCTGAAGGGATGGGACAATCGGCAGCCCATGGATTCGGGACTGGTGTTGGCAATATGGATTGAGGATGAGCGAAAGTGAAGGCGAGATTCAGTGCCACTGGTATCAAATGAGTCAACTGCATTTTGGCGATCATATGAAGTTCCAAGATCTGATGAATGTGATTTAATAACGAAGTTTCAACACCTCTTTATATATCTGTCAGTGTTACTGAAGGCTTGTGATCTTCGGCTCGATTACAATTTATCCTCGCAGAATTGTCCAATTGGGATCTTCCCCTCGCGTCAAGAGTGATTATCTACACACGAGTACCACGAATGCGAGAGTCTCTTACCTTCGCCTTATATACTTAGCCGGCGAGTACTATAATCTGGACAGGCTATATCCAGAACCTCTTTACGGTCATTTTTCAGACCAATACACACTCTTTGAAGACATAATTCGGACTTACTTGCGGTAGCATATGATCTGCAATTAAGCAAGCGCAGGATGATTGAAGACAATATATCATCTATTCAGCTAGTGACTCGATTTTTTTTTTTTTGATGATCAAGAAGGCAGGAAAGCTCCTTATTTAGAGCACTATCTTATTTTCTGAAGTTGCTTGACTAGCTTGTGGAGATTTTAAAACGTGTTTACTATGTAACGCTAAGACAGTTTCCGACGATGAAAGTGGACGTCCAGCTTTGATCCACGGCGTTAGTTTAAACTTTATTTCCCCACAGTGGCTATCGTTGAAGCTTAAGGAGTAGTTCAGGGCCACATCTGGTTAGTCGAAATTCTTAGCTTTCCTGAGTCTTCTTTCCAATGTCACCTTCTAGCAAGAAACATCAACATCCACATTCTTCATATGAAACAACTACCAACCGTCTTCTACGTCGTGACGAAGTTCAATCTTTGCTTGACTCTGTATCGAGTCGCCATGCAGCAGACTCTGAAATGATCTTTCTCCGATCTATCAGCTGACCTGTCAGGCTCGGCTTTCGTTGTGGCTGTACGACTGGGTGGGGCATCTGGGGCTGAGCTGACAGAATGGTTCTTGTCAAAGTAGGCATCAATATATAGGTAAATTCGTTGCCTCGCACTCTCAACCATCTGTTCATCATCTCAAGTACACTGTCATCTAATCAATCTGTACTCCTCATGGATCTTAAGCCAATTACCCTTGTGGTTGCCGAGATCACGCAAAAATGCCTGAAGGCTGTAGCAAGCCTGGACCGAGGACGAAATCAATACGATATCAGAGCCGTTGAAGACCTCTGTGCGCAATGCATATCAGCAGGTGTAACTCTTTTAGAGATACAGGTTTACCTTCAATCCGAAACTCACTCGCAACCAGTATATCAATCTCATGCACTCCTCGACTCAATTTTTACTGGGAGTTGGGCCCTCTTTTCCTCACTCGAGGCTGACTTGGACGGAACGCACCCTGCACCTCCGGGTTCATTCCCATCTCCTCTGGGGAGTATATCCAGCTTGTGGGTTGTGTATGCCGATCGATACCCATCTCTTGTTCAAGCCCAGCATAAAATTCTGGCAGAACTAGCCTCTTTATTTCACACGTATGTCCGGTCCTCAACCTTCGATGGAAAAAAATGCTGACTGGTATTCAAAGAATACACATAGGTAACATAAGTCAAGCTCCATACCATGATTCGATGCTGGAAGAGCAAGCAGTAATTATTCAATCTCTCCGAGAATTGCATCCCGACCTCCATATTCCTGGGTCCATCTTAACCCGACACAATGACTGCCCTTTCACGTTCAAATTGGGCAGTAAAACCGAAGAAGCGTTGAGATCAAATGTAACCAGTGAACAGCTGTCGACAAGCCCTGACGCCCTGCTCACTTGGCAAGATTGCGAAGATCTCCCGCCGGAATACTCCCCTTTGCCTTCAAGTACACTCCCAACCACAGACTCTGGACATTGCGACTGCTGCACCTTGAATCCACAGAACCTTAGAAATGGTGGCCCTTCAGCTCCTGGCGACGATTTTCACCGTGCATGCCTACCAATCATGATCAGGTCCGGGGAATTGAAATACAAAATGCCTTTTGATCAAGAGATTCCTCAAGTGCTCCACCTATTCAATCCCAATCCTACCACGATAGCATGGAGAGTACGAACGACGTCGCCAAAACTGTACTGTGTCAGACCTAACAGTGGCATTCTTCAAGGAAAGGCAGGATTTGATGTCAGTTTTATCCTGATGCCAATATCCATAAAGAAGCTCAGCAAGCAGCGGCAAGATAAATTTCTCATCCAATCAAAACCACTTGAGAACACAGGGCGTCCAATTTGGGAATCTGGTCCCAACAACTCGACTCCAACGGACGGAACGCAGATGGTTAAGCTGAGAGTGGAGCTGCAAGATGAAAAGGGCAATATCATTCGCTACTGATAATGACCTTGGAACGGGGATAAAGGCCAGTGAACGATGCATTTGAGATTGATAGAAAACGCGGAATTGCTGGCGCACAAAGGGGGTTTCAGATGCATGACCGGGCAAGCACGGCTGAAGGTGGACGGCGCCGGAAAATGGATACCGCAAAAGGAGACGGAGACTTTTGCACTGTTCTCAATGCTGGTGTGACATTGCTCAATCCATCAACCCGGATTAACTGCCTCGGGAATACACCACGGTCTTTCCAGCAGGTTTCTATGTGCCGCAAGTATAATTCCCGTCTACTTTAGGAAGGCCGATGAATGCAGCAGGGATTTATCGTCTTCCTCAATCACAATCCACCTCAGATACCTTACTGCAATAGTGCTGGTAACCCCTTCCTGCATAAGAGAAGTCGCTGGATCAAATCGGATCCAACCCTTTCGAAATGGCGCATGCTACATTTTGTCAGTGCAAGAGTGGAACACGGTTCTTTTCGCCCTCAAGGCAATATGCACCTGGTAGCACGAATTTTGAGCATGGATACTGAGGGTGGACCACGATGCACAGGAGGGCGCATTCAGTAATAGAGCTATGATACGGAATCTGCTTTTCAACCACTTCCATCTCTTTGTTCTGCAGCTCATCTATGATTCTATGTACTCATCGCAGCATCAACTCGAAGGGCTTTCTCCGGTAACTTGTATTACCTTCTCTTCAGGTTTGGGCTCTTGCGTTTCAGCGCCTGGGTCCTTCGATGTATCTTCATCATCACTTCTGGGTCTTGGGGCCCTCTTTTGTTGTCTTGCTTCGACACGGCACAACTCTATCTCTAAGATAGGCACTCCATCCGCAATCTTTTCTTTCAGCATATCTCCATCACGGTCAAAGTACACTGCCCAAAATCCACCTTCCTTGACTGCCAAGAAGCCTTCCCACCCTCCAAATATTAAGCGCTTCTCTTGTCTTGTGCAGTCAAATGGGCCAGGGTGGTTTGGCTCCGCTGCTGCTCGATTCCCGTACTTCAATTCCAATGTTTCTCTATCCACGTAGATCCAATTCATGATTGGCGGATCACTCGATATGGCGGAGACAAGGCCATCAAATTTGCTATCTGGATATGCTAGAAAGTATCCGGCGAAAGGCTGTCCGAATGGCGTATCATAGCTCGTTCCAGTGTCGATATATAGCTTCATCGTCGTCAGCAATCATCACTGTATCCGTGCTTCTTCTTGCCTTATCCTGTGAAAGTACCACTTGCCGATCTTGAAGCGCTGAGCTATATTGTGAAGATTTTGCGCATCGGACAATCAAGTTACATTTCCGGCTACGATGCTCTTTCTTCCTGGCACTGGACTGCGTCGTTCGAATTGCTTCAGAAAAGCCGAATAATGTAGGTACAAGGATGAGGGTTCCAAGAGGCATTGTTGGCGGATGCTGCAACTTTTGTTACGGCACGAGGGCCTCTTATGCTTCTCTCTTGTTATTCTTTCGAACCGCAGTTGGAGTTTTTCGAGATAGTGGTCTCATTTCCCTCACGACTTACAGTTCCCCGCATGCATACCCTTGCCGCACATCGTCAAAATCATCAATCTCATGCGGCAGCTTTGACGCAAGCGGAAGTCCCTTCCACGGGTGGGGCGTATATGTGGCGTCTAGCTTCCTAATATACGAAAACAAATAGGCATCGTCCTGTATGCCACAAAGATCCGTTACACGGACTTGAAGAACACTTGATACGTTACATTTGTGTGGACTTCTTGGGAAAGAAAGCTGCTCACCACTATGAACTTAATTCCGCAATGCGTTTTCAAATCCCTTCAATGCCAGTTGATGTTTCAGAGAGTCTCCGCTCCTTGATGTCTCGCATATTGAGGCGCAGAGGAGCAAAACCTCACCCCAATGTTACGACTGGAGAGTAATCCATCTTAGGAAATGGTGGATCACCAGGCACACCTTTCCCATGTAGGACGGGAAGTGACAAGTCTTTCGATTATAATTGGACAGGTCATCAAGCGTACCAAGAAAACGGCTTACAGCTTCTTTAAAGGCTTTGTACAGGTGCTCTCAGCCTCTCTCGATCCTTCTGAACCCCTCGTGATGCTCTCAAAAAGTCCTCAAAGTCAAACATTCCCACGAGAACGGAATTGTGGGGTACAGTATGTGGCTGCGGAAGATCTCGTAGCAAAAAGTAGAAAAATAGTCGCTCCCAAGCGCTGTAGAATGCGGGAGCGCCCGCACGGGAGTTTCTTCTCTGACGTGGCACAATTACCCAATGTATAAATACTCTCGATATACCTCCCAGCAATCCATGGACTGTGGGGAAATGCAAGCATAGACCTGGTGTTAATCAGAAAAATGCATGACTTCAAGTACATCCCCAGGCACTTCCTGGGAAAAATTCAAGCGAACCTATCGATGAACCCCTTCTGAGCGTTCCCAACCCCCCGAATACCTCCTACCCGAGATGGCCCCAAACAGAAGTCAACTATAGCCGTCAACATGAATTGGAAAAAGAAATATCCTGTCGCAATTACCAACATCGATTTTTTTGGACCCAGCACTAATGTCGACATTTTAGCTTCTCCGTCGGTACGGCTGAGCGAAATCGTTCGATAATTGGCCACCCGAGACAGGGCACTATCACGAACATCAACAGAAAAATGAAATTTGCCCTGGTACAAGCATCTCCACTGGCAATGCTCTCCATTATAATCATTTCTCACAAATGTATCCATGGAACTAAGCAGTGCTACGTATATGAGTGACAAATTATCGACCACGTCAACGAGGTATATTTGATCCTCCATGGCTCCACCAGGACATAAATAAGAGCGGGATGCCTCTCCAAAAATGACCATCTTCTTCCTCAGCAAGCCAGATCAGGAAAAGAGAAAGAAATCTTCCGCATCCCACAAATCTTCAAAGTCAGCCTCTTCGTCAAGACCTACTTCTTCTTCAGACTCTTCTCAGCCTTTGACACCTTCCTCAAGCAAGTCATCTAAGCACTCTTCAAGGCGCACTTCGAGATCTTCAAGGCACTCAAGATCAACCGATCCTACTACAATCTCTGATTCCGGATCTCTTGACAACGAGAAGCTCTTCCTCAGTACTTTCGGCCCCTCACCAGCAGATCTTCATATTCTCACTCAAGACACCATCATGTCTTCTCCGTAAGACCTTTTATTCCCTACCTCTACTCTCTCTCAGAAACCAGCACTCATTAACTCCAAGTGAAAGGACCAAGAAGGATTTCAAAGATTCCTACGCCGAGAAAGGCCACAGCCTTCCACTTCCAGGGCTCTCAGGCTCTGCGAATGGTCCCATTGGTATGATTGATATTCTGCTATTCGTATACACCATTCTAACATTTATGCCCAGGAAATTTACTCAAGGGTGCTGTTGGAGCGAATGGAGAGTTAAAGGATGCTGCTCTCATGGTTGGAATCAAGCTTGACATTGAAGCCGAGGTTCATTTGACTGCTCGTGTCAGAGGTGATATCTTGGTCGGGCTGTACTGATAAGGGTGGTGCCCGATTTGGGGCAGAGGTGAGGCTTGTACCTGGATCTCTGTGGAAGAAGAAGAGCCATGTTATAAGACGTGAAGAGTGAGTGCTTTCTGGGGTGGAGGAATTGAGGCGATGGCTGATGATTTCTTTCAATTCTCTCTCTACTCAAATTCTTTTGTTATTTTTTTTGAGCACGACTTCATCATGCATATACATAGTCTTGGGTCATGCTCTCTCAAGCCTAGGTTCCTTGGTGAGCTGATGCTTGATTGGAAATGTAGTTATCTCATGAATCCTACATATTTATCTACTTTGAGGCTCAAGAGGATTGCTCTAGTTGCGATTCACACACTTTATTCAGCCCGTATGTCTTTTGTAATAGTGCTCCTTCCGGCAAAATATGATCCCTAATAGCATTTTGTTGCACGCCCCCATTATTTGAGTCGCATTAGTGATCAGAGCGACAGAACACGAATATGCCTTTCAGCCTGTTGTTTATCATGATATATCATGGCAGACAATATTTCAACTTCCCCACTTTTGACCTCTATAGTTAACCAAGAAAGCATACTTCACCAAACTCTACCCAAGAAGAAGACAAGCTTCTTAATACTAGGAATATATCATCTGAATCATATTTCGAAACGGGGGGACAATTACAATAGCCATGACCGGTGTGTGGCAAACTTGGATAGCCATGTCAGCCAACAATAGAGCAGCGCGAGGTGCCAAATGGCTAATGGATGAAGGCTACTCGTGCGCCGTATTCCAGATGGATCAACGGCGTGTTTTGAATTGCTCAGATATATTTCGCTTAGGAAACCAACGAGTGTTGTGGCTACACGTGTTGATTTCAACTCCAATTGAACAACACTTTCCACTTTTGAATGATCATCAAGCTAACATCGTGGTTGCAATATCATCTATCTTGACCCTTCGGCGATATGAGAAAGTTCCACGCATAAGAACATCAATCCGCATTATTTAGTAGCTTTGGATTAAGATTTTAGTTCATCTTATTTCCATGACACACTACCAACATCTGTCGGCAAGCGACTTGGGGATTACCGGCTCTCGAGGTGAATACGACACAGACGGATGGGACTCGATGCAACCGGCATTTCACAACTTGTTGGTCAAAGAAGCTGCTCAAGGCTCAGATGATAGCCGAAGTGATAATGATAACACTAGTAAGCAGAGAAAAGATCCTGTAAGGGCGGAAAAGGTCCATGAAGGCCATCAACGCTTTCCTTCCTTGGCTGCCGTCTTGCAGTCTCTGGAGAGCCACCCACGTGAAGATTCGTTTTCCCAAATCTACTTGAGGCAAGCACATGCTACTTCAAACCTGAAGCTTCAGCAAATTTGGGAAAAACTCGCTATCGAAGTTGAAAATGAGTTTGAGCAAAGTGTACTTTGTTATATGATTGGAGCGGACTTCCAGGCATTCAACAATAATTTTGCCAAATTATATCGAATTGATGACTCTTCTTCCGGGCAGGCTAGATTAACAAGAAATAACCATGAGCCCCATTCTGAGCCTAGGGGATCTTGCTGTGGATATTTCTAAGCCACTGAGTGAGGCCGGAGACGCAGGGTCCAAATTTATTTCAAGCCAGTTCATACTGGTCAAGCTATCTTGGAAAACAGGGTCATATCCCCCGGAAATGTGCCTCTGAGGTTTTAAACGATTAGAGTCAGATTGAAGAGAGGAGGAAAGGGGCTGGATCGATTCAAGCGAGGTGGGAGGGGAAGAGGAACAAGGGCGACAAATGACAAGCCTGAAGTTCAATTTCAAGTCTGGGTGTTGTAAACATGTAAGGTGACAATACCTGTTGTGAGGCTGGATAACCTTAGAATTGGATCCGTACGTGAGAAATTATGGTGCTAAACTGGGCTGTGCACGAGTATTGTCAAAAAGAATAAATGTTGAGTAGTATCTTGATTCGATCTGGATTATTACATCAGAGCAAATTTCCATTGCCTAAATGCGCCACCAAAGTCCAGCTACAACCAAGTTTCGATAAATGATTACATATTCTGAAAGAAACCATGAAGTCCTCCGGTCCATTTCATTCTATGAAACCATCGCAGTGGTAACATTACAGCTAGTTATTTCACCCAACTCCATTACTCGAATTCTGTTCTGCTTCCTTCATTCATAGAGCCTCCAGTCCTCCATAGCGCAGTAGGACTCGGCGGTCCCGTTATGGATGTTGCTTTCGACCCTTTCCTCGCATGCCCCGAAAGTCGCATGCTCCTCTCCTTCATGTAATCCTCATATACTAATCTGAGAGATTCTTCCTTTTCTTCCTGATCCCTTTTCCCGCGAACTACCAAAAACGACCACTCTGGAAGCCCTGCTCCAGGATGAATTACTGTCGGTGTTGACATTGGCCAGCTGCCAGGAAGGAGCTTTTCTTGGATCGGTATCTGAGCTGAAATCCGAGGGAAAAGGGTGAATATTCGGGGGTGAGTTCTCGATACCAGATCTGGATCTGGTTCGTCTGCTTCTGCTGTTGTTGCTGGGTCGAATGGTTGAGATCGCCACTCTTCGCGTTGTGCGCGGTCGAGATGTGTATCTATCGTTATCTTCAGTCCCCCAGCTTGAGACTTATTCCAAACAGTAGATGCGGATTTTACAACTGCGTGGAGATCCGTTCGGAGCCCCTCGGCCTGTGACAAATTGACCAGCGGGGAAAGGACTCTGAAAACTTTGGAGATGACGTGATCGACTCTGGTAGGACGTATGGTTGAAGTATCATTGGATTCACGAGCCTCCAACACCACAGTATCATCCTGTAACGATTGAAGAGCTCGTATTGTGAGAGCTGTCCAAACCTTGGCAACGTCTCCGCCCTGGCCATTTCTGTCGAGGCTATTTGATATCTTGCTCAGCCAGTCGCTGAGACCCGGGTGTCGGAGGGCAGACTCGGAGCTGAAAGGTTGCCAGATATCTTCGTATATGGCCTTGGAGATAATGCGTTGAGCATGAGCAGCACGCAAGTCACGCGAATCTTCCGATACATCAATCGGAACCGACTTAAAGTGGGGATCTGCAGTAGCCAGTTCCTTGTGGATCTTTTCCAAGTCCTCATACACAGTAAGAGGATATTTGTGAGCTAGGGAAAGAGGAATTCTTACCTCTCCGTCTATGTTATGGAAGTATTTCTGAGATATCTCTGAAATTTGGCCATATACATCTGCGAATTCGTGCTCACTAGGTCACTTTCATTAGCCTCTTGCAACAAGGAAGTGACTCAAAATACGTACAAGTATTCAACAGGCTCAGTAGTCAGTGCAAAGTCCTCCTTCATTTTCCCTAGATGTGCTTCTAGTTTTTCCTTCTCGTCTCTCAGAGAATTTTTTGCTCTCTCAAGGATGTCATTCAGATCCTTATATTTCCCCAACTCGATCTCTTGACCTTTGATTAAATTATCTTGTTGTTTAGTTCTGGTCAAAAGGCGCCCGTTTTCAGCCTCTAGGGCCATTACCTTGGTGCTGTTCTCATTACTCTTTCGATCATACTCAGCTTGCAATTCTTTCATCCGCGTTTCATAAGTCTTGTTTTGTTTTGAAATAAGCTCATCGAAATCACGGGCTATGCGGTGCCGTTCTTCTGCTGTTTCCATTGCGATTCTTGCCTCCATTTTCTTTTTATCCTGCTCCAAACCTAACTTTTCCGCATCGAGCATTTCATGTTTTTTTTTCAACTCAGCCTTTGACCTTTCATCCATGCTGGTCAATGTGCGAATTGTGTTTTCCCGCCTTTGTAGCTCATCATCCTTTTCCCTACCCTCGTCGATCGCTTGCTCAAGCCTTGCCTTGGTCTCCTCCAGCATGCTCAGATCATCCATATGCCTGCTGAACATCTCCTTGAGGGTACCAATAGCCTGTTGAGCTGCGCCCATTTCTTCAACAACATCACTCACAGCTTGTGTCCATGGTCCAAGGGTTGCTTTGTGGGTTTGGTGCGATGGGCTGGCTCTGTTGCCATTGCGAGATTGTCCAGAGCTATTCTGATTGTCTGTTTGCATGTGATTATTGTTCTGGTCATCCTCTGCTACAATAATATGGGGTCCAGTGATGTTGTGGCTACCGGCAGGTTTCGTGTCGCTTTCGTCAGTCACACTAGAGTACCAATCTACTGCGACTTGGTTCCGCCGTTTCTTCTTACCCATCTCAGCACCTAACCCCTAAATATCTCTTGTAAGCTATCATAGCCGTCCATATTCTATCATTCTGCAGCAGCCTACCCCAAGTCGATAAGGTATATGGGGTGGAAAAAACACTTACTCGTTGTCTACGAGGAACAGGATATGCTCTTGCTACCTGCTTCTTCGAACTCCTTCCGAGTGGATCACTCAGCCGTCGACGAAACGATACGAGCCGCGCTTCAAATACTGAAAGCTCACGGTCCTTCTTTATTGAATATGTGAGGTTTGACATTCGGGTCGTAAAAGCTTTGACTAGAAGTGCCTCCTCTGGGATAATGTGATTCTACCCTGCCTTATATGCAGCTCTGGACTAGTACACTTCTTTGAAAATGATCAAAGCGAACGGCCACCCTACTCGGGATTGATGTTCAAGTGCTTCGATACAGTGCCAATTGAGCTGGGCATCCCGGACGAGTACCCTATAAGGGGTGGTTATCTTGCGCCACCAACAACTTTCAACATTTCAGGCAAATCGAGGCTGGGGGACAAATAACGTGTCGGGGTGCGAGTGGCGATGGTGCCATCTGAGGTGCAGTGGAATTGACTCTGCATCCAATGCTTGCATTTGAGGCGGGCGATTGCATGCTGCTATCTGTATTGAGTTGATTGTTCGCAGCCTTCCGCTTGTCTAATTATTTTCGTGTCCAATGGGCAAGTAGTGCAGATCCTCCGCATTTGCTTTCTAGTCGGCGTGCATATTAGCATGTGCTCCGTTCCTGTTATCATATCATGGGGATGCTGAGGGGTAAATCGAATGGCTCACATACGTGATACTCAATCCCACAAGCATCTCAGTGGGTATCGACAGCTTCACATCTGCTCCAATCATGCCACTCTTATTCTCAGTCCTCATATATTTACTGGATACTCAAGGGTATGAGAATGAATAATATCTAATGAATCAGTATCTGCATAAAGCCGGTGGTGCTTGACTGCCTCTTTGGTTGCAATATTGATTATCAGATGTTACTCGTCGACGTTATCCGGCTCGAATGGTGTTAGAAACCCTGTAATCTGTAGCCTCAAACTTGAAAAATGTAAACTGATTTTACATCTGTACACACAGTGGTCTAGTCCGAGCATTGTTTCTTGGCTGTTCACTTGTTGCTTGTGCAAAAGGTTCTGATTCTGGGTGTCTTAGTGCTAAGGCACCTAGCATGTACGTCTATCTGGCTATTAGTTTCTTAGACGTGTAGGCAGTAAAATAAAGGTAAATGCTAAAGTAAATACTATGAATAATTCTTATTTTATAAATCTAAGGTAGATGGATTTTGAAATACCTTGGGTCATATAACCTAGTCTGGCGCTAAGGCGAAGCCTCACCAACTGACTACGTCACGTGCTACAGATGACCATAGTCCGACACACATAGTCTATGATAAAAGCATAGTTTGAGCTTTATGAAAACATGGCTAATTGCAACATAATTCCTTATAGATAGTGTGCAAGAGGCCTACTTGGGCAATGGGAGGGCAATGGGAGGGCAATGGGATGGCAAAGGAGAAAACAAGAAAGGCGTCCGTAGAAACAAACATACATGCCAATTCATTGACTCAAACCCGAGCAATATATATTCAACATTAAATTACAGTAGTAAAATCCATCCAATTTTTCACAGCTGCCATATGCCACGCTTACTGAACTAACAGCTCAAATCATAAATCGCATTATAGTTGGCATCCACAACTCCGAACGACGGACTAGCTCCAAAATCCTGCAGCGAGTACCAGAAAGTATGCCCAGCAGTAAAACTAGAGCACGCAACCGTCTTCCAATACTGTCTCGCATTCGCCACGGAGGGAATAGCTTGATTCTCTGTCTTTCCAGAAGTAGGCCATCCACTCTCCGTAACCCAAACCCAAGCACCAGACCCAGTAGCAGAAACAGCATTCCTGACATTCTGGACGGAGTCCCAGAAGAGGTTATATGAATTATCGATACCATTCTCCTGTGTGCTCTGGAAATAAGGATACCCGTCTGTTCCAATAAAGTCACAAGCTTTGATCACAGCTGTATTTGCCCCATCAACCCACGCCGTCCATGTATCCACGTGTCCCACTTGTACGCTCGTCGTGTAACCAGCTACCGTGGACAACATTCCTCGCACATCGTAGATCTGTTGTGCGAGGGTATTCGCGTTCGTATCGCCACGGTAGAGATCCTCGCTGCCAACACTGACAGCTACCACCCATCCGAACCCATGTGTTTGTACAGCTTTTAGTAAAGCCTGCTTTTCTGCCTCGAAATGAGCGGAATCTTCTGTCCAAACACCGACGAGGATCTGACCGCCTGTTGCGAGAGCAGCGGGAACGGCGTTGACGAGGGTATTGCAATCGGAGGAGGCGTAGACGCGCATGCTAGTGAAGCCGCCGGGGAGAGCCATCATAGTACGGAAATCTTTCTCCCAGTCGGCTTGGGTTTTGCACGCACCATTTCCGAGAGTTGCTTGGACGTTGAAGCCTTTCCAGTAGGCTGCTGTAGGGGAGAGGAGAGCCGCGAGAGCTAGTGCCGTGGAGGAGAGTTTCATTCTGAGGTATTGAGGGGATTGTGACGAAATATGGTATTGGGGGATGGTTGAAAACGAGAATGGTACTCAGTGGAATTGGAAAACAAGAACAGAGGAGAAAAACAGGAATGAAGAGACTGAAATCAAGGCAACTTAACCTCCATTGACCCATATATTCCACTCCACCGTAACCAGCAGTAGCAGTTCATCCGAAAGTGTTTTGCCGGTATCACCAACATTTTTATTGCATTGTCAAGGTTAACAAAAGTTTGTTTACGAGGGATGAGAAGTATGCCAAGCACTGTATGCCAGGAAGTGGCAGCGGGCACTAGCGGACACACTATATTTGGGTACTGGGAGCCGGCATATGGGTACAGGCTTCGGGATGAGGTGGAGAATGTGATCTTAGGGAATGAAGATTGCAGGTTCGGTGAGAGGTGATTTGTCGGATTGGAGGGAGTGGATTTGGGATGGGAAATTTTGAGTTGGCATAGGACTGGATGGAAGTGTGCGAGGGTGCTGTGATGTCATCTCAATGGATGGCATTTTGATCCTGCTGACTGGAAAGGAGATCTGATGAAAATGGAGCAATAGTTGCGAACAAAATAGCATCTACTTGATGCTCTATAAGATGCACCTACTTAGGATTGCCCTTGATCAAGATGTATTGGGACAAACACAAAATGGAATGGCGGGAAGGAATACGTATCACGTGTTGGCTGCCTCCCCATTCTTTCATTTCGAATATCAAAGCTAGTCATCATAGAATATGGGGCACTTTAGCATTTAAGAATATTCTGTAATCATCCATAGGCACCCAAGTCCAGGCTTATAATGGTCAACTATCGACTACCGAAACCAATTCGCTGCGTTTTTCTTCCATAGGCTCCTCATAAGTCCGCCCGAATCCCACACCTATACCTACGCAGCAGGGAATTCCTGCCACTGAGCGGCTCCCTCTATAGGCGGCAGCCAAGAGACCTTATGCTTGGACCAAAGCTCCTCTCCCAACTTAACACTTTCAAGTCCCCACTCATCAGCACCTTCTCCCTTATCCAGCGTTCCAGCGAACAAGATAGTAAAACCTTGAAAGGCGTCCGTACTAAATTTGTAGATAGCTGTTCCACAAGTCTCGCAAAACTTGTACGTGAAGCTCAGGCCAGACTCATGCTTGGGCGAGTACTCTTTGAGGGGAACAGGCGTGGTGAGGGTGAAATTCGCGTCGGGTATAAGAATACAGGTTGCGAAGGCTGATGTGGTGAGTTTGCGACAAGTGAGGCAATGGCAGACCGACTGGGGACATTAGTTAAAGCATTCACAGGCTAAAGAAAAGGAGATGGGGAATGGGGGAAAAGATAAAAGAGCAAGAAAAATGTCACTTGAAGTGATTGAAGTACTTACTTGCATAGTTGGTGGTCCTGTAAAAGAGTACTGGACTGCAGAGCAGACGCATGATCCGTGAGGCATGATTGCGATTATTATGGATCTTCCTAGAATCTTTAGAAGCAGTATTTCTTGATGAATGAAAAGATCAAATCACACAACTCATCTCTCTAGCTTTATAGATCTCTCAAACTCAAAAATTTGAGGGGTTCTGATGCCATTGCCAGCAATGCCAAGCATCGTGGCTGACAATCTAGTCATCGAGGCTGAAGCTGAAAATTGATTGGCGAATAGTACGACGCATTCTCTAATAGGAATCCCGAGATGACTTTGGGGACAACAGATTGGGTACGGCTATTGAAGACTGCATAGGAGGTTGCATAGCCTTTCGAGGTTATCATTTGCGTGGTGTAAAAGCAGTGAAGAAACCTGCTTAGTAATGGAGGTGCTTTTGTGAATGCATGTTCAAGTGAGAATGGGTGTCGATATTACAAACTTGCTGACTTGAGCCTTCGAAGCAATATTCAGAATGTAATATGCTGTCCAAATAACTCTGCGAACATAGAGGCAACTAGATAGCGAAAAGCGGATGAAATGAAGGCCATTATCATATACACGTGACTAGAAAGCTCAGCTGACTTTACCTCAAAGGGAACAACTCGTCCCAACTACTTGGACAGCGATTGCCATCTGACGGCCTCCATCACTTTATATCATCTGAACTATGCGATTCTTGTGTTCCAAGCTTGGAAGTTGAAAAATGCCGCAGTTTCAAAACGCGCGGTTGATAGCGTCACGACGTTTGAGGGCAGGGCAGTATGAAAGATTCCAAACAGACCCAGTATCTACAGACATTTCCAGATCTTGAACTCCACTTAGGGTATCAAGATGGTCCTCGGATGATCAACCTACATAAGATATGAAATACAAGCACGTGATAAGGAAATGACTGATGTGGCAGAGCTTCTCTTCTGCTGGAAAGAGAAACGAGAAACAAAGCAGATATAATTGGAAACAAATCACAGAACTGCAACACTGAGTCTTAAAAGATGTTTCTACCCCTTTTTTGCTTCCTTTTCCATACCAAGACGGACTCGAGTCCCGTGGAAACGATCCCTCGGATATTTCTCCTTGATCTGAATCAAGCCCCTCGACCAAAAAGTAATTCATTTCGCGTGTTACTCACCGCAATTATATGGAACTCACCGCTTGTGCAATTGTTTCGATTTCGATGAATTACTTGGTCAACGGGTGGTCCATCCTCATTCTCATTCCCCCAGTCAGCACGCAGCGGGCCGGACCCGCTGACAGGACAAGCCAACTCAGATGCAGCATATGCAGCAGATGCAGGTGTGGAGATGGTTGTAAAATAGATGGCTGCGAGTCTGTGACTTTTGAGACTTTGACTGACTGTGAGAGATGGGATCAGACGAGACCAGATCACACCGCCGGGAACTGCCCCTTTTCGTGGTGTAAGTATGGATGTCTGGAGACTGCACGATCAGTCTGCCCTGCGAGAATTGATGTAGAACCTCTCCAATATTGTGCAGTATATTTGTATATCCCGGTATGGGGTTTCATATGGCGGGATTCTATTCTCTGGCTGAGGTGTCATGGACATAGCGATTGGATATGGAATGTGCGCGTGCTTCACATGATGGCACAAAATGTAGACTACCGAGGATGGACCTGGATGATCGATTCTGAATAGGGACGGAAAAGGAAGAAAAGGCGGTTTCAGCTGAATGTCAGTTGGTAACCTTGGTGGTGGTTTGCTGTCACGAGGAGATTTGCTGGCGGAGAGAAGGAAGGGGAGGGAATGGTACCTTAGATTGGGTGAAGCATCTGCTATTGTGCTAGGTACTGTCTACTATGGATTGGAGGGGTTGTCGTACTCTCTCCAGCGCTTTCACATGTAAATCGACCGAGGATTGTCACCAAGGACGCCCTGTAAAGGTAAAAGCGTCTTGGTGACTTCACCTCGCAGCCCTCTTCTACCTCGTGGACGTCTTCCTTACTTTCTTTTATATTACACTATCCTGCAATAAAACGAGGATATATACAAAGCCTTCATAATCAAATTTCTCACCTCAACTTCTCCCGCATCCACTTTCCCACTTACCTCGATTCTCCCCCACCGCCATTTTGCTGTCACTTTCACTCTCGTGAGTCCAGGACAAGCCAGTTCCAGTACAAATAGCAACGGCAACGGCAACGGCAACGGCTTTAGGCATCTCCCCCATAGGCCCACAGGCGACATCGGACCTGATTCCAGCTTAGATTCCAGCAAGACATCCCCACTACTGTCCTGCACAGCCTGCAGCCTTTACTTTAACTTTTCCTCAACTGTTGCAGTGAACAAGCGACAGTGCAGCTAACCTGCAGGAGTGGCGGTCAACAGACTCTTCTCATCCAGTGAAATCAACACAATTGCAGCTGTCAAACTCCGTCAACAATACGAAAAGGGAGACATCGGCCGCCTGTGGCGAACACCCCAAATTCCGGAACATTTCGTGGCATTTTTGGGGTCCCTCTTTCGTCTTTGCTAGTCATTACTTCGTACACTTCTCACCTTTACTTCTGCAAATATACTTCAATAAACTACCCTCAGATCTTTCCGTCCAGATCTGAACCCCTCCATCAAGCTTATACTCTATCTGGCCGAAGCGCTAAGATACTGAGTTGTAGCAGAGTGGGGTAAACGCCAACAGTTTGCCCCCCTTAATCGGTGATTAACCACGGCCAACATTCCCCCTGAGCCTAGTCAAACTGCGATTATTCACGGACTTCACAGGTCGAGACTGTGGGATTTGCCCCAAACTTCGTGGGAGATTGGTAACAGGGTGAGATAGCCGTCTTGGCGCAGAGGTCCATTGATTATTGGGATTGGGAACTTAATTCCGTCATCTGGACGCTGCATTTATTGGATGCGACTTGGACTAAGTAAAGTGCTTGGGGAACGACTTTGCGCCGCCAGCTCTCTATACAAACGCTACCCTGCCCCACTACCTCAACGTTGACAACGCAGAGTACTTCTGCCCTCAAACACACACAAACAATTTCGGATTTTCCCTTGGATATGATTGCGTGAAAGGAGGATGATTCGAAGAGATACCAAATCCACAAGGACCGCACACTCGGAAACGTGCATCGAATTCAACCAATAACCTCAAATCTGGTACTGTTAATAGCCGTCCAAGATGGGTTCACCCTCGAAAAACGCCAAAGCCCATCTCTCTCCTCTGACTACTAGCTGGCATAATCGATCCATGTCAAGCATGTCTGCTACCTCAGAAACTACTACTTTCCACTCGGCACACGCTCATCTTTCACATATGGAATTACGGCCTCTCTCTCAACCTACCCAAGTCTCGAATGCATATCCTCTCCCTACCGTCATGCCAATTCCTTCTCCAAAACTCGAAGCCATAAAGATGGATAGACAAGATTCAGGATATTCAGATACACCACAATCGCCTTCCTCCTCAAGACGAACATCTACCTCTTCCCGGCGGCGCTCCTCTCCCCACAAAGCCAAGAGAAAGACCACCAACTCCTCCCAAGCTTCTACCTCCCGTCCCTCCACAAAACGCAACTCCAGATCTTCAAATCAAATACGAACAAGTAACTCTGGAGCAAGACCTCTCATCAACACAAGACATACAACATCGTATTCTCAATCCTCAACTACGCAACAAACACCTTACCAATTCTTCCAATTCCCCACTCTCTCTGACCCTGTCGCCGACGAAAATACGCATCCTCCACAACCTCAACCTCCAGCAACAGTTCAGTACTGGACTTCTGACTCGACACGGAGGTTAGAATACGCAGCTATTGACGCAGCCTCTAAGGGTGTGAAGGGATTCTTCATAAAACTGGTACCGGATTGTATCTTACCAGTCAAGTCACGGAGAACGAAGTTCCACTGCTCGGATGCGGATAGTGATGCTGGTAGCGTGAGGCGGTACCGTCTTGCATTGCCCGAGGAGAAGGGAGCGAGTGGGAGTGAAATGCAGGTTGGTGTGAATGACAGCTTAAGAAAGAGACCAACTGGATTGCTTCGACGATGGACAAGTTTTGGGAGGAAGAAGGGAGTGATGGTTTAGTGCAGGAGGCAGGAGACACGAGTGATGACCGAGATTACCTTTGGCTTTATTTGCTTCATTGATTGAGCGCGAGCATGGGGTGCGTGCATTTGATACCCGGATGAGATGATGATTCAAGAGCATTTTTGAGAAGGAGTTTGGATTTAATAGATGAGGATGAGAGACATTGGAGGTACTTTACAGATGTGGAGAGAGAATGGAGAGGTCACAGGGGTTTCTTTTGTCTAGGGCGATGAGGATATGGGACACAGTACATAATGACCACGGTGAGGCAATACAGAACTACAGACTGGACATAGAGGCGGGATGAATCGATGATTGAGATACCAGCTGCTTTCCTGTTCCATTTCCGAGAAAAGGTCACACGGGTAATAGTTGATACCTTGGCGATGAAGTGTAGGTTGATCTGTTTACATGAAGTTTCAAATGTTTCCGCATAAGTCACTATTCAACATTGTTACTTCTCTTACATGTCTACCATACGCTATGGGCCGTGGCCACTTCACTCACGTCACATGACTCTAAGCCATTTTGCAGTGTCTACAAACGGATTGGATTGAACCTACTTGTCACTTAGGATGATGAATATGTATCAATACTCTCTTCGTTCTACTATTGCCGCACAGATCTCAGGGTTGTCAGTCGTTCACAGCGGCCAGAGCCTGATACTTGCCACATGATTTGATTAAAGTAGTCGAACAGATAATCTAACAGCATTATGAAGTGTTCTGCTGGGGTACAATGGGTATCATGAACAGCTCCAATTTTTTCAAGATGGTGGAAAGAACCAGGCTATCTTAAAACTCAAATACAGTATTCGTCCCTCTCACAAATCAGCAAATCGATGACTTCGAAGTCCAAAGCATGAATATTCGCACTCACCACAACCGTCAACTTCGAAGGTTGAATGGAATCCACGTATCCCACTGATAGATTTTTATTCATTACTCATATACAATTAGAACAACCATTAATGTTTCGTTCCCGATACCAAGCTTACACAATCCATCTATATAGAGTCCATATATACCCTCTTACAAGGACCATCCCACCGAACGCCCCCAAAAACTCGATTTGAAATCGCAAAACCAACCCAACCCCAAAACGCCATTCACATGCGCATTAACAACGGGACGAACCTAACCGTCCCATCAAACATCCATATTCTCGCCCAAAATCCCAAAATCAAGCAATTCCATTCAATTGCCCTCCAAATCTCACAGCCGCAACCAGTGCATCCATCGCACTACTGTGCGTCCCGGCATTAACTGCCACGACAGGCCCATCCCAATCAATTCCCAGCTCGCCAGCTGAATTCCTGTTTTGCTCCCAGATACTGCCTGCGTTCGTGCCTATGAACGACAAGAACTGGTTATCAGGAGCAGCTTCCTGTAAGAGCTGCAGATTCCGCATGAATATTCCTTTGAATTGCGACCCGTCGGCTCCACAGTTGGGCTCACATGGATCGTGGAGCACGCCTGATGAACCTAGGGAGTTGATTGCTGCACTGGCGATGGATTTGGCGGTGCTGAGGTAAGAAGATGAAGGGGCGGCTTTGTTGAGTTCTACGAGTGCTCCAAGGATAACTCCTTGGTTGTAGGACCAGACGGTACCGTTATTGTTTTTGCAACTCTTGGAATCGAGGCCATCATTGATGTTGTTTTTTGCGTTGATCATACCTGATTTCTGGAACCAGGTCCATTGATCTGTGGCTACGGAGACGTAGAAAGATTTCTGGTTTGGGACGCGGTTGGCTAGATGGGCGGCGACTGAGAGATAGAGCTCGTTGGCTATTGCGTTGACATAGGTGTTGGCTTTATCCCACCAGATGCCGCCGCCGCAAATAGGAGAAGAGCCATTCTTCATGTCATTGAAGATGTCGATTGCTGTGCTGAGATAGTCTTGATTTCCAGTCTGGTCGAACGCTTGGATCCAGGCTAGTGCCCACCAGCCTTCATCGTCGTAATAACCGTTTAGAAAACCTTTCGGATTTGTGGCTTGAATTGCGAGGTTGTTGAGAATGAGGTCTGAACCGGATAGAGTCTGGATGTTGAAGTCTTGAGTGATGATTTTGATTTGTTGAAGATTGGTTTTCTGAGCTTGCGTGTAGGAGTTTGAGAGGATAGGTAGGATCTTGGGTTTGAGATTTGCATCCACGGCCGCAAGATCCCCAATCATAGTAATGACATTGGCACTATTCCACCATCCGGTGGTATTGTAGAGACCGGAATTACTGTTATACCATTTTTGAAGCGTGGTATAAGAGGACTCAGCATTGGCTGTATAATCCTGCGTTGCGGCCTCAGAAAGCTGACTTGCAGCCAACGAAAACAATAGTACTGATTTGAATTTATCCAAAAACATTATGACAAACTCATCAAACACACAAAATCCTTTTCTAAGAACCCCATCTTCACTCAAAGGAAGGGACAGCCAGATATAAGAGAGCAGGTTGAAACCCCAGCAGTGGGGCCAATCGCACCGGCCATCTGCTAACTCGTTCCATACGAAACGAAGAACGATTGACATATTTCACGCATGGGCATTCGAGCATCTGATGCTAGCCAAAAAGCAAAGATGAACTCATCTCACCTTTGTTTATTGATGGTTTCGGCATAGATAGCTAAGTGCCAGGGGCCGTCAGGATAAAGTTAGGAAACGATAGGCGACGTGGCAGCCGGAATCCGGAAAAGCCTCACCCGCTGACTCGTACTTCTCGTACCCGCAATCCATACATGACCTCAAAGAGTAATCTTCTGATCCTACGTTGCTTTATGAGGAAAATACTGAAGTTGGTCTTTTGCTAGAATGAGAGAAGTCAGGATGACGGTTCGGGAGGAGCCTATACTTTTGCCCTAAATTTACGTCACTGGGCTGTACCTTGCTGAAGATCCGGCCTAGGAGTCCGCAAGTGCTGAGGTTAAGCCACTTTGAAGGAGCGCTAGGATCGAAGCTCTTCGGCTTGTGACTTTAAGTTGACGTGAGATGCATCTTTCAGATCAATTGATGTGTTGGATATAAGCTTGTGACAGCTTACGATGATCCGAGAGGCTGTGAGTTCATCAGATGTTCGGCGATGTATGTTAGGGGAATTATTCTCCGAGATCAAACTTACGGCAGTTGAGAAAACTGGGATGAATCATGAGTCAAGAGAGATCGTGAGATGTTCACCGCTAGATTTGCTGATGTTGTTTATCGAGGGTTCCATCTGAATGATCATGCGGTAGAATTATGTTTGAAACTTTCTACCTACGACCGCCTAAATCCTTCAGGACGAAGGCATTAGTAGTCGACTATCGGGAATCTTCTTTTCCCAACAAGCGACCCTTTTTCTACCCTGTCTTCATTGTAAATTGACAGGTTCATGGTACAAGAGAAGGATTACCACGAGATTGATGTTGAAGGACTGGGCCCCTGGGAAAGAATCTGCAAGTCATCTGGTGGACGAGGGTTTGCTAACATCTGCCGTGCTGAAGATGCGGCTAGCCAAATATTCTCCGATGATTAAGTTGATTCGATCAACATGCCTAGGCATCTAATAGAAGACCCTATTTCTAATCCAAACTCTAATTGTATATATCTGTCATTTCGCAAGACTATAACCTATCATACTAGTTGGAATGATTTAGATCAGCTTGCGCATCAGGTAACATCGTGGCATCGTGCTGTGCCATGCGTTGGAACGTTGAGTATACGCTTTACAGGGTTGGAAAGGACGTGTGATAAGATTGAATAGTTGGAAAGTGAAAACCTGAGTGAAATCCCATGCCAGGAACGTCAGGGAGCCTACACCAGCACACCTCATGAAATAGAGCGACCTAAGATGCCAAGAATCTGTAGAGATTGTCTCGCCTTAATATAAAGGAATGGCTCACCAGGTAAGATACTGCCTATCAGAACACCGTATGGGATTTCAACCTGACTAGAAAGTATGCATGAATGCTTCAGGGACACCCAACTATGGGATTGAATGAAGTAAATAGCGGCCATGAGCATCTAACTTATAACCTCAGCTATGGAAAAAATACCAATTCTTGTCTATCCCTGTATATCCCGCTAGACGCCTTGCTATACCCTACAGTAAATATTTGGTAGTACACTGAAAAGTGATGTGCAGCCGATTATAAACATCCACGCCGTCCTTCATGCACGGACCCCACCGGAAGCTTGATGTTTCTGGAGCGCAGTCATGAAGTGCGCCATGAGATCAATTCTTGCCACCGGTCCCCTCTCCTAGAAGCCGCGCTATCAACACATATGTAAAGATAACACTGCCAATGACCAACAACTTATTCCTTCTTATCCAGCTTCTGCCTTCTTCACCAACAGCTCTGCCACCTTCGACCACAGCCCCAACGACAGCTTGACTTCCACTCGGTCTTCTCAATCCTGTCATTCCCACTCCACAAGTTTGTGTGCTGTTACTTGGGTCGGGTGACGCAATACCAGTCGCAGGATCAATCCTATTGTCCTTAATCCACTTCCAATTATCGGCATCAACCTCTGGCCATTCTTCTCTGAACTTAGCACCACCATCACCAGCCTTGATATTCCCCTTCTGTTGTGCCTTTCCGTCTTTTCTACTTCCCCCACCTGTGGAGTTCCACCATTTACTTCTTGCCGCTGCCCATCTACGCTCAGCATCAGATGCGCCGACTGATCCAGTAGTCATCTCTTCAGATGTCATGAAAGAGAGAAGGCCGATAAGAATAGTAGAGACCTCCCATGCGGGATTAAAAGATTTAGGGTGAAAATCCGAGATAGAAAGGCAGAGACGAGTCGAAGGTTGAAAGCGTCCAGAAGGAGTATGCATTCGGATAGCGGGAGGAGCGAAGGGATAGTTTGGTGGGAAGATTAAAGTACCCCAGTATTGCCCATTATGATATGGCGTATCCGGAGGCCCAGTAAGAATATAATGCCACCTATTGGGGGTCAGTATGTGTGATAACGCAGTGCGGACAAAGGCCATACTCAAGAATGTTCGATTCTGAAGGATGCGCCTCGATGAAAGGTGGAGGGTTCTCGGAGATAGATTGATACTCGCGGGTCAACTGCCATCTGTAAGTATAATGCCATTGTACGCAGTCTCTGTGGAGGCACTCACCCGCTTGTTTGCTGCTCGACTGGCCATCTTCGATTAGGTAGCCAAGGCTGAGGCGATTCGGAATGTGTTTTGGACCAAAGAGCGTTGCTGTATCGTTCCGGCAGATATGTTTGAAGGATAGAAAGATTAGACGAACGTATTAAATCAAAGGCTTTGGTGATGGTAAAGCCTTATCACTACCAGATGGGGCCGATTGCTTTGGTCGTGCGACTGGTGGTCTTTGTCCTTGACGCAAACGGGACCAGAATCCCCAAGGCTGACGCTGACTAAGCGAGGTGTTTACAAAATGCGGAGCAGGAGGTTAAGAGACAGCAACAACCACCGACTTTGTACGACGACTTGACAAGATGGCGGATCCAGTTGGTTCTGGAGACAAAGTAGGTTTCCAGATACTTCGGAGATTCGGGAGCATTCATAAAGGTTAATGGCTGACTCACACTGTCATAGCTCTTCGAAAGTCTACTCAAAGTCGACATAAAGAAGGAAGAGGAGAAGGCAAAGGCAATTGCGGAGAGGGAAGCCGCTCAAAATGCCAAAGCACAGCAAAGATTGGCAGAGCTGGTATGTTTGAACATGCCGTGGATGTTTTAGAGGCTCATAGATTTTAGATCGGCAGCAGTTCTACTTTACCAGTCACCATCTCGGCGATCCGACTCATTGGTGCAGAGCACACTAGAAGGTCATTCTTGGATAGAATATTTGACCCCCTCCTAAGCGCTCATCGAGATGCTCCTTATACTCTAGGAGAAGCCCTGCACGAGGTTGGAAATGCGGCAGAAAGGTTACGACGATTTGGTACTGGGTCCGCTGCGCTATAAATCAGACCATCCATCACTAACACCTCCAGATATTTACCACCCCGATATTTTTACATTTATCGATCGTCCTTCTCAAACAGACCCAAAATCTACCCCGACAGATATTGAGTTCTCCCTCAAAGCCCGCGAACGAAGTCGGATTTCTCTAAAGACTGGAGCAGATATTGGGAATGTGGAAGGATCAACATACATCAACCTCACATGGCGAAATATACTAGGAGGCGCCGAATCTCTTAATTTTAATGCTGCCGCCGGCACAAGGACACGATCTGCATACCAAGCAACACTAGAAACACCAATCCTGAGCGATCCGGACAAACGAGTGACACTTGACGTTTTGGCAAGCAGTACATACAAACCATGGTCGAGCCACGAGGAAGCTTTGAAAGGTGGAGGCTTGAAGTATAGCTGGGCAACGAAATCAGGGACACGACACCAAGTCGGATATACAGGTGTCTGGCGACAAGTAACAGGATTGGCGGCAAATGCTTCACCTACCGTTCGGGCAGACGCCGGGGATAGTGTGAAGAGCAGCATAAATCATACATGGCTAGTCGACCGACGAGATCACCCATTCCTGCCAACGAGAGGGTACCTCATGAAGACAGTCTCAGAGATTGCTGGTTGGGGACCTCTCAAAGGAGACGTTGCATTCTGGAAATCAGAAGTAGAAACATCAAGCGCTCTGGCCATCCCAATACCGGGTGTAAATGGCAATAGCGGGGTAACTTTAACAGGAGGTCTACGAGCAGGCGTGCTGTACCCTTTACCTATTGGATTTGGGACGGAGACGAAGCCGAGCAGAATCAATGATCGATTCCAACTTGGTGGACCTACTGATGTCCGGGGCTTCAAAATGTCTGGTCTTGGACCTCGCGATGGCCCCGATGCCGTCGGCGGAGACGTTTTCGCTGCCGGATCTTTGAATCTTCTGATGCCAGTTCCAAGGGTCGGAAAAGACTCGCCTCTCAGATTCCAACTATTTGCCAATTCAGGTCGACTCCTTGCATTAAAAGATGGAAAAAGTACTCAAAAGAGTGTCTACAGCACAATAGCTCAGCTGGGAGACAGCTTACCAAGTACAGCCGCTGGCTTTGGTCTCATTTATGCTCATCCCGTCGCAAGATTTGAGCTTAATTTTAGCTTACCACTTGTCATGAGAAGAAATGAGGAGGCTAGAAAGGGATTGCAATTTGGAGTGGGGATAAACTTCTTATAATCAGCGACCTGGAGATGCGCTGTTCAGCGGTATCGCGATACCCAGTTCCGTGTAAATATGTACAGTTGTATGATGCAGATGAGAATACCAAAACTACTCAAAAATTGGTTGTACGACTCTATTCGTCCTCAAGGGACTGGTGTCGGTGAACCAAGCGGTATGCCAAATTATCTCCACTCCGAGAAAATCCACTCGCTCTGTCCTCTGGTCACGTTTTCATGTGATGACTTGCTGGAGGTCCATTATCAACTTGTAGTAACCATCAAGGTATCATATTCTGTTTCACAACCTTATCTCAACCTCTTGACCGCCATTTTTCCACAGAAGGCTGCTCAAATAGCTCACAAGGTCCTCAACTCATGACACATGTTTGTTTGGCAACGGATATATGACCCAGGGCCGTCTCACAAATTCAACTTTAACTTTCCCTTACCTCTTGCATAGCAGAGGGATCTCTAGTGATTCAAACTCGAGTGAAAGACAAAATCAAGAAAGCGGGAGGGATTACTATTCATTTCAAGTGAATCAATCACCTTCACGAGGTCTATAAATTCCGGTTCTCTCTTTCAAGAGTGTGCCAAATTGCATACACTAGTCAATCATTTCATGTGTGGAGCTCTGCACTGGTATACTGATTCCGCTAGGGTTGAACTGCTGTCATTCTTTCGTTCTGAGTTCGCTGCTTCTTGTCTAGTTTGATTTACTTTCTTGAGCATATATGGAATGATCATACAATTTGAACACTGTGACTTGCGACAGCTTTGTTTGTTGATGGTAGTGGGAGTCGACCAGTGCCGACGACAATTGGCTACATCAATGAGATGATATTATTTTCTTCTGTCATGAAGTTGTGTTGTTTCCTACTGCAGAAAATCACGAGGATCTCTTATAAGTACGTTGATGGTCATAGAAGCTGTGCCAGGGACATCTCCAGTTCTTTGCCGGTAGTTTGAAGTGTCATGGTAATGTCTGCACCGTTTTGAAGTATACACCTTTGCCATTTACTCAGTTCAAGTCAATTTCTACCTCATAATTTCTATTCTTGTCTCACCGTCATTCAAGGCTCTATCCTGAAATGTCTGATCCTGCCCTTAGTATTTCGATTTTGCAATGTTGATTCAAGTAACCATCACAATTCGAGCTCATCAAGGCGCACGCAATTAGAGCTCAAACCAGATTGTCCCTCTTCGCAGTCACGAATCGTAGTTGAGTTATAAATCACACGGATTCTATGCTGGAAACCAAGCGTTTTTATCCAGGCAACCCTCATCGTATCCTTTGCATCAAGATTGGCTACTTTCACAAGAGACAGCGCACAAGTAGTTAGCTGTTATTAGTTCTTGCTGTGAAACGAACATCCGAAACGTTCCTGCAGTCGGACATATTGACATGGCGACATAAGGTTGGTTGGTGTATTTCGGATTTAACAACAGACATTGCTTTAAATAGGTAGGCTAAGCATCAAGAGGTTACATTTTCATCTGATCTATATGGGTGGATACAAAGGCCATTTTACGAATGTGGAAGTCTCATGTCTCAGTTACAATTATTAGCTAGTAAGTTTTGTGTGTCTGGTAAACCATATATTTGCTAATGTCATATCCGGCTCTCTTCCTCAGTCTCTCTTCAATCGTTTGTCCAAAAGGAATGTCCCATCAAATCAAGAAAAAAACTCCACCAATGCATATTGATCCTCTTATCTTTCTGTCATTCCATGTGCTTGCATCGACTTCTAAGGCAGTCGAGTGGAGGAATGTTGTAGGATATATTGAGGGTGCAGGATGATTTAGTGCTAGGCATGTTAGTTCTCTTGACTTCTATTTATGTCGATGCCAATGCATTGGGATGGAGACATACAGTGCAGCAGGTGCAGCTTGAGCAGCTCTCGCCAGAGTGGCCGCAAGTAGAACAGTGTCCGTCACCCATGATGCTGATATATAACTTCTTCGGAAAGTTTCGTGCGTTGAGAATCGAAATGTTTTTGCTTTGCTAAATCGAGCAGTCTACAGAACAAGAATTAAAATCTTCAACGAGAAGCACTCCTACTTATACCTCGAACACCCCCTCGTGTCTCTTCACATGAATACCTTCTCCGGGGCTTCACGCCGATGTACGACACACCATCTCCCGTACCAAGCCATGTTTAAGCAAATCAGATTATGTGAATACTAGAGAAGGGTGTGAGAGTTATGAATTTGAGGCCTAAGATTACACTACAGGATCACGAGAAGCTATGGGAGTGGTAGCTTGGAGGAGAACTCTGATCCCCCACTGTGGGAGGCTTTAGCTGAAGGTATCCATTTGGGCGAAAGAAGGGAGGATTTCTCGGCATCTACGAAATTGGGGTTCTTGGAATTTGGGGATTGGAGAATGAAAAGAGGGGTAGCTCTTGGGAAAAGCAAAGGGTGTCAGCCTCGAGATGTTGGAGCTGATGGGGATTTGAGGGAAAGGGAGCACAAGGCTTGAACACGAAGCATTATTGGATATTCCGATATTCCTGTCATGGCCAATACAGCTTAAAAGCAATACTCATACCAAGCTTCTTCCGCTATCACGGTCCAGCCAGTCAGCGGCCCGGGGCGCGATAAGAGATAGCGGCGAAGTGAGGGGCATTTCTCGCAGGAAGCAGCGGGCAAGTCACGCATAGAAGGATGTCATGCATTTCTTCTCTAACCTCCATACACATGGAATACCGTGTCAAAACAGTGGAGAAAGATGATCCATATCATTTGTGCGGACACAGAAGATTAACGGAAACGAAGAGACGTGGCAGCACTTTTGTGGCGTGGGGTGAGGTTTTGGAGAGGAAGAAGGTTTGACGGCGTGATGCAGATGGCTGGATTGGACGGCGCTGCAGATGATGGGGCGTGATGCTGCTGGTCGGCGGAATCGTCGATATGGCTGTGGTTGTACCTCCGTAGTCCCTGGCTTATCGACGCCCGGGTCAGGAGAGTATATGTTCAGTCATGTGCGAGGACTTGAGTAGGCCAGGACGACGATAGGAGACCAAAGAGAAAGCGAGGTAATGCAAATAACCTCGACGATCAGAAAGATCTAGATCTCAATAAGACCAAATCTTGTCACATGAATCTCTTCAAGCCATATGGTTATAGCGGAGGGCCTATTTCACAATATGCACGTTATGCTTCAACCTAACCAAATTTGAGAACCGGAAATGATAGTATTCAGTTCTATGTTATGCTCTTTTCTCAAAAATACTGCATCCATCTCAAAGCCAAAAAACGAAACTCTATCCTCCCCTGGTATCAGATCCTAGCCGTATCACATCCACCCATGAAGCAATCCATTATCCCAAAGCCATTCCTAAACCTTTACGAAAAGATCGTATGTTGTGCTCGCGTCGAGGGGACCGCGGGAAAGAAGTAGAGCAAATCGACAAGAGATGTGGTGTTGTTTAGAGATAGAGAATTTATTTTCCGCAGCTGGAGCAGGAGCAGTCAGAACCGCAGTTGCCTGTGAGGTATTGAATTAGTATATATTTCTTGAACCAAGCGGATTTTGTTGCTTTTGTCGTATGCTGACTCGAGGAGAGGAGGGGTAGTTGAAAGTGGGGTGAAGATTGTGTCAAGATATCAACTTACAGCTTGAGGAACCGGAGCATCCACATTCGCCCTTCATGATGATGGTATTGATTGTTTGGTGAAGTGTTGGTTTGAGTGTGTTTGGTATATGTTGGTTGTAGATGTGAAGACTTGTATTGTACTGATGATAACGAATCTAATGGTGGGACAAGAGCCTTCTTTTATGCTCCTCCTCCCTCGCTCCCATGATCTGCCTCCGATCTCATCGGACCACTAATTCCCATTGTGTTCCCCAATCACGGCTCTCATCATGCGCTGCTTTTGCGGCGATTGAGAGGTTTGTGCGGTTTTTTGCCACCACCCAAGTATTTTGCAGCGATGACTGGCTGCGGTGATTGTGCCTGTTCTCGATGGGTCCCTTTGTTTGGTTGCGGGTTTTGTGCGTTGGGCGGGGGGTCTTTCGGCGCCTTGAGCAACCCAGCAAGCCTGAAGGGGTCCGGTGATCCACTAATCGGAGAAGGTCTTAGGCTTCTCGGGCTTGACTGGTTCTGCTGGGTCCCCTGAAACAAAGCCAGCACCAGGAATGTGGGGCGTAAAGTATCTGGTCAGATAGGCGCTTGGCCATGGAAACAGCACTCGGTTAACCTTTACCTTCATACAGTACAGTACTGTACTGTCCAGCCCAGTGCATCGGAGTCTAATTAAGCACAAGAGCTGCCGTTGTCTTCGACTTTTCCTCTTGAAGATACGGTACGGCTTCACCTTTTGAGACGTCCGGCTCTACAAGTGTGGGGTGTGTGCGTGTGTTAACTTTCTTCTGTTTTATTCTGTATATCCGCTTCCAATAATACAATTATGATGACCACCGAAAACAGGAATTGGTGTCGAAGCTGACACATTCCATTGACTATCTAACGTCTCGCTGCCAAGCGATTACTTACCAGCAAGAAAGAGTATCGGGAATACGTCGCCCAAGCCTTCAATATCCATCGGTTCCTCCCGTCTTAAGATCCACAAGTGTGTCAACTTAATGCCATGAGGCAGAAGTTTCTACGGGCAGCTACAGCGTTATCTGATCATAGCGAGGAAGGCTCTGGCCGGGCACGGTTAAGCCAATGGAAACATGCTCAAAACCGGTCACCACCCGCACATCTTGCTCAATACTTGCGCAGATTTGAGTACTTACAGCAGGAGAAAGGGTATATGAATGGTTATCCTGCCCTGTTCTTCATTTGGGGGTTTTGCGACCTTCATGTGGAATAATATGGGTGCTTGCTGTATGGAACCGAATGGGTATCAAATTGGACGGGTGCTTGCCTGAAGGATGGAGAAATGCGGGGGTGGAATTGCCCGACTCATGACAGTTGATCAGCACGGATATACGGCAGCATACTTTCATATTTGACACCAAAGAGATACGTAGATACCTACTCGTCAGCCAGCTGAAATGTTGCTGCAATCATGTGGATGTGGCGGAGAAGAAGTAGGTTTCTCCGCGTGCAGAGGAAGGAATCAGACCATTGTGCATACAAAATTTGAACCATTATCCTAGCTTTAAGTATCATGCGATGTCCAGATTATAGGATATAGGGCAGTGGTTCTACAACTTTCTTTTGATGCTGATGTCACGTTGTAGCAGCCTGCACCTGGTAGCTGAGAAAGGAAAGCCGTAGCGTTTGTGGCTTAATTCTTCAATCCTCTACCCTTGTATCTTCCCCTCTGAAGATTTTTCCAGCGGGAAATGGGTACAGAGAGAGACATGGAGAAGGATGGGCTGCCTGAAGTTCTCTGTGATCCTTCTCATATCATGTGACTGCCCCTTTCATGTGCTCGGTTCGACGAGAAGTACGTAATTTCCAGGACTTCATGTCAGGTTATTGAGGAAGACTCATTTTCTTTATCTGTGAGTGAATCAATGTGCATTTGGCTCGTTCACTCGAATAAGTTTATAAGTCATCATGTTAATTATACTGATGTCTCGGGAGATTGGTGTCACGATTTGCAACCAGCCTCCTTCAGCATTCTTGAAATACCAACCAGGAAACTTTTCTTCCTTTGCACGCTCTACCATATGTAATGATTGCGTTAACTGAGTTTTGTCACGCCACATGTCGACTGCTCAGTGTTTGTCGAGAGAGACTATGGAGACCTGCAGAACTTGAAGAATTCAAAGCATAGATATGTTATACAAACGAAGGTGAGTGCAGGCGCTATTCAAACGTTTATCGTGTTGATTTCCACTCTTCTTTGGCTCTTTCCTCCTTGGGTTTTCTTGTGCGAGGGAAGCCAGGTAGTGCTCAACTTTCTGTCCTATTATTGCTTCCCCACCAATCACCCCTAAATTCGAAATCATGTTTCTTCAGCAGCCATCGCTTTGCATACCAGCGGAAAATGCACTTGTGCAAGGCAGAGCCACCGCGGCTCGAAGCCAGAGCCTATCTCAAAATGCAAACCTGTCTGATGATAACCAAAAGACGGCTGCGGCGATTGATCCTATACTACGTTTGATAAACGATCGGTCACAAGAGATCACGAATCTACGACTATGGATGAAGCACTAGCAATTCGTCGCAAGCCAGAAAGAAGCAGAGCTCGGACAATCTTCCAAGTTGCGAACCGCTGCAGAGGTGGAATTGTTGAAGTGCAGAGAGTCTGCGAAGGCTCATCGAAAGGAGATTGCCGAGCTACGACATGCAGAGAAAGCACAGCTACAAGAAACGCTAACACGTAATTCAGAATTACAGACAAAACTAGATGCACTAAAACCTGAGATCCAGACCTTGGAGCAGCAAAAGTCCGACCAAGAAGGTGTGATTGAGAAGCAGTCAAAAATCATCGCGTTGCACGACGACAAAGTAGAACACCTTCAAGCTCTTGTCAACGATAGATACGATCGCAAATTACATCTTGAAAAGGAGAATTCAAATCTACAGAGCAAGGTCTTAGCTTTGCAATCTTCATACGACAACCTGACGAAAACCAACACCGAACTCAAAGCTACAAATTCAAAACTTCAGCAGCTTGAGAAGTCCAGTGAAGACTTGGAAGCTTACAAGAAAGAGCAATCAAGGAGGATTGCGGAGTTGGAATCACTGATAGAGTTCCGAAATTTGGACTTTGAGCGACATCAAGAGGAGAAGAAGCAATGGGAAACAACACAACAGCAGTGGGAAGTCACCAAGGCAGAATGGTTGGAGCGGCAGAAGAAGATAGATGCGGATACAAATGAGAGGAAACGGGCATTCGACAAGATACAGGAGAGTTTTGAGCTTCTGGTTGAAATTGATTCGCCTGGTCAAGGGAAGAGGAGGAAGTTGGCAGATAGCACAGCAGAGGGCAAGAATGCCCAGGAGATGAGAACAGAGCAGGGTCCAGCTGGTCACGATTTGTATCGTCCGGTGAAGAAGACACATGGTAGGTATGAAGACCAGTACCGACCCATGTCATATTCTCGAAACAAAGTAAAGTGATGATTACCAGCTACAATCTATTGAGCTTTTTGCTAAATTTTTCTAGCGTCCTAGAAGGAGATAAATGGAAGCGTGACCGCTTTGTGGAATTCGGATGCCGGTGATAGAATTAAAATGGTAGATCGCGGTAAATAGCACGGGCATTTGGCACATTTCATGCACAATGACGAAGAAGGACGGATGTATAGCAATTTTGTGATAGGTGATGAGCCAACTGATTTTGCAAATCTAATGCTCATATTGATCATTTTCTTTAGGGTTTTCAAGTAGCATTATCCAATACACGAGTTCCGACTTGACATCAATAAGCACACATTTAGCTGCGGTGGCCGAGATTTCTTTCTGATATCTGCATAACGCAGAAGATATGAGGATCTCGGAAAGCAAACAGATATTACTCTTCTCAAGTCATCTCAGCCTCGCTTGACGGTATACGGGGTAGCGAGACTTGTTCGAGCAGTGGATTATCAGCTCAGTGTTACATGAGTTCAGAGAACTTCCTCGCTTCCTAGTGTATGGGATAAGGAGACTTGCTTCGAGCAGTGAATTTACGATTTGAAATCGCTTGGAGAGAGGGGCCTATATCAAGGCTCTCGCTATAACTTCGGTCCGAAAAAAAATCCTATAGAGTTACATCTCTTCTTTCTCAAGACACTTACTCCAGTCCTGCCGAAGTTTGCCCGCACACATTCCCTTGTCATCTCACACATTAGTACAACCTCTTCGGTGCTTTATGAATTATGGCTCGTCATAACTGCTTAACAGCAGCAACATCTTTGGCTGTTTCTTATAGTGTGTCCGATGACTCTGAGTCCGAGTCCGAGCCAGCGTATGCCTACTCTCTTCCCCTCTAAGCAATTAGTACTTGCTAACTATTTGCTTTCAGTCTTAGTGTATCTAAGAATGCCACAAACGATACAGTATTCAAAGACCTTCCAAATGCTCTGAAGGATCTGAAAGCAGTCACCAACGCAAACCCAAGTTTCAAAGCCAAGCTCGAGAGCGTTCAGCGAGTCGCAACTGTCGTCTACAATCGTTACGTAGAGGTTGTTCAAGAGAAAGAAGAGATGGTCTTGGGCTTGAATGTCAGAATATCTGAGCACGAAGAAGGAAAGGCTGCTCTTAAAGAAGAAGTTTCCAACTTGCAAAATGAGGTTACCAACCTGAAGGACAAGGTCAAAACCCTGGACAAGAAGCTCACCCGATCAGAGGCCGACAACGCGGCTATGAAAATGTCAAACTCAGCTCTTCAAACCACAATTGACAAACAAGCAGCAAACGTCGAAGCTCTTGAGCAAAAGAATGGTTCTTTGAAAAGACAACGAACCACTCTCCGAACAGACATTCACGACCTCCGGAATGAGATGTATTCTACTGCCATTTCCCTCCAGGGTGTCGTCGACGGTCTCAGACGGAAGAGACGAAGATTCTGATGCTTCATGGGACGAATGTTACTAATGGGACGGTGAACATTGGGACAAGATGCTAGCGAAAGAAGCAAGTTGTTTCCAAGGATCATTCGGAAATTCATGCTAATAGTAGAAGACCAATTTAGCATATCCACGAAGCACAATGCAGCAAGCATGCATCTGCTGTACCCGAAGCACTTCAATATCCGGGACACATTCTGCCAGCTTTATCACAACCAAAAATTTCAGCGTTTAATTTCACACACTTAGTTTATTTCACAAAAAGGGGAGACTGGAGTTGGGAGCTAAGTCTTGCAGCATACAAAAGCAGTTTCTCGGGCATGGACAGGCTGGCAGGATACACACTGAGGGAATTCCATGATAGTTCAAGGCAGAATAGGACAATTCCATAAACTTTTTCAATCATAATCTAATTTCATATCAACTGAACTTTGCATTCACCTAACATGAACCTTGTAAATTGCCCACATGTGAGGCCCCTTTCCCAATTCTGTTAGTCATGTGACAGCGGGGTAATTTCAACATCATTCAACGCACCTTCGTTTTGTAAAAGTGACAACCTATTTCTGGTTGCCGTGAACCAGACATGGCCTCGGTACCAATATCTCCTGACTCTCCAGAGCCCTACGTCGAACCAGCAGAGGTTTATAAGCCACCCGTATCAAAGATTTTCCCCGTCAATAACATTGGTCTCCGAATCGCAACAGGAGGTGCCGGGCAGTCTGGTATCTTGAAGGCTCTGGCCTGTGCTTTCATGAGCTACCAAAGAATGACTACAGGATGCCAGGAATTCTGCGTCGCTTGGTTGATGTCAGATACTTCAGCCAGTTTCAATTACCTTGCCCAAGGAGCTGCTGATTTGAGTATCACGTATCATGCGGTTGCTGAGGATATTGCTATGCAACAAGGTATTGCTGATAGGAGAGAGTATGCCTGGAAGGATCATTGGATGATTGTTGGTAAGTTATTTAAGATCTCCCCCCTATCAACTGTATTTACTATAGGGAACAAGCAATATCGTTTGCTGAATCCTGATACCCTCCTCATAGGTCCGAAATCTAATCCAGCGAAACTTCCGATCGATGCCACAAACAATATCTCAGCCAAATCCATGTTCTCCCTTCTCTTTCAGGCCGCTGTTTCCACATCTCTGTCAGCAAAACCAGTCAAATTTCTCTCCCGGTACGACAAGAGCGCAGCGAATATCAAGGAGTCTGAGCTCTGGACAAGTATTGGCCAAACACCATGGGCGCATCCAATGTCGACTTGGTATCATCGGTATACGGAGTTTCCATTTCAAGCTTTGAGAGCCGCAAGTGTATTGGAGGAATATACACTTACTGACAGAGGAACGTGGATGGCTATTGAGCCGGAAGTCAGGGAGCGAATGACGGTATTCGTAAGTGGTGATAACATAGAGAATGGAGGAAAGTTTTACTAACTATTCCAGAAATGTAGTACAGATGCAGAGACCGATCGGCTTTTGAACCCGGCACACATTCTTGTTGGAACCAGGGGCAAGAATAGGGCTATGGCACACAGCTTTGCTGATTGGATGGTGAAGGCAGACGGGGGACAAAAAGTCATTGCGGAATTTCAGATTAATGGCAGGGCTTTATACTCTACTGTCACTTGAAACTTGCAGCAAGCCTTATCTGAAGATTATGAATATGGATTGAAAGACATAGCACTTGAAGGTAGTTCAAATTGCTGCTTCAAGTTCTTGCATCAAATCTGTTTCTGGAGCCCTGAGTCAAAGAACTTCCTAGCTCTGATATCTGCAATAGAACTCTCTTTGTACCAAGTCTCTGCGATGTCAAAACTAATTGTATAGCACTGCTCTTGAAAGTAAAAGTATATGAGTGTTCGTTCGTGCTATCTAGCACCTCCCTATTACCTGGAGTGAAATCAAAGCCCCAAGTTTCATCTGTGACATTAGCCCTCGAACCACCATAGCTTCTTGCTAAAAAGTATCAGAACCTACACTATATTCAACAAATTACCTGTTTCTGTCAACTTCGACCGCGGTTTAGTACAGAGTCTTCTGGTGCCGGAGAATTTATCGCAAAGTTGTTCTCTGCAAGATCCCTGCCAGCTTTTCCCAAAACCAACAGGTGATTGATATAGTCATGGCCTATTCTGCTTTCCGAAGAACAGTGCCTCCTTGTATTCTTCCCTCTAATAGAATCAATGCTTTCGGCTTTTTCTCCTATCCCATGTCTTCCTGTATGTGTCTCAGTCCTTAACCTGCCTCCGCACTTCTAGCTAGTATGTAATCTTGTAATAACCAGTCTCCAAATCCACCTCTTTTCCCGGCAAGTCATTTGTATCTTTGTTGATATTGAGCCAGCTCGATGTCGGTGAAAATTCGGAGGAGTAAGAAGGTTTCGCTTAGTAGGGGGTAGCGAGGAGGTCGATTATTCACCTGTCGTGCTTGTGTCCAAGCTTCCATTGAAGTATGTTAAATCTGTCTCAACGTGATAAGCAAAAGGACGAAAAAGATATTGGCTGAAGAAAGAAGGCAGAATTTGAAGATAGAAAGTTTTTGGGAAGCTTGAAGTTCCTGTTGTGTGCTTCTCTACGACAATAAATCCCGTACAATTAATATTCCGAGAGTAACACATCGGTACACCCTAATCTAAAGACGAGAGTAGGTCTTACTATTATGTCTGAATAAATAAGAAGAAGTCCTCTGCAGCTTGCCGCCTGAAAAGATGTATGTTTGTGCGGAATAGATCCTTCTTTTAGAGGTAAGGTATCTTAGTTCCCTGTTGGTTCTCCTCTGATTCAAGCATCCGGCAGACGCTCGATGTCGAAGCTATTTCGTCGGGTATTGGAGGCCAACAAGAAATGACAGGTATAGCTGCCGGAATGAATCGATCTTTTTGAAGATTGCTTCCTCGGGTGGTTCGATGCGTTCCGTTGAAAATGCATCACTTTTCGTGCTGGAAATTGTTTGTATCCCTGGACTATTCCATACCATTGAATAAAAGAAAACCCGAAAGCTTTAATATAGCAACCCGTATAGAGAATGGCCAGCTTGAATTAATTTTTCTGAATCGTTAGGTATTTTTTCTGTTCAGAACTTTCGCATCAGCCTTCTTCGTAGGCTCCGCAAGGCCAAAACTGCTCCTCCAGCGATACGGCTTGACTCATCTGTAAGAAGAGGACCTAATAAATCTACCTTCAATAACTTTAAGCGCATGAACGAAATCCCTCCGCTGTTATCTGACCAATACAGCCGCCATATGAGCTTCAAGAAAGACGCAGCTCCATGACCGCCATCTCCGTAGCTTGCTTTATCGATTTAAAGGCTGTCATGAAGCTGGATGGGGAGCCGACAACATCTCCCATGCTTTGAAGCCGGAGGAACAGAGGACAAAGCATATCAGCCCTTGTAGCTATTTGCTTGGATATGGATTGCTGCTCCAGATTCCCGTTTTGTCTAGGGATACCTCAAGCAACCAAGTAAGTACCAGTCAATTGTCTATAATATATCCAGGGTGGGAATAGCCCAGAGTCGGATGCAGCAGCACCGGCCTATTCCCTCATATGAACATTCGGGTGTTACTACTCTCTCTAGTCAACCTCAAATGTCATTTCTCCTCTGTGGCGGAACAAAGCCACTAGGGGCTCTTTCAGGCCTGATACATAGCAACAGGATGACCAGCAAATAAGCTGGTAGACCATCCTTAATGGGAAACCAGCTAACAGTATTCCCTGATGGCTCTAATCTAAGCACCCTGGGACGAACAAACTCTATGAATTACATTCAGCGAAAGGCCTCTTTGCACACAAGGTTGTAGTTCCGGGCTGATGATAGCAGCAGGGGCGACTCTGGTCATGATCGCTTTTAACAACAGGTAGAACAAGGCTGTCTGGATTGGCTCTCAGAGAGTGTACAAGTATTTGATCAATCCTTCCAAAGATACAGCTAACAATGGGCTTTAGCAGCATCATCATCACAATTCCCTATATAGAAACGATCATGCAAGACACCAATACTTTGTACCGTTTTTTCCTTCCACACAATAGCGTATACTTGTTGAAAACAAAGAATGGGCATATTTCGGCTGCAATGACTTGGACAGAGGGCTGGAGCAATCGCTATTAGGAGGCACGGAGGAATAAATTGAAGGCATTGGGGACTTATTTCAATGGACACCGGTCAAGATTGTGTCCTTAGAATAGCAGGGTTCAGATGGAGGCAGACATATCATGGAGGCTCTCACTACTTCAGGGAGTTTTGAACAAGCAAAAACATATAGCACTTTCTCTCTTAAGGCCTTAAGAAGACAGAATAATGATATACAAAGCATATATAAGGTCAGAGAACATGTCGTAGTGTAGCAACACGTTCCTCCATCTCCCCCATCCCACCGGAGCCAGTATATCTTCAGCTACATCTAACTACGACTCAGAGGCGCCAGAAAGGTGTTTTACGGAGCTGAGATGGCCGCGTTACTTCTGCAAATGTAAAATGAGTGCTCAGGTATATGCTATTGTCCTCTTTCGCATGCCCGGGGCAAACTTCAAAGCAGCACGCCCAGTTGCGCCCGCTCTCTTGCCATTATCTTGTGAACTAGGAATAATCTGTAGCAATCAGAGTGAAAGCGGAAGGAACCGTGCACACAAGTCTTTTCTATTCAATTTTGTTACTGTAATTTCTTCTCTGAGGCTTAGAATTGCGAAGTGATGACAATAGTCCTTCCCTAGCAATAGGCACTCCAAAGCCGATGCAGCTGCTGCTCTAAGAGGATGTCTAGTGTAAAAGGGAACCTTCTCGACCAATAGAACTCTCAATACTCGATACTGCCGCGAAAGGGGAGGCTCTTGACCGGCTAGCTCCGAGGCTGGGGCTTCTACACAAAACGCCTCTCTCTCAAGCTCGAGGTCGACTCATCAACCACATCAACAGGCCTCACTTTCAACAGTCGATCTCTTCGGCATTGCGAATATCCTTGAGCACAAACACTCTAGAAGGCTGTACTGGGCTTTACTCTCATTAACCTTTAATCTCTTCTCTCAATCTTTCACCTCAAACTTCTCCTTCGACGTGACACGCTCTTGCACCCTCCATTGGTCACACGCTGCGTCGTCACTACCCGATACCAGATCATCAGGTCCTCAGGTTAATTTCCAAGGAGTCTTTTGAACCATATTCTCATCAATCTTCAGTCTTTCACCTCAAGTTTCTTACTTCGTCTCGACACAGTCTCACGCCTTCGCTCTTACACCGTCTGTTAGTCATAAGCTACCTCGTCACTACTCAGCACCATATCACCAACGTGTCTGTTCATTTCCCAAGCCCAGGAATCATAAATACGACCCGGAAAATGGATCGTCTTCGAGAGCTAGGACAGAAGTTGGGCATGCTTCCACAGCACACTGTGGAGGGAGAAGCTGGTACCACCCAAGTCCAGCTTAACGTGCCGGTCATTGATACACGGGGCGAGTCCCAAGACGATGAGGGTGATCAAGATGGTTTCCTGTTCGATTCAAATGCTGCTCTAAAGGCTAAGGCCAAACTCCTACAAAGAACTCCAAAATCAGCCACGGACATCGTCGTCGACGGAAGCATCGACAGCTCCCGACCTATCAAGCCGATGACGCGCTTCACCGAGAGCGAGATGGCTGATGACCATCTCTCAGAAAGCCCCGCGCGTTCGTTTGATATTCCTGGACCGTCGAACACCGGACGGATGCAGCAGCTCGATATCGAGCGTCAATCTACGGAGGGGTACACCAAGGAGCGACTCTTCGGGAAAGATTCATCGATGAAATTCAACAAGATTGACCTACAAAGCTCTCCTCGCCCTAGTGAGCTCACGAGGACTAGACGATTCATCGTACAATCTAGCTCTGTCATCAAGCCAGCTGTGCTGCGTGCTCGAGTGTCAATGCAGAATCTTCGCAGACGTGCCAGACAACCACGACGTGCCAATTCTTCGAGCGAGATTGGTCACCAGAATGAGCTCTCTCTGGCAACATCGCCAGATGGTACTTTGGTCGGCGATGTCATTGCAGAAGACGTCTCCGGAGTTTCAACATCAGCAGAGGGTACCCAAGCTGCCGAGAACTTTGAGCACGACAATCTTGCACCAAAGCAAGATAGTACAAAGAAGACTGCTGGAGATGACCAGAAATGTGACGGACAAAGTCACAAAGAGAAAGCTCCCAGCCATGATGGTGCATCGAAGCCTGGTAGGGATACAGACGACAAGATGGAACATCGAACGTCGACCAAGAGTACCAAGCATCCTGAGGCAGATGAAAATGCAGGAAAGACAATTAATTTCATGCTTCCCTATCCGGACATCACAGAGAGTTCGGCCGTTATACAGCAACTTGGTACAATCATCGATAGAGTACCAGCCATCAAGCCAGAATTGATGGCAATTCGATCAACCATTCTGGAAGAATCAGCTCGTCATACTTCTGCAAGAAAAGAACATCTTGCAAAAGAATGGAAACGAGTACATGAAACTTCAATACAAAATATCAAGTTTTCCACAGAGCTTGGAGAAAGGGACATTCACATCAGCCGCTGCCACGATACGATTGATGGTCTTCAAAAACAAAACGAATTGCTACGAGCAAATTTCGAAGAAGCTGCACTAGAAAGGGATCAGGCTAAGGAATCAATGCGCCTCGTCGAACAAGAGTCACAGAGTTTTAATCAGACCAATTTAGTGGAGACTCATCAACTGAAGAAGGATAATCAGGCTCTGCGCTCTGAAAACGCAAAGTTAAAGTTGGAACTCGATACTATATCACGATCTCGGGGCAACTACTCTTTGCCAGCTACTCTTCGCAGTGCTGCTACACGTGCCTCCGACGCCAATGACAGCTCAAGTTTCATGAGATTCAATTCTACCTCTGGTGCAACAGGACCCTCAGGCGAAAGTGGTAGACGTCGAGCAGCCGCAAATACCTCTATGCCAACTATCGGTGAAGAGAGTAGAGATGTGACCAATCCGATTGGTGAGTACACCCCTATATGTAAAGATGCCATGACTAATATGAATAAGTAGTGGAAAGTGCAAATGTCGTACGCCAGTTCCATCTGAGGAATGCAGACAGAAGCCGCAGTGTACATGTTTCTGGGACTGATTTCCTGAGCTTGGTGCAAAACAGGGGCCAGGAAACTCGTAGTGCCGCAATAGTGGTAACCCCAAACCCCGAAGACGATGTATTTGGACCTGCTACGCCAGGGTCATCAAATGTTTCCCCATCAGACTTCCCAATACCTCCCACCAGTACAATTAATGCCCGTGGTACGTTACCACCCTTCAGGCTACCACCAAGCTATACCGGTAACGATGTATTTGGATTTGCTACCCCTGGCTTATCAACTGTTTCTCGTTCAGATGTTCCAATGCATCCAACCAGTACTCGCAGTGCTCGGGGCACATTGCCACCCTTTAGACTGCCACCACTAAATCCTGAGACCGTTCCTCGCCGCCGCCCTGCCAGCTCCTATGATACACCTACGAATGGACAGAATGGTTTGTTCCGATAATGTAGCGTACCAAATCCTCTGCTGCCTTTGGTTTTTAGACCCTCTGGATTGATCTCAACCAGGAGAGGTGCTCTGGCGTGTGGTTGACTGAAATTTGAACACGGATACTGGATTCTTATGGCAGCTGATGCATTGCTTTCGGCATGGTTCATATGTAGATCTTATATGGTGTTGTTTGTATGATGGATAGATGGATGGCTTTTCAATACCTGCGAACAGATGACGTTTAGGTTGCCGTTACCGAGAGGAAGTTGCTATAGGCTGGACTGCTCTACGGAGGCTGCTAGTATGAGGCTTTGGTGTCGTACTTTTGCTAGTCATTAAAGGAAAAATGCTCTTGCCTTTGAATTATGCTTGATACTCGTGCATCAATGTCGTATGCTCAAGTAGCCCTCGAACTAAAGAGTCAAATCATGGCCCTGTGGCTCTAGTCTTCCCCTTATGTCCCTTCAAATAGTTTACCTTTCCTTCTCTCGGGTTTCTATGCTTTGTTGTCACTCTATTAATGTCACCAACCATTTACTTCTCCGCATTAGTCATGCCCCTAAAAAGGGGGGCTTCGCCAAATTCTCAATAAGCGAGACGTCATGTCAGCGCGCCGTCCCTTATGGCTCTGAAACTAAAACCTTAAGGTGTCAAATGTGGGTAATGGTTCACAAAGAGCGGTGCTTTGGGTAGGTTCAGACTGTTGTGAGGGGAAATGAGCATACACGGTCTTCAAGAAAGGTGAAGAGGTCAGCTTGGAGGCATTTTAGTTTCATTTTTCAGATGCAGACAAGCGAAGACCAGAACTAGGGCCGTTGTGAATTAATGGCTGCTCATTATCAACGCATCATGACCTGACAGCTGAGTTGTTATCTTTGTTGTGCCAGAATTTAGTCACCCTCCCTTGATTTCATCACCCATTTCAAAAACTGATCAGATTGTACATTAAATGGCCGCAATAGATTTTTTGGGATGCGCTTGTGCCTGTAGCACGAAGGAATGAAACATACTGAAGCCGGGCACCTTGGTTTGAATGGTAGAATTACCAAAGGGGGGCTAGCATAGGCCCACGGCGATCTGACCCAAAGACTGGAATGTTCTTCGAAATTGGCGGACTGACTGAACTACTAGAGTGGCATCCATCTCAATTGCAACCCTTCTTGAATTTATCACCTGCAGGCTTTCTGGAATTCTCTGGAAACAGTACGCTTTTCTCACAGTCGTCAAATATTCAGATTATTCAAATACAGCGCATAATTCTAAGGATTCCAAGATGTCCGCAGAGCTTGCCACCAACAAGCGAGACAGCCCTCTTTCCAAAGAAGAAGATGGCAGTGCCCACGATTGCAGCGAAACAACCCATATCCATGAGCCGCGCGTTTCCTTGAAGCTAAAACTAGGATCAAAGCTTTAGAGAAAGAGAACAAAGCACTGCAGGCTCGAATTGACAGCAAAATCAACAAAGGTCTTTCCACCCAACTTTTGAAAGTGCTGTTCTTCGGAGATGTCAAGAAGGGCAACGGCCAAGCAATAAGGAGTGCAGATCTGGAGAACAAGCTCGGGAAATCGGAAAAGACAGCACAGAAACAGAAGAGAGCTTTTGAAAAGCTTCAAGTTGCCATGGAGGATTTGCTATGCGGTGTCAAACGTCAAGGCGTGGATTTTGGGACCGAAGCGCTCTAAGTTAGCTCCACCCCACCTGCCACCTGCTTACCCTTTTTATATTTCATGAATTGTCCTTGTAAAAGCCAATTAAGCTCTCAAAACATTCATCAATTTCCGATTCTTCAAGCCTTGCACCTCGGACAAACCTCGTCTGCTACAGAACAAAGCGAAATGTCTATCTCATATACCTCTCCTTCCGATAAGATGCCACAACCAAAACACACTGCAGTAATAGACCCCCTTAAGATTAATTTAATACACGGATAATTGATGCAAAATAGAATCACGAAGACACTTGGGAGATTCGTAACATGCGTCAAGTTGAGCGATTGGCAAGAATAGCTCGAGAAGCTGCAGAAATCAATCTACAAATGGCTCGTCTCCAGAGAAGCATGAGAGACACTGAGTTAGAGATGGTCGACTTTATGGTGGGGCGATTTGTTACAGGAGGAATTGGATCTTTGGAAATAAAGAAGTAGTGTAGAAAGGAGATTACCTTCTTAAACGACTTAGTCGGCTCCATTCTCACATATTATGCTAGCTATTAAACTCGGTACACTTCGTCAAGTTAATGGAGTAGAATAGATAAAATTCGATAGCCCGTGGAATATAGCTCGGAAAGTGTTCCTACAGATTACATTAAAAGGGGAACCGTAAAAGAGTTCCTGTCTAGTTGAGTCCTTCAAAAACATCTTCATAGCTCTCATTCTAATCGTATGCCACGGCTAATGATTGAATGGCCGAAACTTGGACAGTGAAGATTGAATAATTCAGCCATTTCGAAATGTAGATTCCACTCATAGAGGCAATCCAAAGAGAAGCAGGTCGTTCCAAGGCTCTAGCATATTCAGCACGTCTCTGCTTTTTTTCTGCAACAGAAGGTTCAGTTACATATTGTCTCTTTCAATACGTGTCAGGCCCATTCAAATTAAAGCGCGCGGGCGAACAATAAATAAATTTGCGACTCTAAACCTTACTGAATCACATCCGCAAACAAACAATCACATCTATCAAAACGAAGAATCAAGACCACATCAGACACTACTTGCGAGAACCATACCCACTGATATCAACAACGCCATGGACGACACGAAGAAGGGCAGGAACCCACCATGCCCTGCCATACAACGAGCTGTTCCAAGACTAGGCAACAGAAGAAGTATGTCGAAGAAGTTTGCTGGCTCCTTCCGATCAAGCATCACTGACAATGTCAAGGCCCAGGTAATCTCGAAGCGGAAAAGGCACAGAGAGACGGAATGATTCCAAGCGAGCCCGACCTACACATCGAGACACGACACCAAGAGATTACACGTCTGAAGCAGATGGTCGCAGACCAGGAGGCCCAGATCGAGAAGGCACATCAGCGAGAGCAAATACTTCGGGTCCACCTTCTTGCTGTGCAGGAACAAAAACGACGACGAAAGCAGAAGAGAGAGGAGATGAAGTCAGTGAGGAGAGTCAGAGAAGAATTAGGTCCGAATCGAAAGCGGGACATTCTTACAGAGTTGATGCAACAAAAGCATGGGTACATAATAAATATCCCAACGGGTACGTCTTCAAGAGCGAGGAGTGAGCAGCTCTACACAAACATGAAATAATTTGGGAGAGGTAAGCCCAGAGCATAGCATTACATTGAGATTCATCTGATATGAAATAAAAGTAGTCGGGGATTATGATTGTGTAGCACTTGCCAGTACAGCACACATGTCAGTGTTCTTCGGCAATCAGCTAAATAGCTCGGTGGATGTTTTGTTTGATGTCAATGGTTTCATAGATAATACCGTCTTGAGAAGGAAGCCTAAAATACACGGCGTCTTCCTCATGCCCATTCCTCGCGATCCATGCTTGCTATTGAGACATTCAAAGAAATCGTTCCCTCTTATCCATCTATGTCTTATTACACCAGTTCGCTTGTGACGTTTGAGAACTCGCCCTTCTCCAGCTTGGTCTTCCAGAAGATTGGGTTGGTATCACTGAATCCATGCTTGACCCATCCGTCCTCCTTTACGTGGTACAGATTGATAAAACCTCCCGAATAGGCATCTCTGTGTGTAGCGGCCAGAATACTTCTGCTTCCCAACTCCAAGGCCTCTTGCTCAGTCAAGTCATATCTGTACTCGGCGTCCAATACACCGTACGCAAATGTTTGCCCTGATCCAACGCAGAAAAGATTTCCGCTCAAACGGGTACCATCGGAATCAATGTAGTAAAGAGCAGGTCCCTCGGATGGAGTCACACCGGCGCACATTGTACCCATAGACAGACCCATTCCCTTGTATGAATACACTAGGTTTGCAAGGATTTTGGAAGCTGCAGCGACCGAGATTCGGCGTTTGTGTCGTAGCTCGTGGAGTCTACATTGCATTCCCAAGTATGCGAGCCAATATTGACAATCCTATCCACCATGTCAGTAAAGCTCTATCAGGAAATTAGAGTCTGCCACAAGAGATCTTGTGGTTCAGTTCGAAGGACTGTCACTCACAGCAGCACCTCCGGCCATGGTTCCAAGTAAACAATTGTTGATCTCAATAACCTTCTTAACCGTTTGACTCGCAATCCAATTTCCTGCAGTCGCTCTCGAGTCCGTCGCTACAATAATACCGCCTTGGAATCTGAATGCTAATGTTGTAGTACCGTGGGCGATCTTGATTGGGCAGTTTGGATTGGCATGGTCGTCAGTTGCTGCTCGGAGCCAGGCTGAGGGCTACAAAGGGGGCAATAGTCAGCATTTAACTCAGACAAGGTCCACAGAGCTCGAGGAGCTCCAGCGTAACTCATAAATGGATACTAAATACATACTTGAGCTATTGGAGGCATGGCGAACTTGAGGGACAAGGTGGGTGCACGTTGGTAGAGCTCCAGCTGGTCATCTTCAGAATTCTCCTTCTCGAACATAGGCCTGCTGTATTGTGCGACGAGTGTATCCATCTTGAAGGCTAGAAAGGAATGATATGAAGTGAGAAAACGGTAATGAACAGATGGCGTGGGTGAGCTGGATGTCGTTGGAGTTTGATGGAGCTTCAGGCAGCTGGTGTGTCGCGTCTGCGAGTTTCGATCATTGCTTCACTGCCAAGATATTGATAACCTCACACTACCACGTGACAGAGCTCCGAACGCGAATTTCTGCTCTGCACCGATTTGGGGTCTACCTTACTTGCAAGCACAATTCTCGTTTGCCAGCCTCAGGGGCATCTTTAAATAATTTTATCACAACAGTTACATCATTATTAAAGCAGCTCATAACAAATACTTTCTGGACTGGCGTTATAATTTGTTGATGCCAAGGGAAACCACTTCCACTGCCGTGCAGCGAGGTGGAGAACGCCTTTCGTGTGACAAGAAGAGGTCATGCCATTCATGTGCCGAGCATTGTGGAAACTCGAAGAGAGAATCCATTTTGTGTATATAATTATTGATTCCCTTGATATCTGTTCTACCTATGAATTCGTATTTTAATCTACAATGTCTCAATCTCGCCCACAAATCTTTCATGACCTCGCAACTGAAGATCAGTCAAAAGAACGCATTATCATTGTTGGAGGAGGAATCGTTGGATCTGCCTTAGCATATTTCATTGGACTTGGAAATAATCATGCACAGATAATTCTATTCGACGATCCGAAGTCTTCTGGGTCTACAGCATATGCTCCTGGCTTTGTTGGGCAATTCAACTCTATCAGTCACTTAACTGAGATGGCCAAGAGTAGTGTAGAAGAATACTTGAAAATACCAGGTTCAAATACCACCCCTGCCTTTACTCGTCTTGATCTGACCCTTTATAGGAGCCTTCGATGCGGTAGGAGGACTCGAAATTGCAAGCACTCCTGAAGGAACCGAGGAGCTGTTCAAGCGTCAGAGGCTCGCGGGAGCCGCTGGTCTACCCTCCGCAATTCTGACATCTCAAGAAACAGAAGGAGTAGCACCAGACTTTCACACCGATGATCAAATATCGAAATCTCTTCATTTCCCTCGCGACGGAACGGCTAATCCGATAATCGTTGCGGAATACTACCAAGACCAAGCGAAATCGGTTGGTGTTTCAATCATCCCCGAAAAAGTTGAATCAATCTCCCCATCCCAATACCCTAAGCTATCTGGAAGCATGAAGGGGACAGATACGAATGCTTCTGGCCATCGCCTGGCTGTTCAAACTAGTCATGGGGAACTATCAGCCCACTCTGTCATCTTGACTACAGGAATCTGGACTGCTGAGCTGTTGAGAAAACTCCAAATCGATGTTCCCATCATTCCGGTTCTACATTCGTATGCACATGGCCCACGGCGAGAGACGACGAGAAAAATAAAGCAGCCCTTCGTTCGTTGGCCTGAGAAGCACGTTTACGCCCGTGATCACGGGTTGCAGGATGGATTCGGGACCTACGATCATAAGCCAATACCAGTACTTGCTTCTCCTGATGCCAGGGATGATTCATTTGACGGAAAGTATGACTGAATATTTTCTTCTTACAAAATGCCTACTAAGTTGCATAGTCTTTGGATAGAAACTGCTTTATCTGTCTTCCCTAACGACAAACTGCGAGAGTCCAAATCACCATACTCATCATATGTTGCCAAATTCTCAGTTACACCTGATGGGCTTCCCCTCGCAGGTGCAATATCGTCAGTTCCAGGGCTTTACGTCGCTGCAGCTGTATGGGTCACACATGCCGCTGGTGTTGCAAAAGCGGTGGCGAATCTCATAGCTGGAAATGCAATAAACGAGGTTGAGTCGCAGGCATTGCAAGCTTTCAATCCAACCCGATTTAGGGGACAAGATTCTGCAAAACTTGAACAGATGGCACTGGGTACATACAACAATATTTACAACAAGGATACCATACTTTGAAGCACCTTCAACATACAGGCTGAACCAAAGCCCATTGTAACCATATTCTCCATTCTTCTTTCAACTCTTTCTCGATTGCGATCAGCAGTTTTTGACCAACTCCTGTCATATACCATATTGAATCTGTCTTCTTGAGCAACACTCCGTAATGACCCAATATCAACATTGCCTCGGGCTTTCTTTTGTCAATCAGGTGCAGGAATTTCTCCGAAATTGAGCCTGGCCAGATCATCACCACCGCCATGGCGTTCTTCGTAGGATCGCACAGGTAAGGCAACGCTGCCACCCTTCGAAGTTCTTGTAGCGCTGTGACGCACACGATCAATTCCTCTTTGTCGTTGGGATTCGTTTGAGCGCGATGTTGTATCATGTCTTCGAGTTTCGCATAATGTATGTCATCTGGGTTCCGGCTCATGTCGATGACCGAAGTTGTAGGCTTCATAAGAGGGCTGAAAGGACCTTTGGACAAGCGTCCCCAGTGCACGGTAAGAAACATGACAAGACCTCTCAAGACTCGAAACCAATGTGGCTTATCATCAGCGAAGCTTGGAATTCTTCCATTGGGCGAATCAAGCCAACCTGACAGAGCGAGTACATAAGGGACCACAAATCCCGCGTATGCAAAAACAGCATCCACATGGTCTATATCATTATTGTCAACAAATTTTCGAAACTCCGGGAGAGACATGTGTTCTAGAATTGAAGCTCTCATGATGAGTTCTTTTCTCCGAATAGGTTGCATTGTCGACAAGTGCAGAGCCGAAACTGCGAGTATTCCGTGCATCAGAAACTCGTGAGATGCTGCCATCTGCGGAATAGATATTTTCCAAACGTGCAATTCTTCTGTTGCTCCTAGACTGATGCTGACGAATTGATTGTAATGGTGCCATAATTCAATATTGTTGTTGTCCATCAATGTGTTACGGGGCTTTTGCGGTATGGAAAAGAAGGAAGCGTGTGATGCTTCGATTCGCACTTTGACTGCGGTATTTGATGTTGTCACTGCAGTAGGCTTTGGAGGCTGACTGTGCATCTCTGGAAGAAAATTGACGGATTTCCTGCGAGGAAGTTGGGATACTCCTGAACTGGGTCTGTCGCGCCTTGCTGCCCCTGTTCTGGTACTTTGCAGCATCGAGAGTTTCTTTGGGATAAGAAACTCTAAGCTGCATGGTGTAAAATTTCTAGTGCAGTTTATACATTCAGGCTTAGTCTCATCGCACTTCAGGCTGTCAGCTAAATTCTTTCTCAAGTAGGACTATGTGATATATATGTATTGAGGATACTCCCCTCGAGCTCATTTATTTGGGCACTCACGTGATATCATGAAATGGGCATATAACACTCACTTTGATTCTTCGTTTCTTACACTGGACACATCCGGTCCGGGTCTTTCGATGCATTCGAATCATTCTTATGCCATTGTTAAGTCGCCCGGAAAATCGTTTGCATCCGGTCGCGACTTTGATAGCTGATTGAGCAAGAATTCTATGATGTAATTCAAAAGCCTAAAATACTTGCGACCACCAATGAAGTATACCGGTCAAGAATTACGACCATTCAAGCTGGGTAAAAAAAAAATCTTGTCAAAGTAGTGAAGTCAGTACGCTAATGAAGTCTTTGAGCCCTGGCATTGTCAGAAGACCTGGAGTGTGAAATTTGGCGCTTGTCAAACACCTCGCTCCGACAGGTCCCTAATTGGCTGGATGAAAGCGGGTCTGTCTGTCCTGATCCTTCTACACATCCTGCTCCAGCACACTTGAGGTTGAAACAGAATAGGGGCTCAACCGAGTTTGATGCATTCATCAAGATCAGTCCACAGGGGAAGTACTTACGCAGCAGGGGACAGTCAGGACTCGATATTCAAGCCGGAAGCTAAATCACGAGATTCGCCTCGGCATTTCCTCGTATCTCCAATCCCGAGGATTCATTTTCTGGATGGGGTCCAAATCTCCCTCTGGACCTTGCTAATTTCTGCTTAGTATCGGACCCATGTATTATCGACGTCACCCATTGCGACAAACTTCTTCACTCAACAGAAGTAGCGTTCAAACTGACTTCTGTTCAATTGATCTCTCTTGGTGGGGCAGTGTGAAAACTTTATTTGAGTTGTAAGATAACGTTCAGAATCCACATATTGATTTGTTCTTGCCGATCATTGTACGTATTTGGTCGTACAAATTGAACGGTTTTCCCTTCGTTCTTAAGATTCCTTCCGTACCTAGAAATCAATTGCAATTTCCTTCTGGAATTATGTTGTTCCAAACCACTGCTGTCCTTCTTGGTGTTACCGGATTGTGCTCGGGGACAAATCTGCTTACTGACATTAACAAGATTTCTAAATACTGGGGTCAAATCTCAAGGTACTCAGATAATGATGACTCGCACTTTGGCGTCGCGTATGTTGGCTTGCCAGAAGGCTGCCAAATTGTGAGTGCCTCGCTCAGGGGAAATCAATTTTCTAATGTGCCCAGGAATCAGCAAGCACCTTGCAACGACATGCTCAGAGATTCCCAACATCTTACATCGATGATGGTGTGAATGACGCGCGATTTGCAGAAAAGCTCACCAACTTCACAAGTTCTAACAAACCAATTGGGGAATTTACTGGTCCTTTAAATTTCTTGAACTCTTTCACCTATCAGATCGAAGACACCGGTCTTTTGACTGGGATCGGTGCTACGACAGAATTTGCATCCGGTGTTTCTTTTTGGAATCGATATGGGAGAACATTATACAATGCATCTGTCGCTCAACTTGCGTACAATTCAACATTCCCAAATGGTACTGCAAGACCTATAGTAGTTCTACGAACAACAAGCCAAGCCAGAATCGAAAACAGTCAAATAAATTGGGCACTCGGATTCTTTGGACCAAGTTTCACATCTATAGCGAACCCAACTCTGTCGAATTGGACCTCGCCATTTGATGTCGTCATCATTCCCGAGGGTGGAACCGAAAACAATACTCTTGCTTCGTACGACAGTTGTTTCAATGATTACGATGCGACAATTGGGTATCTTGGAGACTTGGATGTTTTCCAGTATATCCCTAGATATCTTGGTCCAGCTACCAAGAGACTTCAAAGATATGCCCCCTCAGGATTCACCTTCACAGTCAACGACACCTATGCTATGCAAAGCTTATGTGCATACGAGACAAATTATATTGGAGGCTCTGACTTCTGCGAGCTCTTCACGGAGGATGAATGGGCTGGATTTGAGAATACTCTAGATATTGAGTGTAAGCCACTCAGACGTCAAAGTGATTACATCCATAACATGCAACTGTAGATTATTACGATTATGGCTACGGCAATCCTACTGGTCGTGCACAAGGAATCGGTTACCTCCAAGAGGTCATTGCCCGCCTTACACACAACTACATCACCTCATCCAACTCCTCTGTCAACTCAACTCTCGACAACAACGCCGAAACCTTCCCACTTGGTCAGCCTTTCTATGCCGACTTCTCTCACGATGATATCATCATCTCTGTCCTTGCAGCTATGTCAATGGATTACTTCCGCGATCCTCCATCATTGACAGAATTTCCGCCGAAGGCAGATCGACATTTCGTACTCTCTCACATAACTCCCTTCGGCGCGAGACTCATCACCGAAACCATTGGCTGCTCAACTCCTAATCCAGCACCCGTCAAGAAGTCCAAGTTTCAGTACACACCCAACCAATATGGCTACGATGCTGCCAATGCAACTCACAAATTTGTTCGTATGCGTCTGAATAATGGTATCCTGCCTTTGAACAGTATTCGAGGGGGTGCATGTGGGAATTCGACAAGTGGGAGAGTTGATGGAATGTGTGAAATAAACGCATTCCTGGAAAGCCAAAAAGACGCATACGACTTAAGTAATTATAATTATGCTTGCTTTGGCAACTATAGTATTGTTAATGCAACGAGTGGGAAGGATTTTGATGGAGCTATCTATGAATAACTTGGAAGGACATGGGGAGGGATGAACCGGGTGATAGTGATCCAGTGCTTAGAAGTTCATGTACATACTTCATTTAAAACTGAACTTGTTTCTATTCGACCTGTCAACCGCTGGCCCGCGTATCTTGCTTGCTCACGGATTAAATCAAACAGTCCGTCACATGACGTTGTGATATCGGATACCGTTGCTTAAAAAATATCTTGTTGTCGTCTCACCCTGCCTATCAGGCACCTCATTACCAATCTGGGGAGTCTGAGATAGTCCTGTAGCACCGTTAACATACCCGGTAGATTCTTCTGCTCCCGCCCACCTCAGTAACCAGTCACGAATTTGGTTTAGTCACGTGACTATATGAGCTCAGTCCGATCCGTTTTTCTTGTGTCGCGAGTCAGTATACCTATTCGAATCTAAAACTCCTGACAAACATCAACTTCCAGAAACATAATACATTATCCAACAAAGTCATCGTGACTCCAGCACGGCCAGGTGGATGCTTGTGTCACAGCCGGATATCTGAGTACATGCAGCTCACCCCATGTGGTAGGTTAGGGCGTTCACTTCAAACGCAGCCTGGTTGTTTGCCTCGACCTCTATCGCTCCAGTTCTCTTCTATCTATTCTCTTGGTTTGGATCTCCTTGAGTGGTAATTAGGATCGTGCAATGATTCACGATTCTGAATATTGAAATAACTACTTCTCACTCAGGACTCCGCGTCAAACTCAGTCGAGAACCAACACGTTCGTGTAACCATGGAGGTTCACATCTCTAACATACCTCAACAAAGCACTCAGAACCACCTGATAAAGTTCTTGAAGCTTCACCTAGTCCGCCTTTCAATTCAAGATGTCGCCTGTCAGAAATTTCCCGGCAGAAATCATGCCTCTTTGACCTTTCTCGCCGTTGCTGACGCTGAGAAATTTCTCCTCCACTTTGGTGAAGCGCAAGGCAAGGAGAATCGGCGTCATCAACGCACAAATTCTACCTCAATTAATCTGAGGTACCTTGGGCAACCAATCTACTGCAAGAAAAGCTACAGGCCAGCCGATGCCATTCTTCTGCGTAGCCTACAGAAGGAACAAAAAGATCGAAAAGAGAGGGCAGTGGCACTTCAAAATCAACCCTCGCCGAAGGATGCTTTGATATTTCCGGTTATGTTCAACAGTGTATCCATCTCGTGTGGTGTTTGGAACTACATCAGAACAAACCTTGTCTTCGAACCGCAGTGGACACTAGCGATCAATGGCACTGTTAAGTTTCTTGAGCGCAGCATGATCCTCAAACTTTCATCAGGTACTCGTATCGATTTCTGGTATAATGGAGTTCTAAGTATTGCTACTGAAGAAGGTCCAACACCAGCCCTCATGATCTCGATGCAGGAGCCTCCACGATTCTATCGGCAAATCGATGACCCAATTGCTGATCTCATGGCAAAGCTCGGATTGCAACCAAGTCAGTCAGGCTCTCGAAAGAACGGCCCTAGTCGGCAACGGATACCTTTCGTCGATGAAACTCATAAAAACATTGCAGGAAGCTGTCTGATTTACCGAATTGGATTGCGGAATGAGATCACCGTTGGCGCTCGCAATATCAATGTGATAGGTGACAGGATGCTTTCCTTGCGAAAATCACATAGTGCGCATATGCCCACAATGCTTTATTATCGTACAGACGTTCTACAACCGCGCCATACTTTTTCAGAAGGCTATCGAGCTCTGCTGTCAATTTTAGGCGGCACTGATGCCCCACTCCCGTTTGTAGTGGCATTTCAGGTACAAAAGTTGGCACAGGATAATTATTTACCACCAGAGACTGTTTTGGGACTACTGCCTGAGATCAAAGAAGTCATTAGTCGAACATCACTTGAAGTCTGTGTCCTCGCTGTTCGCAAACTTTTCCAACAAATCGACTTTATTGGCCCGGAATCGGATCCTGCAGAGTTTCACCTCGCAGCAGTCTTGGAACAATTGAGAAAGAACGAGCTTCAGTGTAAACGTGAGACCACGGCGCTCAAAGAAGAAGGAATCAAGCGCTCTGAAAATATTGCTATCATCCACCGGGCTAAAGTGACTCCAACTGGAATCAGACTCTACGGACCTGAAGCTGAAGCTAACAACCGTGTACTCCGAAAATATCCAGAACACCATGAATATTTCCTTCGGGTACAATTCTGCGATGAAGATGGTCAACCGGTACGATTCAATCCTAGAGTGTCCAACGATCCAATTTTCCATGGCCGTTTCAAGGACGTTCTTCGGAATGGCATCAAGATTGCCGGCCGTGAGTTCGGATTTCTCGGTTTCTCACACAGTTCTCTCCGGGCTCAATCTTGTTGGTTCATGGCTCCTTTTTTTCATAATGGTAGTTTACTATGGGACCGGATTATCATCCAAGATCTGGGAGACTTCACTTTGATCCAGTCGCCTGCAAAATGCGCAGCAAGAATTGGTCAAGTATTTTCAGATACTCGAACAGCTGTGCCAATCGACCCTGAAGTAGCTCTGATCACAACAGATGTTGAGTTTGAGAGTCGCGTATTTAGTGATGGAGTTGGAACGATGTCGTTGTCTTTGATGAAGAAGATATGGAGTAAATTGCCGAAGAAAAATGGAGTCAAGCCCAATTTGTTTCAGATACGTTACCAAGGTAATTTCTTGAAAGTATTCCTTAGTCGCATCATCTTCTGATATTTTACCAGGTGCAAAGGGCATGATATCATTTGACAGTCGACTAGCAGGTGAATGTCTCGTCCTTCGTCCATCAATGATCAAATTTAGCGGCTCGGAGTGGCCCGATATCGAGATTTGTGAGGCTGCCTATAAACCACTCCCTATGTATCTGAATCGACAATTCATTAAGATTCTCGAGGATATGGGTGTAGATGACGAGTTCTTCTTGAACCTCCAAGCAAAGGAGGTTCAACGTCTGCGCGACATCACAGACAGCCCGATTAATGCATCCTCCTTCTTGAAGCGACAATCCATCGGCGAGGCAATTCATCTTCCATGGCTTGTCAACAAGCTTGCGACTCTGAACCTGGATTTCAGGAGCGATGGTTTCTTGCGGGATGTCCTGGAGATGGCGTTCTTGGTCGAACTACGTCTTCTGAAACACAAGACCAGAATCCCAGTCGAGAAAGGTTGGCACCTTCATGGATTGATGGATGAAACAGGTTTTCTGAGAGAGGGAGAGATATATTGCTCCGTGGCTGTTGATGGCGTAACAAAGGTTATCGTCAAAAATAACTTGATCATCTCTCGCGCCCCTGCCCTCCATCCAGGCGACGTTCAACTCGTAAATGGCGTCATGCCTCCAGCCGGCTCGCCACTTCTCCATCTTACTAATTGTATATGCTTTAGTCGATTTGGCAGCCGGGATCTGCCAAGTCAGCTGAGCGGTGGTGATTTGGACGGTGATCGATACTACGTGATGTGGGACGAAAATGCAGTTCCAAAGAGGAGATTCAACCCTGCAGACTACCCACGAGTTGACCCAATTGATATTGGCAGAGCTGTGGAGAGGGATGACATGACTGATTTCTTCATTAAATTTATGGAAACAGATCAACTTGGTCGTATTGCTGTTCTCCATCGTATCCTTGCAGATCAAAGACCTGAAGGAACTTTGAATATTGATTGCATTGCCCTTGCTGAAATGCACTCTACTGCGGTGGACTTTTCCAAGACTGGAATTCCAGTAAGCTTTCCTACTAAATTCGCCATGGACTTTAGTCCTTGATAATATCATTTACTCGTTCACTAATTTTCGGTTGTACCACAGGTTGATATGACCAAGCTGCCCAGATATAGTAACCATCGCCCTGATTTTGAGGCTCCAGGTCCACATGTGCACATTGAAAAGAAGGAAGGAATTGTCTTTGAGTCACCGGATCTGCGGGATTCTGACGATTTGGGAGACGAAGACGATGACTTCACAACTTACAAATACTATGAAAGTGATAAAGTTCTTGGGAAGCTCTATCGTGCTATAGATGAGCGGGCTATCTTTCAACAAGTCAAGCAGAGAGCCCAGAACCAAGGTTTCACATCACGATCGACCATCATTGATGCTGTTTGGGCAATCGTTCAACGTGATTGCCCCCTCTTCGAGTGGAAACATCACTTGGAATGGGCCCGGGACATCAGAGACATGTAAGTACTCCCAAAAAGATGATTCTGATCCTGTATTAACCGAAGCAGGTATGAAGAATCTCTCTTGAAGATCATGAAAGACTACAGCGAGCACCCACTCCGGCCATTGACCGAGCTCGAGGCTTTCATTGGCAACATCCTTGGCAAGACAGGCGCCCAAAGCAAGCACCAGCGTGAATTGTCAATCACCATGAAAGAGAGGTTCGAAGAAGATGCCTGGTTCATCGTAAATTGTATCGTAAAAGATGGAACAGAGCGGTCCGATGAATCTTTGGAAAGAAGCATGGCGTGTTTGGCTGCCAGCCTGGAAGATCGACATGTCTATAAGAGACAGGACCAGCTTCAGAGTTTCAAGTATGTCGCTGCTGCAGTCTGCTTGAGGGAAGTTGAGAGATTGCCAGGCTATTATTGAATTTTGTACGGGAGAGGACACTGTCGCTGCCAGCCAATTCCTTTTCTTGTTGTATTACCGCCATGGAATTGTGGGGGTTTTTTAAACTTCGAGCCTTCGCACAGTTGCTGGCAAACAGCGGATAGCTGCTGCACTCTCTTACGATTTTACTTGTTGTCACGAAGGCTACGAATTAATGAACCCAGATTGCAATGAATTATTCTACCACTGATTCAAAACCATCATTCTACATTTCCCAACAAATAGCTCATTCCTATTCCTGTTTTCAAGAACTCCTGATTCGCCAAAAATTCCACGTAACGAGGGACGGCCGGCCGATCAGCTGGAAGTAAATATTTATAAACTAGTATCAATATGAGATCTTGTTTCATTACCGTGAGATCCCAATCCGATCTCCCACTCTCAATACATTTCATACACCTTTTCCTGTTGTTTCTTCCTCTCCGCTCTCTCCCTAGCATCCTCCACCATCCTCCTCGCCTCCAACTCCACTCGCATACCTATCCCATCAACTTCCACCGGTATAGCTGCCAGCAACTCTGCTTCTCTTCTTCGACTCTCTAATTCTGCTTTTTCTTCTGGGGTCAAGAGCTCGGAACCTAGATAGCGAGCTGTACCTAGCTCGGCGGTAGAGAGGGATCGTGGAGAAGGCTGAGAGGGCCGTCTTCGGTACCTGTAAAGGATGAAAGATAGGAGCAGAATAATGAATACTGAGACTGTGGTGGCTGCTATGGCAGCTTTGGCTGTGGGAGATAGGATCGTTTGGCTTGGTTGTGGATAAGAAGCTGGGGTATTCGTTGGTGTAGACAACGTAGTTGGTGTCGAGTTTGAATTGGTCTGAGTAGGGGGCTTGGAAAAGAATGTATTTGAGGCACGAAAGCTGCTTCCGGAAATGATACTGGTGACTGTGTTTGCATTGTTCTGTGGTCCACCGATTGGGGTTCCATTGACTGGTTGTACTGAATTAGCACTGCTCTTCGCAAGGCCATCGTGGATTGTTGCCATTGAAGAAAGTGTGACGGTTATGGATCCTTGTACCACTCTGTTCCCTTCAATTGTAGTCATCAGCTTTGTCGAATCTAATCCTGTAGGCTTTGAGGGTGTGGACAGCGTGCCGGACGGGTTCGGTGAAACATCTTGAGCCTCCCCCGGAATGGTTGGTGATGGCGTAGAGGTTGCAGCTGGAGAGCCAGGACTAACAGCAACGTTATTGACAATTGAGGTCGGAACGCTTTGTGGGGTGGAGTTCTCTGTTAGTGTTCTAAGGATACTGGTTGTCGGCACAGCATTTATTGGTGCTGGTGTCACTTGTGCGTCAAAGATTTGCCAGAACGACTTGTCCTCGTTTGCATTTGTAAAAGGGGGCTAAATGCCGTATGTGTCAGACAATAGCCAAGGAATGTTTTAGATGGTACTGACAGTTGTCCCGAAGTACACCGTCTCCACAAGTCCTGGGAAGCTCTCCACCGTCACAAGGTTTCCTTCTTTTCCTTCCACCGTATAACTCGAGACGTCTGCCATGACATCGACAAATCCCAATCTTAAAAAAATCCACAGATATCGGTGCCCAGAGACTGCAGATACCGCCACTTATCCATCCCCATCTCATGGTGTGCTACCTCTGCTTACTGCTTCTCCACCTGTAGATAAGGGGCTGTTTATCCATTTATGGCATCTAACTGCGCCGCATCAATTAGCCTCATCATAAACCAAATAGGAGCTTCGTACTTATTGTTATTTTTTTTTCTAACGTTGATACTGTATTTATCCAAAGAGCGTATGGAATGCCGTGTTGGCTGTGAACCCGGCAGTGAAAGAGAAGCCGAGATGTGAAACCGGGTGTTGGCCTGGGTTAGACGATGTCACCCGCTAATGGTGTCGCCTGTAGTATATGGAGTATATGGGCAACATTAGACTCCTAATATTATTGAAAGATGTAGATAATGCCGTTAAGATAGGACAATAGAGACATACAAGCGGTTTTAAGTTACAAGACGCCACGTGATGTTGCCCCCTTTGTCCCTCGCTTACCACTCGCTTCAACGAGATTACTGTGGTCCTTTGTACCTAGCTATCTGATACGGGGTATCTAGTTCCCCTAGAATATCAAATGCCAGGATAAAATCTGATCTTGCGGATTTATGATACTGACTCAGTGTTATTCTGCAATATCGCACGGAAGGTGCGCTTTATGGACTAGGAATTGACTAACACTGATGACCTCAACTTCATTTCGAGCCAGTCACCAGACTATCACAATCATTCGGGATCCCAGTTTCTCTATCCCACACTCCTAGTGATAAGGCGATGTCAGACTGCGAACTTCTTCTGTCGTAAGTGTCAACGCAACACAATTACGGTCCCATCTCCTGTTTGCTATTTGAACGGAATCTGGCAGGACGCCCTCTTCAAAAATATCAAGATCACCAGATGTATCAAATTTCATTGCTCTTCCCACCAGATGATATTCATGACTGCCAACCCAATGGAAGACAGCCCTGAATTCTGAATTCACGAAGTTGATAATGTCGTCACCGACCACTGCGTGTGATGGAACGTATATCCTTTCTTCTTCGCCATCATGATGCCGTTTAATGATTGCCTCCTGAGTCCTCTCCTCTGTTTCATGAACTGACTTTGATAACCATGACCAAGTTGACCTGTAGATCCATTGCTGATGTAGTGTTTCAGGTCTGGTGGGGTGTTTAATGTTCTTGACGAGCCCTTCGTGTGCCCACCATAGACTGTCTGTGCTTGGAGGCTTCAAATTTGTGATCGTTCCTGCCCATATGCCGTTCACTTTCAGGGACACCAAGTCAACTTCCTTCTGAAATACATCCCTGGAGACGACACATCCTGGCGACGATTCTGAAAAACCCCAGAAGGCTTTTTGCACCAATTGGCTGACATATATAATGTGCCAGCTGGCATCACCATCGAATGAGCGGCTACCTCTATAGAAATGACGGAACACGATATCTTCATATACTTCCGTCAAGGTCTTCGAATAATCCGGAACCAGCTCTCTCTTTTGGCAATCGCTGGCAAGACCTATCATGGCGTAGGCTCTGTCTCTAAGATCTAGGCAAGCTGAGTGCAGGCTGAAATGCATGAGACTTAGCAGACCAATTTCTTGCTTTCTTCCATAACATTCTCTTAAAGTCAGGATTCGGATGGCATCGAGCATCAAAAGGCTCTCTGAGTTCAAGCCTGTCATGAGAATTTGTCTAACAGTATGCTCGAAATGACCTCCATCGATGGATACGCCAGCGATACAGATGGAGATACGCTTACCCAGGACGGCTTCCTGAATAACCCAAGTTCGACGCCAGTTGCTGTGTGAGCACAATGCTTCGATGTTCGCGAATTCTTTGTGCGTAGTGAACATTGCATCTGGGCTTTCACGTGCTGCCACAGATGACTTCCCAGAGGCTGGGAATTTCCAAGTACCCCACTCACCCGACCAATCCATCGTATTTATTAAATACCGAGTGGGCGGCTCCCCATTCTCCCCGCTTCCGTCAAGATTGAGGCTTGTACGAGAGGTGGGGGCAAGCTCATCGTTGCTGGTAGCCGCTTTAATGAATGCCATCGCCTTGTCGAGCCTTCCACCGTGGTCTCCTCTTCCCAACCAACAAATTACCTCTACTCCTCTGTATATCTTGCCCATCAAAGCAACTTGATTTCCTCTCTCTATTTCATCCCTTTGGTTAATACAAAGAGCGTCGATCCAAAGTTTTCTTGGCGCGCTCGATCGTAGATACCAAAGCGCCCACCACAGGTTTTCTCGAACTGAGAATGCTGCTCCATTAAGTAGAATGCTTCTTTGCGTACCAACTGGACCCCACTCGTAGGAAAGAGCTTTGAAATTCGACACTTCAATTAGTGCCGTTTCCAGGCTGCAACATATCTGCGACTCACGTTCCCCTGGTTGAAGAGTGAGGATTCGGATACTCCCAGATTGGTCCAACGGTTGGTATATACTCATAATTACGTTTGATACTTTTCTTACACGATCGTATAAAGAAACAAACTTGTGAGCAAGATGTGTTTTGGGGTTTGAGTTCAAGATGAATGCGCTAAGCTGTAAATGGAATATGTGGCTGAGCTGGTTGCTTCGTCCTGCAAATGCCCCCCTGTCTGCAGCCATTTTGCGAAGACAAGGCGTCTCGCCTTCCGTAGAGTTAACGCTGCCTTGGCTGTATCACGGTCTCAAGTATTTCAGCTCAGCCTCTGTGTATTGTTTGTGCACTCGAATTCCGAGACAAATCCACGTCTATGGACCCTTTATCGGCTGTCTCTTTGGCAGCAACTGTAGTTCAGTTCATAGATTTCAGCAGCAAGATTGTGTCAAAAGGCTACCACCTGTCCAAGTCTGCTGATGGAACTTTGGCTGAGAACGAGAGACTGGCGTATTTGATCACGGATCTGAAGACCTTAAATATGAAGTTGAAGTGCCACGTACAATCGAGCTGCTTAAGCCAGGATGAGCAGCTTTTACAGGGGCTTCTTCTCGTTGTTCCATACTTGCGGATGAGCTGTTAATGAAGCTGGACCAGCTGAGAGTCACAGATGGCACAAACTACCGGAAGTGGAAAAGTTTCCGTTAGGCATTGAAAACAGTTTGGACAAAGAGAGACCTAGATGACATGGCCGCCACATTGTCGGAATACCGAAATCAACTGGAATTTCATATTCTTCTTTCTATTAGGCAAGCAAAATTGACAATGTTCTTTCGAAAAATGCTCATAACTACTACAGAAACAATAATGATCTATGCGAAGTTCAGCAGAGGAAGGAGTTTAAAGGACTTGAAAAGAATCAGAGGCATATCATCAAGTTGCTATCAGAGAGCAGAAGTCCGTTTGTGGATGAACTACGAGTCCACAACACAACTATCGCTTCCCTACATCGCGATGCTAAAGAACATGTAACTTCAGAGCACGAAAAGACACAAAACCTCATTAAAGCAATTGGGGAGAGCTATAATCCTCACACTGCTGCAAATCTCAGACGATATGATAATGATTCCGACGAAGATGATGGCACCCATGTTATAGCGGAAGATACAATCTTACAGGCGTTGAGATTCCCATCAATGACGGATCGATACGACCGGATAGAAGACGCATTCGCGCAAACTTTCGACTGGATATTTGAAAAGCCAACGAGCTACACGCAGCCGTGGAGCGACTTCTCTCACTGGTTATCACGCGAAAATGGTATCTACTGGATCAATGGCAAAGCGGGCTCCGGCAAGTCAACGCTGATGCGATGTATAGTCGAGAATCCGAAGACAACGGAGTTGCTTGAACATTGGGCAGGATCATCTCAAAATCTTTGCCTTGTTGGCTTTTTTTTCTGAAAGAGTGGAGTTCCGGAGCAAGCATCTCAAATGGGACTATTTCGGTCACTGATTTACACTATCCTCTCGCAAAGGAGGAGATTCATACCGAAAGTCCTCCCCAATGAATGGGCATCTATCACACGCCGAATCAGGGCGAGAGATTTTCAACCAAAGCTTGAATAGACGTGGTCAGAGCGGCAGCTCAGAATCATCCTTGAGAAGCTTCTGAAGTTAGATCTCGGCGGGAGTGTGTGCATTTTTGTCGACGGGCTTGACGAGTATACTGGGAATTTACTGGAAACAATTGAGCTTTTCAAGAGACTTGTTTCGATTAATGTCAAAATTTGTGTTTTAAGCCGTCCCTGGATTATTTTCCACGAAACCTTTCGAGACATGCCGACACTGAAAGTACAAGAGCTTACATTTGACGACACTAGATGCTACGTCGACGGCGTGTTCATGCGCGATTCGCATTTTGTTGCGCTTGCTCAGGAATTACCAAAAGATGCTTCTATCTTCGTTGACGAGATTGTTACAAAAGCTGATGGAGTTTTCCTATGGGTGAAACTGGTGGTTATTTCATTACTCAATGGAATGATGAATGGAGACAGGATATACGAACTTCATTAGCGTCTACGTGAGCTTTCATCAGATCTGGAAATTCTATATGGGCATATGATGGAGATCATAGATCCGAGATATTTCACTGAAAGAGCTCAAATTTTCCAGCTTGTGCATACTATGCTTAACTTCGAATACCTACTGTAAAAGGGCTCTGAAATCAGTGTTTATTATACTAGTCACGTGTGGCACGTGTTCGGCTATTTTCTAGTGTTTTGTCATATCATTCCAGGGCTCGACCTTCTATACTTAGAGACTTAGACAATAATGCCATAATTACTAAAGACCACCAGCTGCTTACCCTTTTTATTATTTATATTATTTGTGGTTCTATTTATATTGGTGACCTACGCAGGGAGAAAAACCGAAGGCTCTATCTCCATACACCCTTCCACTATAAGAAATTTATTTACATAATTTCTAGCCATAGGAATAAAAGCTTCAAAGCTATCGACATTCACAAGATGCTATGACACAGACAAAATGTGGGCTATGCCAGAGACCCTAAGAATATTCAAAGGTCCAAGCTCATTACGATAACGTCGGAGAAAAAGCTCCTGCCGCAAAACGCCTCCAAAAACTCTACAATTCCATATGCAATCGACGACCGAGATGAGTTACATGGGGGATTAGACCTTCCAAGACCATTTAGAACCTGGAGTCTAACGAAGGAATCAATATATCAGACCATTCTAAGATATATTAGAGTTTATATTACACTCTATAACTTATGGCTTAAATTGGCAGAGATCCTTTTAAATATCCCGGCGAAATATCTTCAAATATTAAAAAAAGGGGTATTATTCCTAGAATATAAGGAGATTTCAGGGGAAGGAATAAGGGAATCAAACCAGACTCTTCATAAGCTTAATACCCACATTTAAAAAAATCATTATTTAACAAAAAAGATATAAGATATAATAGCCTTACTCCCGATATCAGAACCATCATTTAATATATTCATCACAAAACCGACAATTATATCTGCCAGAAATAGCACAGGAACTCTCAAAATGGACAATACTACCAAAACGGACACGTCGGCACCAGTGGATAACGATAAGTCTAAAGCACCTCCAGCTATTACCCCTAACATCATTAATTACTTTGGCCCCATGCCAGCACCAGGGAGTGAAGGCATGCCATACTTTAATGGAACTTATGCTAAAGAATTCACACGTCGTTTTAAAGAAACGTGTAATGACTATGAAATCTCAGAAGCCAATAAAATCCAGAGGCTCCCAAGATATGCTAATCAGATTAGACGACGACAAATCAAAGGCCTATCCGAGTACCTTAATAAGAAATCATATGCTAAATTCGCTCTTGCAATCCATAAAGAATTCGCTGACTCTAACCCTAAACAACTCAAAATGTCTATTACCTTCCTTAAATAATTCATTAGGGTTAAACGCAAATCTATCGATCTCAAAGCATTTCTCAGGGAATTCCATACTATATCAGGAGAGCTAGTCATAAAGGGTATCTTGAGTCATGCTAATCAAAGGAGATTCCTACTTATCGGCTTACCTAAGTCCATAAGGGAAAAGATCATTAATAAGTATCAGATTAATTACAATAAACCGGAGTCTTATAATAAATATAGCCAATTCAGAGAGTACGCCAAGAATTCTGCGAACACTAGACATAGCTTAGAGGTTTGGGAACTTCAGAAAAACCCAACAGCAAGCTATAAAGAAGAGATAACATCTATGGTTAAACAGCTCAATGATCCAAAACCACCCATAATATTAGCCATTAATCCGCCGACAATATTCTCTTAGACAGCCAACATAGACGCAAAGTTAGAGGCACTTGCGTTGGATTTTAAACGTTTAAAGATCAGGAACATGAGAGTGGAAAAGAGATTAGATAGCGAGAATCATGATCCAGAATTTGGAAGAAAAGCAAGAGCTCAACATCTTACACATGGGAATAAGTATAATGGATATTCCCATTAGGACTCAAGACATGACGATAATATCGACCTCTCAAATAATGTTTCTATCAATGCTATTAGAGTCTATGGAAGTCAGGATATCACCTGCAACTTTTGCAATAGGAAATTTAGAGCAGAGCAGCATAGGTTTAGGGATAAATGTCCTATATACCTTCATATGATAACTATGGGCACAATCCACTCTAATGACTTCGGCAAAATTGCACTCGGTCCGAGAAGAGCAAGAGCTCAACCACTAAGGAAAAGAAGAGACCAGAGTTGGGTAGCTGCTATTCGACTAGCGACAAATAGCACAGATCTGAATGAGAACGTGGATATAAGACGTATAAACACTCAAGTATTTAGACAACCAATGGAGCCACCACATTTCAATATACAAGGAGCACGTTCACAATAACCTACCTCCTCTATAAGCTACCAACCACCTGCACCGTCATCACAACCAACCTCCATTCTTTAACCAGATAGGCCAGCGGGAGTTAAAAAGATCCAGCTTTCCGGATGGTCGCCGCTAGTAGAATCAGACTCAAAAGTGGAAGAGGACTTAGCAAACGTGGAAGTAATGTCAAGTGTGGTTGCTAAAACTAGGAAGCCTATTATGCATTTTGAGAATGCAACAAAAGTGGCCAAGAAAGTCTCAAAGCCAAGGATTAATCCAGAAAGAATAGCAAGAAAACAAAACTATGGTATCATTCCATAGCGCCCAAGCATTAAGGATAATGAGGAATTAGAAGAGTCCAACACAATCACAGTTAATAAAAGCCAATCATAGCAGCAAGATTCCCAAGGGGATATTAAAATGGAGGAAATTGCAATTGAGTCAGAAGATAAAGTCATTAAGCTGACAGTCAAGAAACCCAGAAGAGCCTCAAATCAAGGAACGAAGAAAAACAGGGACCGAATCCTTGATCAATACACTAGTCTAAAAGCAAGAGTGGAAGCCATTAATCGACTTTTCTCGGGGAAAGAAATGCATTTATAAGACATCTATGCTATCCAAGAGAACGTCTTTAGAATGGCTCAGGAAAGATATGTTATTCCGAAAACTAGAGGGAATGATTTTATCCTATAAAATCCAGGAGAAACTAAAAATCAGATGCTAGAAAGATTTGGGAAAGCAGCTACTCTTAAAGTCAATGCTATCAAAATGGGTTCCATTATTCAAAGGTGCCTAGCATTGGCAATGAGAACACCGAAAGTAGAAGTCTCAATTAATGACAAAATCAAGGTCACAGCAATTCTTGACACAGGAGCAGAGGTCAATATTATAGGAAGAAACTGGGCAGAGGAAGCAAAACTCACAATATTGGAGACAAAAAGACAAATGACCTATTCGACTATCAATAATGAGAATAGACCATTTACAGGCTTCGTCAAGAATGTCCCCATTAATGCCGGAGGTATCATCTATTATATCAACTTCTAGGTAGTCTCTCATTATCAGAAGGAGATTCTTCTAGGAATGCCGTACTTGCTAGAGACGAAGTTTAACTTTCATTATCCAGGAGGAGGGATCGTGCAAGCCTGCTTCACAGACATTCAAGGAGTGGTAGGAACGGTTACAGTTACTGGAGATGAAACTAAGTATACTAGCGCCAAAGAAGTAGAGATGGCGGGAAAAGTTTAGCTAATTTACAAAACGGGTTACAAGTCAGTGAGGTCGAAAGCCTAGGATCAACACATCACAGCTCTCAAAGTGATAGAGAGCAGAGTAATAATTCGAGGTCGAAGCGACGCAACAGATGGAAGGAAAAGAAGAAAAACACAGAAAGGGAATTATACGCAAAATTCAACATATGTACAATACAAATAGATAGAGTTACTAGAGTAAATGATTTTATTATTATTATTAAAGAAAGAAAAGAAGGTAATCCAAGTCAACGCTGCCCCCAAAGACCATTTGAGGTCAATACAGCATACAAAAAAGTCGCCGACAAGGTTCAACCAGTGAGCTTGGGAGATTCTAATAGGACGAATCCAGGAGGATTGGTTAATTGGCTTAAAAAATCAAAAGATGAGAAGCCAAATGTCAAGACAGGTGAATTCAACGATTGGATATTAGGAAGATTCGCAACCAGCACACCAGGAAGCAGACTCACAGCAAAAAGGATGGAGCAAATAATAGTGGGAAAGACTATCACAGACGAAGAAAGAAGGTTACTCATGCAAATACTTACAAATCATGAGGAAGCTATTGCATTCGACTGGACAGAAACAGGAATCATCACTTCAGATGTCACACCACCACTCAGAATCAAGACCATTCCTCACCAAGCATGGCAAGAAAGCTCATTTCCAGTGCCGAAAGCGCTTAACGAAGAAGTCATTAAGATGCTAAGAGATAGAATGCGCAGAGGAGTGATAGAATGGTGTCATGGTCCGTACAGAAACAAGTGGTTCTTGATAGTAAAAAAGGAAAAGAAGAGCTATTGACTCATCATAGCGGCAATTGAAATGAATCGAGTCACAATCAGGGATGCGAATATTCCACCAAATACAGACCAGTTCTCAGAAGAATTCGCAGGAATAATAATGGCATCATTAGTGGACTTGTTTTCTGGCTATAATCAAATGTTATTAGATCTCAGGGACAGAGATATAACTGCTATACACACCCCAATCGGACTCATCAGGTTAACAAGACTCCCTTAAGGTGATACTAACTCGATTGCACAATTCTATAGAGTAATTTACAAGATTTTGCTTAACTACGTGCCACATATCGCGCTGCCATACATGGATGACATCGGAGTAAAAGGATCATATTCCTTTTACAACAATAAAGAAGTGGCGCCAGGAATTAGACGTTTTATATTAAAACATCTTTAGAACTTGGACCTAATAATGGAAAGATTAGAAAGAGCTAGAGCGACCATTGGAATCAAATCACAATTCTACATGCCAGGCTTAAAAATTGTTGGCTATGTCACCGATTCAGAAGGGAGACACCCAGAAACAGCCAAAATCGATAAAATTTTAAAATGGTCGAAATGCGATAATGTTATAAAAGCTAGAGCATTTATGGGCATTTGTGTTTTCTACCGTATTTGGGTCAAAGACTATGCTGAAATCGCAGAACCGATATATTCTCTAATAAAAAAAGGAGTGGACTTCAAGTGGGAGCAACCTTAGAAAGATGCGCTTCTCACAATTCAATATGCGCTAACATCGGCACCAGCCTTAGTAAAAATAAGGTACGGGAAGGACTCAGGAGAGATTATTTTAACAGTGGATGCTAGTCTAAAAGGATGGGGTGCTATACTTTAATAGCTCGACGAAGATAAAAACAGACATCCAAGCAGATATGAAAGCGGACTCTGGTCTTTAGCTAAACAAAACTACGATGCCACCAAACGAGAATGCAGAGGTACCTTAAAAGCCATAAAAAAAATGAGAGGAGATCTATACGGAGTGCATTTTATCCTAGAAACAAACGCTACAGTTCTAGTAGCGCAGCTAAATGGAGCCGCATCTGACTTGCCGGGAGCAATACTCACACGCTAGATAGCTTAGATGAGACTGATGGACTTTAAAGTTAGACACATTTCAGGAACCAAGAATACTGCTACAAACGGCCTGTCAAGAAGACCAATTTTCCCAGGAGATAAAGAGGAAAGAGAAAATGAAGAAGACCTAGATGACTGGATCGACGCAAGAATTTACCATATATCAGTGTACAATACAGCATTGGCTCAAAAGCAACACCTAGACAGATCCTATTCACCTGAATCTCAAATGATTGCTTCCTTCCTTACAACACTCCGAAATCCGGGCGGTATAACTATATTACAATTCAAAATCTTTAAGAACAAAGCCTTGGATTTCGTCATTAGAGATCAGCAACTTTACAAGAGAGCCTCTAGGGATGTCCCAATGAAATTAGTCGTGGATGGAGCTAAAAAGAGGAACCAAGTCATGTCGGAATATCATATTAAGGGTGGTCATTGTGGAAAAGAAGAGACATATCGCAGATCCGCGAGTAGATTTTGGTAGAGTGGTGCATTTGCTAACTATAGAGCCTTTTACACAAGCTGCAAAGAATGTTAAATGAGATTAGGGTTAAAGTATAATGAGCCACTTTATGCAACTTAGACAACCGGCATGTGGCAGAAAGTAGGTCTTAACGTGGTCTATATGCCAAATGATAACGGTAAGAAGTTCTTCATTTTAGCAAAAGATGATTTATCTGGCTGGCCAGAAGGAAGAGCCTTGGCAAAAGCAGACGCCGCTTCAATAGCAAAATTCATCTGGGAGGACATTGTCTACAGGCATAAGATTTTTAGGAGACTTGTAATAAATGGAGGTCCAGAAAACAAGGGTGTTGCTACGGAGTTCACTAAGAAGTATGAAATCAAAAGAGTGCAGATTTCAGCATATAACTCAAAAGCAAACGGAATGATTAAGAGGGGACATAAGGATATTCTAGAATCGCTGGCAAAAATAATAGGAGGAGGGATACAGAGATAGACCAAGAAATTTCATTCAATCCTATTAGCATGCCGAACCAGCATACACGGACCAACCGGTGTCACACCATTCTTTTTACTCTATGGAAAGGAAGCAATTCTTCCAATAGAGACACAGCATCCCGTCTAGAGAATGCTAAATTGGAAGAAAATAAGAACACGAGCTAATCTTCTGGCTACACGAGCAAGACAGCTAGAATTGAGAGATAAAAACATGAAAGAAATCACCTTGAAAAAAAGAAGAATCAGGGAATTGGGAAAGGAAGCATTCGACAAAACTCACAAATTACGAACACATAGCCTTGAAGTCAATGACATTATTCTGATTCTTAATATGAAAAAGGCAATTAATATATCTTTAGATGCTAAACTCAAATACCGATGGAGGGGACCCTATCGAATCACCTCAGCAAATAACATAAAAGGATATTTCAAGCTAGAAGAGCTAGATGGTATTCAATTACAGGGATCATTTGCAGGAAATAGGCTAAAGAGGTTTATTCAAAGAAGAGAAGGATTTATTACAACAGACCCCATTGCACAGGACGACAGCGACAGCGACAGCTTGGAAGGGTCAGACAACTCAAATGAATCTAAATATAAAGACTCTAAGGGCGACAATTAACAAATATCATCAGCGGCGACCATTTCAAATCACACCAAATTAGCTAGCTATCTTCAGGCCTAGGCAATGCTACATCAACATTCGACTTGGCCCTAAGCAGGAGCCACTCTTCAAGACAGCGGGAGAACCAAAAGCTCTACAAGCGCCATCCCTACGCGGTAATCAAAAGATCACCTTAATAGTCAAAAACTACAAAAGACACCGACATAACACCCCCTATCTGCTTCTATGTGGGATCCATCAGCTCGCGTTGCCCTGATGTATGGGACGAGGCCGACTTCAATTATAGACAAGCGGGAGAGCCGAAGCTCTACAAGCGCTCCAGATCGGTGTCTTTAGACCTCTTCTAGACAGGATTGGGAGATATCTCGACCGCACCCCAGGCAAGGTTTCAGGACACCTTTCTTATAACCACAACTCCACAGAGGGTTCAATGTTGGATTTACTCCGATAAATCAAAGTAAAAAGGTAATAGGAGACTGGGATTGGACCAGGAACCTACTATGAGACACACCGAAGTGAACCTCAAGAAAGCCCTCAGAAGAAAAACCCTCAAAAATAAAATAAAGCCCTCGGAATTCCCCTCAGTTTCAAATGGTCGCCATCTCAAATCTTAAGGAAAAGCAGCTGTGGCCAGCAACTACCCCCCATCAAGACTCAAAAAGGCAACAATCTTCACAATTGGTTCAGAATACATCTGTTCCAGCTCGAAAAACAGAGTATTTTCCCTCAAATAGTCAATATTCCCCACTGGCTTCTCAGCACACCGCTTATCAGAGTACAAATACAAGGTTCAAAAAGTGCCCGGGCACCTCCCTTACAGCTGCAATGACTTGATAAGTTCGATGAGCTTTCATCATAGAAGCAAATAGCCAAAGTCCACAACAGCCAGCCACTAATCAAAGACATACTTCCTCCATCGAAGGAGACATCCTTGAAATTTGCATCAGTAACCCTTCAAGAGTTTTACGTCTATCAGAGAAACTTCAGCGACGACAACGTTCCTAACCGTGGGTAGGTCTCTCTCACATTCTCGCACGGATCCACAAAGAGGCACTCTCCCCAGCGAAAGCCGAAGGTGCATGTGATGCAGGATGAGCTGTCGAGACAAGTATGGTACAGAAAAAAAAGAAGCTATCAAGCCCTCTGCAAAAACTCTCAGTATATACCAACCAGGGTAGTACACCGCTGTCTGGACATGCAAAGCACGCCCTGCACAGCTTAGATAACCCGTGGAAGGCACTTCATGGAAACAGAGGCTTGATATACTTTCGATCCCTCAACCCACAGTTCGGCACTAGCCAAAAAGATCCTTGCAAAACTCTTTGCAATAACAAAAATGAATAACATCATAAGGACAAGCAAAGAAACATAAGGAAAACAACTAAACTAGCCGCGCTACCAGTGCTTACCGACATCTACCTGTCTGCACAGAGCCCTACTACCCAACACCTCATCATCCCATATGTACGTTCGAATTCGAGGTTCTCGTTCGAGGTTATCGACCTGTTTATATCCCAACCACCAGTATATAAGTCAAAGTTATCGAAGGAAGGAAGGATCGAAGGAAGGAAGGAAGGACGGAAAATGGGATCTGAGAAGTATAAAAGACGGTCAGCCAACTGATTCTTTCAAACCAACCAACCGTGGAAGAAACCATATCTGGCCCAAGACTAACCAAGGACGTGTCGGCTGCCTTGGGCGAGTGTGAAAACCCTGTGCGTGGTTACCATGAGACTACTATGACGAAGTGGCACTTAGCTTGTATGACTACCCTAATTCGATTGCTCCAAGAGAGCGCCGAACGACGACGACGATATCGAATGGCGACGATAATCGTTGACAAAGGAGCAAGACTTGATGAGAAGTTAGAGAAGGGACAAAAGATATATCAGATGGCAAAACTTAGCTCTAATGAAAGGCCAAAAGTGTTCATCTTCGAGTATCACTATACCCCGCAATTGCAAAAATCTCGATCTATCGTTAGCGCATCTTTCTATCACCTACCTTAGCAATAGACCTTTGCAATTAAGGACAGCAATAGCGATGAGGGTATCTGAGGAAGGATCGTTATCGCCATAGGCCACTACAAAAGAGGTGGGCGAAAAGTTATAAAGAAAATAGGAAAGATGTTAAGTTTGAGAGGTTGGAAGGAATGGGAGGGTTTATATACGCCATGAAAAGCCATGTGAGCCTGGAATTGAGAGTGAATGGCCAATTGTCCGCTATTCTTTAAAAGCAAACTTCTAAGGAAGGTCACGGGATATTTTCTTTTTGGGTTCTGACATTAGGGATCACTTCATTCTTTTGAGCATTTCCTTACGATCAGAGTTATTTGGGCCTATTTTGGAAGACTTGAACGTACTCGTTCAATAAAACTGGGTGGGGGCGAGTGTAAAAGGGCTCTAAAATCAGTGTTTATTATACTAGTCACGTGTGGCACGTGTTCGGCTATTTTCTAGTGTTTTGTCATATCATTCCAGGGCTCGACCTTCTGTACTTAGAGACTTAGACAATAATGCCATAATTACTGAAGACCACCAGCTGCTTACCCTTTTTATTATTTGTATTATTTGTGGTTCTGTTTACACTACCATCCCTCAAGATCGAAAGACAGCCGCTTTGCGCCTCGACGCTCTCGTTTGCTCTAGAGGAAGACGACGGTTCCACAATGAAATACCCAATGGGCCTCACAACAGCCAGCAATGTGATTAGAAGAGTGGAAAGGATGGAGCGGCGGCTTAAAATTTGTTGTGCCGGGCTCGTTGAAGTTTCTGTTTTGAAAAACAGGGAGTTGCCGTCTGTCGTTCTGGCCGAATTTGGCAATAAATCTATCAACTACATCCACAGGACTGCTATGGACTATCTACATAGTCCAAAAGTATGGACGGGGATCTTGAACGCTGTGGTATCCGCTCAATTTGACATTCACCTATCATTGCTTCGAAGTTACATTTTTCGGCTCAGGTGCTGTGAGATGCCACTAGTTCTGCAGTGTTGATTCAACGAATATCTTGCAACGCCGATCAGTATTGCTTCATACTTTGATAGCGCTGGGAAAATGTCACACTCTGCCGTTCAGCTCTTCGATAAGTTTGGAAAAGCGCTCATACGAATCAAAACAAGAGCAATAGATTCGCGGCCTCAAGAAGAGCCTGAAAATATTATGACCCGTTTCATCGCCACAGATTATATGCTAGGGAATTATTTAGATGCAAAATTTGATGAGGAGGAATATTTTCTAGAGCCTCACTACGGAAAATATTACTTGTCCCGGTTATTGCGGGTAGTCGAAAAAGATACCCCGCATCTCACAAGCTTTATGAACACCTTAGCATGCATTTTGAAGCGTAGCACGAGAGAAGTTATAAAAGAAGAGTGCAAGTCAATGCTTTCATATGTGCGCAGAGATGGGAAACGAGCGGGTGGGCGCGAGGATTCAATATCGGAAAGGGTCATACAGTTCAGACGAGTGTGGCTTTCAGCCTTCCGACTATTTGAATGCTTTGGGGCTTATGAAATTATGCAAGGTGATATGGCGTATAATGTGATTGCAGATCCAACCCTCGCGCTGGAAATTGCAAAACAATTGCAGTGGCCATACTATCAGTATGGAAAGTGGTGTGCTGTGCCAAGCTCAGAGCAAACTGTAGCACAGGCGGGTGAGAATTTGATCCCTACCTCATCTGCGTACCAGCTTCCATCTCGTGGACATAGCCCACGACCGTTATTGCAGAATCTAGGCCTTGAGAAGGAAAAGGATCACAAAAAAGAGCCTACCAGATGGCGGAGAAGGAAAGGGTAGAGTGGCCATATTGAAATCAAGGGGAATTTGTAGTATGCAGCGTATGGAGTAAAGAAAACAGAACCGGATCCGATTGCTGTGATATCTCGGAAAGACACATAGAATCCTGAAACTTTCTATGATTTCGATCTCTGACTCGTAAGCTTGGAGGTTCGAGGTGTGGTGCCAGCCTGCAGTTTTGAGGATTTGTAAAGCAAGGGGTAGTATATTGTTTATCAATTACCTGCCCACTCGGGTGCCCTTCTACTTAATCAGGATCGTGAGCAGATTTTTTTCTTTGTTTCAATGATGTCTGATGTCAATGATTACAGGATCTTGAATTTGATACTCAGTAGAGCTTTTATTGATTCGGTAAGGACTGTGTATATGTGGACCTGTCCTGTGGTTCCCACATCCCAATTCTACCAATCATTTAACTCTTCTTCACAAACAGAACGGTTTTTGGAGCCCCAACAACCTAATAAACTTCGGAACTCTCAAATATCTGCTGGACTAGTAGCCGGTAACTGCATCTGCCCTCTAGCACTTACTCCATGTAACAATGACATTCCAGTTTTCAGAGTAGAATATATGGCCTGCAGTTTCACAGGGTGAGAACCTTGGGGAAGTTCCATCGCCATAATCGCAGTCATGGTAGCACGAATTTTTAACGACATCAGCACCGTGAGCAATGTCTTTGAAGGAATTAAGCTCTTTAGCACCAGCGTTCTGAGGAAAAAGTTAATACAGTGCCCTGCCGACGACGAAGGTTAGGAAAATGGCAAAGAACCTACATCGTTGCACCAATAGATGCCAGCGGCATTTTCGCAGCTAACGCGACCACAGTTTCCTGGGCCAGGACCATTCCTCTTTCAGCCAACTAGTCAGCAAGCAGTTCTATATCGGCATAGTTCTAAGGGAGAACTGACAGGCCTTCCTGACACATTATTCAAGTGATTGATGCCTCTTTGAATCGCGTTGTAATCACAGGCGGGGAAATCCCGGGGCCAGCACTCAAGCCCAGTTTGCCTATCATATCTTGCCTCGAGAACATCGCGCACGACTGGAGACTGAACAGCAGGGAACTCGTTTGCGTAGTTGGGGTTGATGGTTGTAAGGTGAGCATAAACATCCTGAACTGTACCATTCACGATAACCGTAGGTCCACCGGGTGTGGTTTCAACCTCCCATTCGATGTCAACGATGTTGTAGTCTTCGAGGCGCTTAGCATGCGTGGATGGAGCAGCTTGAATCTGTACGCCGTCAGTCTATAATCTGAAGTTGGGCTTGAGGAGGGCCTACTCCAAGAGCCAGGCATGCGACAGAGACCAGGAAAGTTTTAGTGGGCAACATGTTGACTGACTATGAGCGAATCGAATCTGGGCTGGTGAATGGAATGAGTGAGTGCAAGACTGCGGGGCTTTTATAGATATCTATAGGAGTAAAAACTTTCGGTTGTACCAAGTATCTTCATCCGACTATTGCTACTTCGAGACGACGGGAGATCAAACCTGGGACAATCATCCGACATTGTATGTCCTATATTGCGGCATAGATTTATCTAACTATAAGAACACCACATTGCATAGCCGTAAGCTGTGCCACAAATTCGTAGGTTCGTGTTGTACCCATTTAGGTCTATGAATCAATGTATTCGTAATAGCCTTTTAACCAAGTCGCGGCAAACGTCAAGACGGTTTTGCAGGTAGAAACTCGCAATTGCATACAGAAATTTTGGGGCACGTCAGTGGTTTTGGGTGTATATTTTCTACATTCCCAAGTTGATCACTTGGTCGGGTTCTCGAAAGTACAGGCAAGTAAAGACGCTCTAGCCCAATCACCACGATGAAAGCGTACGTAACAAATAGCTACCCGCAAGACGATTTACTCATCCTAGAGGCTTTGTGTTTTCTTTTGATAGCGCTGCCAAGTTAGGAAGAATTTGGACAGCTTGACTGCGCCGTGATGTTGCTTGTTTTCCAAATTTCGGTACGGGTGCGGGGAATCAATACGGATTTTGGAACCTGTTGTGTATGCTGCAAAATGAGGAGGTCAAAACAAGCAGGACTTTCATTCCAGATAATGTGGAATGGTCTAAATCAGCAGTTGAAAAATGATTCACGAAGTTTTCACAATTTCAGATGGCTGTATAATATTGCACCACCAAGATTATTTTGTCAAGGTGAATCTCCATATGGCTTCCTACAAGAAATCCCCCGTTCCCAGTATCAATCAGGATTTCTTCAAACATCAATCTGGAAGTTGCCGTGCGAAAATTCATTGTTGTCCAATTTGGTTTTCCGAAAGTCTGCATCAAGATCCTATTGCATGCGGCACAGATAATTACCGTCGCATACCAAATGACGCAGGGGAGGATATCAAGAGAGAATTTCAGTATATCCTTAGGCTATGACTTTCATTCACAGGCAGATATCTTTTCTCTTCAGCTAGCCACGCAATCCTGATGCGGATCAAAACATTAAAATGAAAACTGTGCCTCAAGTGGAGCGTAGGCTTCTACTTCTCCACCTACATCGTATGCCATTTGCGGACTTGAAGTGACTATACCCGTTCGCTACGACCATATAGTCTTTTGGCGAGAGGAACATACTTTGTTTTGCGGCGAAGTGTTGATGAAGCTTAGTACCCCGGATTATTTGTGCTGTAATACTTAAACAGGAAATATACGGTTTTAAAAACGGGTCATGCCGCGCGTATTGTAATGCGGAGGGAAAATGCTATCATTAGTGATTCTTTGAGAAATTTGTTAGATGAAATGAAGTATAATACTGTCGCATCGAAAAGACCAGAGAGCAAACATGACACGAAAAGATGAATGCGAAAAGGGTAGTGACAATTCAGGAACACAATTACTCATATTTATTGCTGAATTTCAGTGAAGGTGTTCCTCGCAAGTAGAATCAATGGAAGCAAAAATAACCAAGTCGTCGAAAATCCTTGCAGTGCGAATTTCAGGTACGAAATTTGTCAGTCACTGCGATCTGCCCAAGAGCTGTCATGGAAAGAAGCCAGCAACATGACTAGATTTGTGAAATAGCTAGGTAACCACAGAGTATCTACCGTCCCCTTACCCAGTTCGGCCCTCAGGTGCTATCCTCGATACGCTATGGACCTCGATCCTGTCTTTCATAACCGGACTGCACTCAAATCCTCCACTCCAAGTTTATTCTCCTTAAATTGGAGGATGATTCCATGTCCCGGCAGGGTTCTCTTTCGTGGGCACATAAGGATAGTGACCTACAACACACTGGGCATCATACCTAGCGCAGACATAAGTTCCCAACTTCCCTTTGGCAATACCCATCCCGACTTTAGTCACTTTTGGCACAATCATCTGAATGTAGTGTCCGACCATTGGTTTCGCATTTGCCCGGATTGGCTGTCCCCGATAATGTTGTCGTTCGGCGAGCCAATATCTCGAGGCTTCAGCGAATGTGAGAGATCCGGAGCTCCAAGAGAGATTCTCGCCATAGCCTCCACTTCGAGCGTCGCTATGCTCCAGACTGTATGTCTTTTGGCGTGCGAGGTGTTCGGCCCATTGTTGAGCACCTTTACTCAGGGTGTTGGACCAAACTATATCGTTACGCTTGGCACCTGGGGCAACTTTTCGAGCTGGCGAAAGGGTTAGTATGGAGAGGAATAGAATCAGTCGATCGGCAGGAACTGGATAACCTACCATCGTTATGGACCTTCAGTGCCTCCTTTTGGTCTGCTCTAACGCGCTGACTGGAGGTTGATGCCGACTCTGAACTTGACCTTGGTTTTGAACTCGAACTTGGCTTTGAATGTGACTCTCTCTTTGCAGTTAAGCTGGTGTCGCTAGGCTTTGATCCCGACTTTGTCTTGGAAATGAAAAACATTTGGCCTTGATTTATTTCGTCCTTTGATACTGCTGTGTCTTGATGGAAGAGAGATGAAATCGGCGAGAGGGGGCTTGAGATAGACCGACCAGGGACACGTTCAGTGATTAGATAAAATCTGTGAATCAGACAAAACGTGTGTAAGTTTGTAGAGCAAACTTGGCACAAGTGTATAACGGCGAGCCTGAGAGACTCACAAAAAGTGAGGCGACTCACACCAAATTTAGCAACAACTGCCGTTCTCAATGCGCGGGGAAGAGTATCAAGACTCGAGTCAATTAATTTTTTCCCCATGATCCCAACCGCGACAAAGAAACAAATTCTAAAATATGGTGTAACAAACATGCATAACAGAGCGGGAGAAAAACTACCTCTTGCAGGGCAAGTAATAGTAAATACAAAAGAGGAAAAGACGGCCGATACTTGGTACTTACGGGGGATCAAACAAATCCAATGTGAACCAGGAATGTGACAATCAGACGCACTTGCGAATAGGAACGGGCAGAAATAAGGAATAGGGGGGTATCAGGGAACGACAGATTTCAGGTCATCAAACGAGTCGAATGAAGGCACTGAAGAGAACGAAATCATTCTATAATACAAACACCGACTAACACCACAATATCTTTTCGACGCGCCATGTCCCATTTCACCCCAAGTATCTAGATACTATACGGGCGGTCTACACTATAGCCCGTCGTCCCCTTCCCCTTCACCATGTGGCTCAACGCCATGAAACGCATCACCAAAAGCAGAGTCATCCATCGCGACGTCCATGTCTAGATCTCCTAGATCCGCGTGGTCGTCACCGATATCATCTCCATAGCTCGCCAGCGCGTCACCAGCTGTGTCCAGGTCACCTAGATCAGCGAAATCGTTCGGTGAGGCGTGGAAATCTGGGAGGCCAGGTGTGTTGACTGATGACGTCGGGTCGGTGGTTGTAGCAGGGTGAGGGGATGGATTGTTTGGTGCAGTTGGAGCTAGCACAGTAGACTCCTGAGCAGGTGCCGTTGTAGTTGGAGGTTGTATTTGTGCGGAAGCGGTTGGAGAAACACCACCTTCGGGTACCACAACCCAATCACCAGTTCCAGTAGCATCCGTACTAGTTTGCTCATTTGTTGTGGGTGTATCTGACATGCTGACATCGTTCTGGGGAGCTTGAGTTGGAGCTGGATGAGGTGATGGCACGTGAGCGTTACTTGGGGTGCCAGCGGCTGAGTGAGTCTGGAGATGAGCCTGAGGTGTCGCAAAGCTACTACTTGCAGGAGTAGCATTTGAAGAAAGGCCGGTATGATACTGATCCAGTAGACCAGCTGCCGAATTGCTCATATCCATATCAGCATCACCAACCAATACACCACTATGGTTTGAACCATTCTGCGATGTAGGCGGGGAGACCTTTGCTGGTTGGGTAGATGTAACAGCGGCCGGAGATGGTACTGCTGGTGCCTCTTCATAACCTCCATCTTGGATTCGGATAAGTTCTTTGACAGCAGCTGCATGGCGGCCAACGATAGCTTCAACTTCTGCAACAATATCATCGACTTTCTCGATCTTCTCTCGTGGCGGTTGATCTTCGTCACTAGCCTCCTCATCAATCTTTCCCTCAAGACGCCAATATTCGGACCCCGTATCAGCAGGATCATGTTCAGCATTTTGCAATCGTCGCTCAGCCTTCGTCATAGCTGAGAGTTTTTGGAATTTAGCCATTTTCTTGGCATGCTTTGCTTTCATTTTCTCAATTTCCTTGTTTGTTTGACTGATTCTCTCATGTGCCCTCTTGCGGAATTCGTCCGCCTTCTCCGGATCCAGACGACCGACATATGGATTCTTGGAAACATCTTTGTCGGGATCGAAAGGCGCATCAAATATGCCAACTGTCAAGCCAGAAAGCTCGCCGCGAAGACCGAGCCCAAGATCTGCAGCTTGGATTTGATTCATGGAGTACGGAGAGGATAGAATTTCTTCCATCCACTCATGGTTTTGTTTATATCTAGCCATGCTAACACTTCGAGGTGTAATCAAATCAAAGATGTCACCACGGGATGTATCCTCCTCATCATCTGCTTCAGGGATCGCGATCGCATTACTTGGATGGGCTGGATTTGCAGGTGCCTGAGTTCGCACTCTCTTCGCAGGCGGACCAGCTGGAGGATGTTGGGTAGGATATGCCATCGCTTGTGGAATCCGGGCTGGAGGAGCGTTTGCGCCATACCCTGGGCCACGCTGAGGACCTCTTGGGAATGCGATTTGAGGCCAATTGGCGCGATCGTGAAGCATGAAATCCTTCTGCACAATTTGGCCCTGTTGATGGAGGTATGCTCGTGTTTGCAAAGAACTTTGTGTCTGTACATTGATCGGGATAACATTGGAGGGCACTCGATCCGATGGTTCAGCTTGGGTGTAATGTACGATCCATAGAGAGGGATCTGGCGCAGCTCCAGTCGCATTGGGATTTCTAGAAGGAAGGAGGCGATAGCGACGGCGGGCATGGGCTGCAAATGGCTCGCCAGGCGCATAGCCTGCTTTGTGTTGATACATTTCGAGCATCTAAACAGATTTAATTAGCATATTGTTCAAAGGCTGGGTATGATTAGGTAGTCGCAGACAATCAAATTGAAGATCATATACTTACATATCCACCAGGAACATCAACTTGAAATGCTGTTTCTTGGGGAGCCCAGACAAATCCGTCGCTGGGGAAGTCTGAACCTAGGGATGGAGACTGCCATACGAGCAAGATGGTTCCATCTACAGGTCTATCGAGATATGTCCAATAGAAAGGAGCCTTGTCCCTTGTAATCGCAGGCGCATTCAAAAGCCATTCTGCGACCTTTTCTGCATGAAGTTGTGGTAATTGGGGGAACCGGTATGTTGAAAGGAGATGGATGTGAGGTTGCTATGTTCCGAGTTAGACATTTCCATTGAGGCGGGTTATCGCAGACTTACCAGCTCTCGCTGAATGCCTTGCGATGGGTCTTGCATCTTGATAAGCGTACTAGTTGGTAGTTAGGCTGTGAGAACTGAACGTTGGTGGACAAATATCGGCGCGTCAAGTTGTCCATCTCAACCCGGACGCGATGCCTTCAATAATTTGAGTCACGTGTAAGGCCACTAGAGCTGATCCCTTCGCCTTGCCTCTGTTCCCCAACAGTCGAGCACCAACCTCATAGTCTACGACAAAGCTTGCTCATCCGTTCCAGCGGTCGTACCTACGGCTTCAAACCCAACGGGAGCCAACACTGGATCAACCTCCTCCACCGCCTCGTAGGTGGTTTGGTCTCTATCCAACCCAGAAATACGTGCAATAACATATGCTTGTCAATTACAGAGTTTGAGGTCTAATTCATATATGGAATAGATAAACTGCCGCAAGATGATCACGAGAAAAGGCTCCTTGCATATCATTTATTGCTGGTACAAATATGCTTGTTTGGTACTTGCTTATCTCTAAATGCTACGTTCTCTGTGTGGCCGAATAGACTTGCTCTAATCAATATAGCGATCTCGAGCCCATGGCCCGGGCCAAGATGTTAGGATATGTCTTAGAGGTGTGAGGATTCAAGCTAGGCTTTCTTTCAGTCTAAAAGACAGATATTTTAGCTGATTTTCCTCCGTCAAATGAGTGTCGCGCTATTTGACCAAAAATTCGGTGGCATTCTTCATGTCGAAACAAAATTGTTATCCCTCACAAATAACTAGTCAAAACACTTTGTTTACTATTTATTGCTCATGTACGCATCGCAGTCTAGATACAAGCAATTTTCTGGCTTCTCAGCCACCTTCATCCCATAATCCTCTACTCACCCAGAACTTATGCCTGGTAAGTCGAAGCGCTAACATTACCACCACGTCCAGTCCAGTTGACATGGATATTCTCACCATCCTTATACTTGGCATTCGCGAACTCAGGCTTGATCTTGAAGGTGTGAGCACCAAAGTAATCACGTTGTGCTTGGAGCAAGTTGGCGGGCAGATCCTTGGTACGGTAACCATCGAACCATGAGAGAGCAGTGGAGAAACATGGGGTTGGGATACCGAGAAGAGCAGTCTTGGCAACAACATCTCTCCAGCCTGGTTGAGCCTTGTGGATAGCCTTGTTGAAAAAGTCGTTGAAGAGGAGGTTCTCGAGGTCATTCTCAGCGCGGTATGCTGCGGTGATATCCTTCAAGAAAACTGATCGGATGATACATCCACCGCGCCACATGAGAGCGATGGATGGCTTGTTGAGCTTCCAGCCGTACTCCTTTGCAGCCTATATATAGAGTTAGATACTGGGGTACATAAGGCTGACATTAATGCTTACCTCTTGCATGAGCATGAAACCTTGGGCGTACGAGATGATCTTTGAGGCGTACAAAGCTTGCTCGAGATCCTCAAGGAATTGCTCCTTGTTACCCTCGAACTTGGTTGATCGTCCAACGTATTGGAGGACCTTGGAGGCACGAGTACGCTCGCCCTTAATGGAGGAGAGACAACGGGCCAAAACGGACTCAGCGATCAATGTCACTGGCATACCAAGATCAAGAGCATTGATAGCAGTCCACTTTCCAGTTCCTTTTTGTCCAGCAGAGTCGAGAATCTTCTCGAGAAGAGGGGTTCCGTCCTCATCATTGTAGTACATGATATCGCGGGTAATTTCGATCAAGAAAGAATCGAGGACACCCTTATTCCACTTTGTGAAAACATCACCAATCTCCTTGTCCTCCATACCAAGACCACGCTTCATGATATCGTAGGCCTGAAAATGTTAGTTGTAGCAAAATTGCAATAATTGCAGACTTACTTCGCAAATCAGTTGCATGTCACCGTACTCGATACCATTGTGAACCATCTTGACGTAGTGACCAGCACCCTCATCACCGACCCACTCGCAACATGGCTCACCATCACTCTTAGCGGCAATACTTTGGAAAACATCCTTGATATATGGCCAAGCTTCCTCGTTTCCACCGGGCATCAAAGAAGGTCCATATCTGGCACCCTCCTCACCACCAGAAACACCGGTACCGACGAATCGGATACCTTTGGCGGCCAAGTACTTTGTGCGGCGGTTGGTATCGGGGAAATGTGAGTTACCACCATCAATGATAATATCGCCCTTCTCGCAGAAAGGAAGGAGAGTCTCGATGAAGTCGTCAACTGGCTTTCCTGCCATAACCAAAAGCATCATACGGCGGGGTTTCTTGAGCTTGCTAACAAACTCCTCGATGGAGTGAGCACCCTCAATTGACTTTCCTATTCAAAGACAGTGCAATCAGTATTTATCCGTGGGAAATAGTTGTGGAGCTTACCCTTTGCCTCGTTGGCGAGGAAGTGGTCGACTTTCGACACAGTACGGTTGAAAGCGATGACATTGAATCCGTGATCAGCAGCATTCAAGATCAAGTTCTGGCCCATAACGGCCAAGCCGATGAGGCCGAAATCACCTCTGGGTTCATTGTTAGTGTTTGCAGAGTTTGAGAGGTCCGATCCTCGCGCAGGCCCACCAATGTTGATTCGGGCCAGACGTGCGCTGGAATGAGTGATATTTGGTTAGAGGGATTCTTGGGAATAGCGAAAAATCGGACGGAGAGTTGCTGGCTTCAGCTCTCTGCTATGCGCATTCTTGTGCGTGAAAATTAAATCTGGAGGTGTGCGGGCGGCCAGCAAGCAATGACGATAGCGATGGAGGGGTATTTTTTTCAGAGAAAAGGAGGGGCACTCACGTAGGTCCGCTCATCTTGACGATTGTATCAGAGTGTAACAAGAAATGTAAAATCGAAAGTCCAAAGCTTCCGAATTGATTCTTGGCAGGTGTTTAGGGAAAGTTTGTTGTTGGGGAGAGATGATGAATTGTGGTTGAAGAAAAGAAGTTGGGAGGATTAGTACGACGGGTACGGATAGGATGGAGGGGCTATTTCGCTGTTTCTGCTTAGTGAAGCAAAACGCCGGGTCTAACGCATTTCTAGACAAGTCGAGTATCACCGCGGGAGAGCGAGTAAGGAGGGAGAGTCGGAGACAGACAGCCAAATAGGAGCAGCAGCTGAGCTAGGTATCTGAGCGGGACAAGGTGGGAGATGTCAGATCAGATGAGTTTTACTTTTTGCCGTTTGAGGGAATAAATATGAGTCGCGGTGAGGATAAAGGTATTCAGGAAATGTTAAAGAATTCCAATGCAGCGGAGAAGGACTTTCATGATCTTAATTTTCTCATGTTTTGAAGTTTCTTCCTTCATCCTTCGCTCATTCATGCATTTCATTTACCTTACGCAGGATTTATTTGCCTCAGCCTGAGCGGCATCGGTATTCTCTCCGTGGAGGCCGTTTCAAGATTAACCAACGGAACCATGACTGTGGCTGTAGATGCTGGTTGATTATTCATGGGGTGAATCAGAGGATTAACTCAACTTAATCCGTACAACCCGTGCAGTGCAGTGTTTGCATATACATTCATGGTGGTATTTGTCGGAAGAACTGTAGCTTACTGTAGACTGGGGAGACTGTAGATTAGATTTGTAGGCAGGGCAGTATATATTCTGTTCTGGCATAGAAGTGGGATGCTACCTGGAAGTGACGGGTCTGGAAGTGGATTGATTTCCAAGTGGAAGTACTATAGCCATGAAGTGGAATGAATGAGTGGGATGGTATGGAGGGGTAATTCGTACCAGAGAACAAAAGGCGCAGCTCAAGATGCAACCATACCAGCAATACATACCGAGCATACTTACCAAGACGCAGCTGGAGATTCAGGCAATTTCCCAAGTCCAATAAATGTTCCGGCATGCCACCTCAACATTGGGTCTGTTGTGGTGCACGGCAAAGTACAGCCAGTCCAGCCAATACAATGCTATAGCTGCTCTGTCAGTCCGGCGCTGTGACATCAAACAGCTGAGTCACGTATCAGATGAACCTGGAAACGGTTATTGAAAACTTTTGCATCAGCAGTACATATAGATTGTCCGGCCAATCAGACGGTGGAAATTCATGCCATAAACATAGACTACAAGCAGACTAGCGTTGCAGTACGCATGAAGTTTTTCCGGAATCATGTGATCAGCACCACTTTACCAGGCTGGAGCCCAAACTAGCCACAATTCACCCCAGCCACAGCAGAGCCGCAACACAAAATACTGCCTTCGCATCGCATCGCAAACTTTCCAACTTCAACCCCAGTACCGCGACCAACAACACCTCTTCGATCGTGTGCAAGAATCCTCGGTACATACCGTGTCAATTTGCAAGCAAGGAGCCATTTGCGTAAAACGCAGAGGTACGTCTAACACTCATCAAGTGGCAAACGTACAGTCATTCATCATGTCCTATCCCCCACCTCCAGGTCTCCCAGCGAAAACATCCGCACCTCATCCATCTCTTCCTGCGCGACCACCACCACCATCTGCGTCAGCTATAAAGCCTGCCTTCAATGCAGGACGTGGCGCTCCCTCTTCCTTTGGCGGCGCATATGGCGGTTTCGCGCCTCGATCCGTAGCTGCTTCGCAACCTGCCTATAATTCATACCCACAGCCATACGCGCAACAACAACAACCATCATACAATGCATATTCTGGTCCTCAACAACAAGAGCCAGCTTATGGTGCCGCTCCTCAAATCCGCAACCCTTTCGCTCCACCGAGTGCAACCCCGGCTGGTCGAGTCTACGATGATGATCCAGAGATGGCAGCGCAAATAGCACAATGGCAATCGGCGTACGCAGGAAAGGAATCATCTTCTACTTCAGGATATACTGGTGCTGTTCGAAAATATCCTACCGGTGAAGGTTCTGGAGCTGCAACATCCGCGAATGCGGCCCCATTAGGAGGTGGATCAAGCATGAGTTCGGCTGCTATGACATCGGCAGCAAACAACGATACCGGTGTAGCAACCGTTGTTAATGATGCCAAGACAAATACCAAAACTGTCGTTCGATCTGGTGGAGGAACAACCTGGACCGACTCTTCTCTTCTAGAGTGGGATCCATCTCATTTTCGCTTATTTGTTGGTAATCTGGCAGGTGAGGTCACTGACGAGAGTTTACACAAAGCTTTTGCACGCTGGCCATCTGTGGAGAAGGCAAGGGTTATTCGGGACAAGCGGACCACTAAAAGCAAGGGTTATGGGTTTGTCAGCTTCAGTGATGGTGACGACTTTTTCCAGGCTGCTCGAGAAATGCAGGGAAAATATATTGGTAGTCACCCAGTTTTGTTGCGGAGAAGTACTACCGAGATCAAAGCCGTAACACCTAAAGATCAACGCAATAAAAACAAGCATAAAAACAAGGGCAAGAAGGACAACATGGACAAGACTGGTGCTGGCGTACAGAAGCCTGGTAGCAAGACCAAAGGCGGGCTGAGAGTGTTAGGTTGAGGGAGAACATTAGAGGCGCATATATCAGGTCGATGGCGTTGTTTTAACGGCGTTCCGGTGCAACGCATTATTTCTGCGCTTTGAGCAGAGATAGAAAGCATGATTGGTTTTCATGGAAGTAGACCACCCTTATATCACAAGCAATAGCTAATCGGATTCAAATCGAAGGCGTCGTATCATCATTAAAAGCTAGTATGTACGAGAGGTATAATCTTCCCTCGCGTCTCTCTGTTTGTGTTCTACCCTTCTCGTGACTACCTAAGGAGATACGACCATGAAACAGAAATCGAGTTTAGGTGATTGCACCCAACAAGATAAGTAACATAAACGGATGCTGTCCAGTAATCAGCCACATTGATTTGCCTTCGTTCTGTTCTCGTTCTGCAATTATACACCGTATCCAAAACAAAACAGCTTATCGCGGATTAGACCACAACATCATATTTCCATCATACAGTGAACCTTAACGTCACCTACCAGCATTCAATCTCTCCCAATACACTCCTCCGTCTGACATCTCCCTAATTTTCCACTCAAAATCCCATGCTCAAGTGTCAGTGGTGACCAAGCAGATTCAAAATTGTTGCTAGACAGGCAATGATATAAACCATAATCTCCTATCAACTTCTTCCGCTCAAGCCCTGTAAGTCTGCGATTAAAATCAACAAGCATTCGCGATTTGCACAATCAACCCAAAATAATACAACCCTCCAAAAGAAGACTAAAGCACCAATACTAAATCCACCACAAAATCATCAACTTCCCATCCATTCTAATCCTCCAAAATAACATCAACCCCATAGCTGGGATGTCTCGGCACGCTACCACTCCCAAACCTACTAACCTCCCCAATCCATCTTACCCCTTTATCCCACCAAAGATGTCTCTCAGGCCTCAACCATTCACCTTTCGCCTCTCCCTCCCCTTCACCAGAACCTAACTCCAACCCCTCCCTATCAAAGGTGCCCAACCATATATCCAGCATATTCGGCCATTTCTCCTTCACAAAATCCGGCATCTTATCAACGGAATATGAGATATTAGTTCCACATTGTGCACAGAAAGAGCGTGTCCTATCTTTTGAGGAAGCGTAGCATAATAATGTAGTATTTTTCGGGATAGAAGGAATGGAACCAGGAAAGGGGAAGAGAGAGAGTGCTGGGATCCATGTCTCTTTCTCTTTGCTTGCTTGTCCTTCCATTGCCATTTTAGAGGGAGGGGAGTCATGTGGTAGGAAAGAGAATTCTACGTATGGAGCCGGACAGCAGAAAACGTAATTTAGAAGTGCGCCTGTGGCGTTGCGACAGTCATTACAGTGACAGATAACTGACATTGGGAAACGAGGCTGCTTGCTTTCTTGACTGCCCGTATCAGAGGGTTTGTATGTTGGATGGAGTGGGCGTTCCTCGATCGCTGGGACGGAGATCCGGTAGCGGATTGAGCCGCAGTGACAGCCTCCGTGAAGAGCGAAAGCTTGAGATGGGAGGGGCATTTGAAATGAAGATCTGGGTCGATTTACAGCTTTGAAGGCGCCGAAGTGGGATATTTTCTTTGAAAAGCTTGAGTTTAGAGAAAAGGCTTGGCTGAGGGGAGATTTAAAGGCAGATAGGTAGTGTCAGACAGGGTAAAATCAAGATACATGCATGTCAGACCATCCCTTGTATGTGCATGCATCGCTCGAGACTTGTCGTCAGCTCCTAGTCAATATTTGGAATTACCGAAAAGGGTATTTGAACTACAATGGCAGACCCTGATAATTGGGCGAGGAGAGAGATCGACTTTGCTGGAAGTACTTGTACTTCGGGAATGCTAGGCAACTAATTTCAATATGCGAAGTTTCCAGGTTGTACCAAGAGTTGGGGAGAAAATTGCATGATGATAGGAAGCAAAATAATAGTAACTCTAGATATCCTTATCACATTTGTCGAATGCTAGGGACAACACAACTTTCCACAAGGTACAGTAGAAAAGTAGAAACAGAATCATTAAATGAAATTCAGTCGTTGATCGCAAAATTAAGCCCTTTCTGGTCACTACATTACCTAGGGACTATGAAGCTACCTAGTAAGAACACTTTCTTTTACAACTGACAAATCTGCAAAGAAACATTCAAAAATCTATAAATAAGCTCACTTGAGGGTACACTAAAAATTGGACTACCGAGATGCCCAGGAAGAAAACACTACCAAACTAAAAGGAATAAGAGCTAAGATCTTGATCATGTCGCCCCCTCCACTGGGCATATAGCATCCCAACTTCACTCCCTCGAAAACGGATCACCATGTGCCAAACCATTTCCCATGTCCACGTTGCCATCACCATTGGCAGATGGAGGTAGTGAATCATTTGTTGGAGATTGCGGAGTCGCAGGTGGCTGAGGAGGAACTGGAGCCTTCGCCTATTCAGCATCCTCTGCATTGCCATCTGCCTCTCCTTCATTCATCCAAGGCGGTAAAGTCCCGATATCAACATCAAAGCGACTGCGATAATTAGCTCGCAACGCACTTCGAGTTCGAAGTATGGCTGACATAATCTGTGACAATGCGGCATCTGAACTAATCTCACTCTCGTCAGCTGCAGGAGGATCATAATCTGAGCCTGAGCAGGTTCTCGGCCTAGGAGGCTGGGCACGAGGACTTTCTGCATCAGGCACATACGCAAAGAACCTGTGAATATCTGCCCTCACCGACCTCAAGAGGCCTATCTCGAGGTTTTCGACAAAATCAAACTCCATATCTCCCTCAAAAGCCCTCACCTCATTGGTCAATCCTATGCTGACATTGTCAAAAACTTCAGACATGTTTTGCGCCTCCTCCCAAAAACTTCCATTCCAATTGATAGAGCGAAATGGTGCCCGAGGCGCATCCGGAGGCGACTCGAGTTCTGGACTGCCCACCAGCTCAGCTCGGCCTGGACGTCAGGGCGGAAGACGTGCCCCGCAACATATTCATTCCAGCTTCAAGTTCAGCCACTTCATAATTCGTAGCTATACGCCTGATATCTCAAGCTCCTTCTAGTGACCATTGTGCTTCACCGGGCCAAAAAGTATCCCGCTCAGTCCTGCCGCGTTGGCCATTTGAGTTGGCCATTTGATTCAGCGCGAAAAGGCTTTCCATGTCGAAATACATAATGTCAGTGAACTGATTAAAAGGAAGTGAACCCGAGCGACCACGAACACGAAGTTCTGCTGGTCGACCGCCTTCCAAATCTTCTTGCGCTTCGCGATTAACGTTTGCAATGCCAGGCACCCCCTGTGGCCCCTGCCTCTGAAACGGGTCAACCCAAAAAATCAAATCCTAATCTGACATGATCTAAATCTCCGGGCTCATCAGGCATGGGTCCCCCAAAAAAGTTAACGCTCGTTCGAATCAGCCCAGGCACATTTACAGTAATAGTTCTGGAGCCAGCAATCTGCTCTTTCCATCATAACATCAGGATTAGATCAACGAGTCTATGCCCACAAAGCAGATGTACAGGAATAGAGCAGCCTTGCAGCATCCATTAATTGCCTCCAGACTGCTCTAGATTTGGCGGGGATAATTTTAGGGGTTGCGCACTTACAAACACAATTGCGGACTTCTAGAGGAAGTAATGTGAAAAGATGAAATTCTTTCAGAGTGACTTCCATTTCAAGGGATAATCTGAATGTAACCAAAATATATATGAAATTTTTTTTTTTAAAAGCCTCCTTCCGCAGATTAATACACGATATCTAAATGAGCTTAGACATAGCGGATAATAGATGCTTGATTTAAAGCGAATATGAAATGATAAGTTGAGGAATGTCTGAAATGCGGGCACTTGAAAGCTAATTTGACATCGAATAGAAAACTTGGGATAAAAACATCAAAGAGACCTTAGCTTGAAAGGAATTTGAAACAATACGACTCCCCATCTCGAGTATTGAGAAAGAAATGCAACAGATCGGTCGCAAACAGCAATCAAGAGCACTGCCAATGACTAAAAGAGCATTCAGAGATATTTAGTCCACGACGGGAGATTCACAGTCAAGCTCGAACGTCTTCAAGAAAGAGACGGAGGACATACAACCGTGGGAATTATAACCTCCGTGAATACGAACTAATGGCTGTCGATGATATGTGTGAAGTCACGACATCTCGTGTAGTTGTAACATGATTCACTTAGGGATACCGTCTGCAAATCCGCCACAGGACCATTTCTGCCCGAGTCTCAAATAACACAATATCCCATCGTATCAGTAAAAAACCCCAAACTCTCAGGTACGTTTGAACTCTGTAGCGCGATCGAGGTTAAAGGCAGCACTGATCAAAGCGAGGTGGCTGAAAGCTTGGGGTGTGTTGCCAAGCTGTTCGCCGGATCGAGAGATTTCTTCAGAGAACATTCCCAGATGGTTAGAGAAGCTCAGCATGTTTTCGAAGACGTTGACAGCTCGAGTGAGGTATTTTTTATTGTAAACCCCAGCTCGAGTCATTGCTTCGACGAGCCAAAATGTGCACTATAGACAGATTAGCATGGAGTTGGAAGGCTAAGACGAAAAGAAGAGCAGCTTCTGAACGGCTTGGAAGTTGCTCCTGTTTGTTTATTTTGACAAATACAGAGAAAATTCGACGCACCATAGAAAAGGCACCTTCTCGACCACCAACACCTAAAGAATAACATCAGTCACTAACGCCTAGAGTGGAAAATCAGAGTACAAACCATCCTCTGCATGCTCCGTGTTGTATCTATAGACAAGACCAGCAGATGTAAGTCCGCCTTTCTCTGGAGACAGCAAAATACGATCCATTGTTCGCAAGAATCGAGGATCATTTGGCGTAATGAAAAACACCAAAGGGGCAACGAGGATTGAAGAGTCTAAGAGATCGCCACTTTCGTAGCTTTGCACGAAACAACGTAGGTTAGAGCTATAACCTGTAATACATTAGATGGGAAAGGATGCAGCTTTAATATGGGCATACCCTTGTTCATGATTTCCTCGTAAATCTCATCTCGAATTGCCACCCATTGTACTCGATGTGGGCAAGGCAAGCATCGTTTCTCTGCAAGCCGAAGACCACGGTCAAAAGCAACCCAGAGCATCACCTTTGAATACGTATAATTTTGCTTGCGACTCCTCACTTCCCAAATGGACATGTCGGGATCTAACACATTTAGCAGCGTTCTAATGCCGTTTCACTCCTCTTACCCTTCCATATAGTCATCACATAATCTGCAAGGTTGTTAGCCATGGGGATCAGCAAGATGAGGAACACTAATTACCAAGGATCTCACGTATAGCGACCCATTGTTCCCATGTAATCGGCTTTCCATATTTGTTGTAGAGATAAATTGCATCCAGTAACTCTCCATATATGTCGAATTGAAGATGAAAAGCAGCTCCATTTCCAATTCGAACTGGTTTGCTGTTCTTATAACCAGAAAGATGGCTGCAGTATGTCAGAGACAGATAAGTCTATCGGAGATCAGAAGGCTTACTCTAGCTCTATTTCCGGGATTTCCGTTTCGCCACGAATGGTGAACATGATTGGCAATGCACCTTCTGGAGATCTGGACAATCGGAAGCGCTCACTGATGAAATCCATATATGCATCTGCCTCTTCCACGAAACCCATTCTCAGAAGAATGTAGATGGTGAAACTTGAATCTCTGACCCAGCAGAATCTGTAATCCCAGTTACGGACACCACCTATGTCTTCTGGGATCGAAAATGTTGGCGCAGCAATGATTGCGCCTGTGGGTTCGTATGTGAGAAGTTTGAGAATCAGCAGAGAGCGATTCACAACCTCACGCCAGCGCCCCTTATATGTACTTTTCGAAATCCAGTTAAACCAGAATTCCTGGGTATCATGTTGATGCTTGTCTAGAACCTCGGTGGTTACGTCTCTAGTGACATGGTTGGGAATATCTTCGCGTAAGACAAACGAAACAGCTTGGCCTTCGGTCAGATGAATATGTGCAACAACGCCTACGATGTGTTAGTATTCGTCAAATAGAAATATTCGGCTCCTCGGAGCGTATGATTATTAATATTCAACTTCGGCCCTGCCAATCTTGATATCACGTTGCCGTACGGGAGCGAGGGTCTGGGACAAGAAATTAGGGAGATACCTTCTCCTTCCATACCAGCTCGCTTTTCCTTCCGGAAAACCAGAGTTGGGCAAGACACGGCATCTTCCTCCCCGTGATCAATAGTCACATCAAGTTGTAATTTGACATCTTTGCTCGTAAATGTGACTGTCTTGCTATCGAGGCAGCCTGGAGGATGTTCTGGGAGAAGGATCTCCGTGGTATGGTGGCCCTTGCCGTAATTGAAGGCAGGGAATATCTCAACATCTGTAAAACCGTAAGCAAGTAAGCTAGAAAAGTCCATGTTCAAGGTATAAGCAAGTTAACTATAGGTTTGGAGATGTAATTGTAAAACCGCCAGCTCGGTAGAGTTCCAACATCTAGAGAACGTGTTTCCCTCCTGACCCTGTGCCAATGAATCTCTACCCGGCGTTGAGAAGGCGAAACGGGAAAGAAGGTAAAAATCCTCTCACCTAAGTCCACCTCTCCTCTAATGCATTCGGCTCTACGAACCAGCCATTTCTTCAGTTCATCTTGTACTGTTACTGCTTCGCGGAACGGCATCTGCTTTGAGGACTTGGAAACAACTTGGCTGTGCTTAGGTCGTGGGAAAAAATCAACCAAATCAACCACACCATCTTCGTTAATATACCGAGTTTGTAAGATGTTGGAAGATGGGAGATATTGCTGTTTAGTGGTCCAAGTAGCAGTGGCAGATACCGGAGGGGCAATGGAGAAGTATCCGCCCTTGTCTTTGTCGAGCAATCGGCAGAATATGGATGGAGAGTCGAAATCTGGCCTGTTATTTGGACAAGTCAGCAGTCTATGAGACAAGATGGGAGGGCACTACAATGGGGTGTAGCCTGCAATGTGTTGTAGGTAAATTCAGCGTGAAGCTGAAGAGGGATGTTTGGCATGGCGGGGGGGCAAACAGAACATAATACTTACCAGCACATGAAGTCGATACTGCCATCAATGCCCACCAGTGCACAGGTTCGCATGTTTCCAATCAAGCCATAATTTTCAATCGGCAGATAGCCATTGATATGGCGTTTGCTGGTTTGCACAGCTACAGGAGCACCCATACTCATTCTTGCTGCAAGTTCGTCGATCGGGTCAGCTTTGTTATCTTTCGGTGTGAAAGTAGCAGGCGTCGTGATGTTGGAGAACGTATGTGAAGGGAGTTCGAATTCGGAGCTGTCGGAGGACATAGTAGGTAGTAGGTAGAGGATGGGTGGGATACGTGGAGTTGAAGCTGTTCGAGACAATGTGGCGGGGTCTTTGTCATCAAGGAAGGAGGGACAAGGAACCTGGAGGGGAAGGAACCGATAGGGTCTTGAGTCGAATGACGACGGGAGGACGAGCATCAATTCTTGGTCTCATCTGCTGTTTCTGAGCTTGCAACAAGTGCAGCCTTGTCTAGCCCTGCCTTACCTGTACCTATCAGACCCGCCATCCCGGATTGGGAAGTGTGGGGTAAATAATTCATGACATTCTGATATGATCTTGACAGACAGCAATTATCAAGATCTAGGCGTAATCAATTGAAGACAAAATCATCGTGGGATGATAGAGAGGGACTTTCTTTTGGTGGCAGCAACAAGTTGTGGCGGCAGTGCACTGATGTAGTGTGACACTTCTAAGCCGGATAAAGTTCGCAACCGTGGGACAATTGCGCGTCTTATTGGTCTCTAGATTGCAAGCAGCTACAGTAAGCAAGTACTATTCTGAGTATCATTTTGATCCATCGTTCACAGGTACACAAAGCAAAGTATTCCCTTTGTGATGCAATAGTCTATTTCGTATTTGCTTTCTTATCAATATGCTCTTGAATACTGTAGGCATGTAAACTTTGGAAAACTATTGTGAGACGGTCATGTGACTGTATATAATTTGGCCTTACCTAGACTGGCACCTATAGTGGAAGTTTTAATATCACAACGAGACTGAGCTGTCTCTGGAATAATTGCACGTTGCCATCCATATGGACTGTCGCTGCCATTATATATCCCACCAAAAAATCACAATTCCTCTAAGGCTTCCAGTCCATCATCTCTATAGACTCAAGATATTGATTCTCCTAGCAATGTGTCTCATCCTTATCTTGGAAACGTTGAGGACCACGAAGTTCAAGTCGCCCTCGCCGAACTGAATACTTCCATAGTCTTATACTTGAACTATCATACGACTCAGGCCACTCTGCCAGTGGAATAAAGTGAAGTCGGTATAGTATAAAGAGCAAAGAATATCCTAATCCGGCTTATATGCTGAACCCTTTGGTTGTGAGGACTTCCTAAGGTATCATCTATATCGCCGCAATTCCCATACCCAGGTATGATATATACAATAACTGGCAGAAATTCGAATGCAGACTGCTGAAATAAACAAGTGCTGGTTTTTGATCCTTGAACGAAAAAAGGAAAAATTGCCGTCCTTAACTTCGAGACATTGAGAGCATCACCTCTCCAAGTTCCTTAACCACTATTGACATTCTTTGCCAGCTTCTGAAGAAGTACCTCCGTATACAGCCTACCATTATATCCTCCAACGAGTTCAAGGCTCCTTCGGTTTCCGAGCCAGAAACAAACTCTCCGAATTTCGCATGAATCCATTTGTCCTCCAAATGCAACAAAACAATTGCCAACTCACATCTCCACTGATTGCCCTGGTGATGACAAGCTCAAAACTGGGTCTTGAAATATGATAGCATGGTAAATGTAGTTTTCGTCGTCACTGCCGGGAAAATTGCAAGGGCGAACCCCATAGCGGCTCACCAGGGTCGCTACCAAGCCATGCGGCAAACCGGTTGAATACCCACCTGGACGCTGCGGCAGCAAAGACGAGGCACAATTATCGTCAACGACATTGAGACAGATCACAGTGCACACCTCGTTTCCCCCCATACTAATCCCCCTCCAGCATAAGTCACAAACGGTACAGACTTAAATCCACATTCCTGTGCCGACTCGCCCTCCTTGCTTTCACTGCCGCTAGTTTCACCGTCCGTCGCGTTTCGATCGACACCAATTCCCCCTGATGCTCAGACAAGCGGGGCCCTCTTTCAAGCCAGCGTTAGTGAACCTCTAAACCAGGGAAGCAGTTATGGCAGACGACACTTCATATGCTCCTGTTCCTCCTCTACGATCTCGCTCTCCATCCCGCTCCCCATCTCCTCCTCGAAGATCCATATCGCCTTCAGTATTTCCTCAACCGACTCTGACACGCTTACCCTCGACTTCCGACCTCTCCACACGCTCGAGTGACGATTTGTTTGCTCCAGATGCAGCGACAGCCCTGGAAGCCCTTCATCCACCAGATATTAATATGGAACCCGCTGTGTCGGGTCACAGGAGGAGGAGAAGCAACCAGTTGAACACCTTAGATACGTCTGCGAAGGGGAAATCAAGAGAAAGTCCGACAGGGTCCACGAAAGGGAATGACAGTATACTCGAGGATCCAAAGCTGGAAATGGCATCGGATGGAAGTACGAGCGAGGATGTGGAATTAGAAGACTTATCAGACGATGGACTACAGGATGACGAAGAAACTGGCTTGACAGGAAATGATAAAGGGCGACGGCAGAAGAAACGACGACGAAATACTTTGCTAGACCAGAGGGTAGCCGGGGAGATCAAAATTACGGCAGAGGAAAAGAAGGAAGCAGATCAGAATGTCGTCAAGAGGAGTCTAATAAATGGACTTTTGATTGCATTGTGGTACTTATTTTCCCTATCAATATCTATCGTACGTACGCCGATGTTCCCTGCAGGCTCTGCTAACTCTACAACAGTACAACAAGTGGATGTTTGATCCTGAGCACCTCGATTTCCACTTTCCTCTATTCACAACATGTTTTCATATGCTAGTACAATTTTCTCTGGCATCTTTAGTCCTCTTCTGTCTGCCACATCTTCGACCCAGATACGACTCGATATCGAATCCAAAGAACACCGATCATGTCTCTGACGAGGACATAGCTCAACACGATGCTGAGAGCAAGAAACCGCTAATGTCGCGAACGTTTTATTTCACACGAATTGGGCCATGTGGAATGGCAACCGGGCTGGATATTGGGTTGGGCAATATGAGTTTGAAGTTTATCACTTTGACATTTTATAGTCGGTTTCCTTTTTCTGTGTAAATATTCCGCTAACATGATAACAGCGATGTGCAAATCATCATCACTAGCATTCGTGCTACTATTCGCTTTCCTCTTCCGGCTTGAAACACCTTCGTGGCGTCTTGTCGCAATTATAGCCACGATGACTGCTGGTGTAATAATGATGGTAGCTGGCGAAGTATCTTTCAGCACGTTGGGGTTTGTGCTCGTAATATCTGCAGCCTTCTTCTCTGGTTTCCGCTGGGGCCTTACACAAATTCTTCTTCTCCGAAATCCTGCAACCTCAAACCCGTTCTCGTCCATTTTCTACCTCGCCCCGATAATGTTTGTATCCCTCTTCCTCCTGGCGATCCCGATTGAAGGATTTCCCGCCCTCATTGCTGGAATCCACATTTTGATCGAGCAGAAGGGGCCTATTCTTGGGCCTCTCCTCCTACTATTTCCTGGCTGCATAGCGTTCTGCATGACAGCCTCTGAATTCGCCCTGCTTCAGCGAACTTCGGTCGTCACACTTTCTATTGCAGGGATTTTCAAGGAAGTGGTCACCATTGTTACTGCAGGTCTTGTATTCCACGATACCCTTACACCGATCAATATTTCCGGGCTCTTCGTTACTATTGGCGCCATTGCCGCATACAATTATATTAAGATCCGGAAAATGCGCGAAGAAGCGCAGATAGAGGCGCATCAACACCATCTTGCGTTGAGACAAGAAGATGCCTCAGATGGGGACGATGAGGGTACAGATGACGAAGATTGGAATACCGTAGAGGGAACTTATATTACGAGTGACGGCGACATCCTACCTAATCATTCATACAAGAAGTTCAAGAAAGGAGAGGCGTCAAAGCCCAAGCTAGATCCAATCAGGGGGTCGATCGAGCCCTCGAGAAGCGAGATTGCGGCAGTGGCAGCAAGCAGAAAGGATTTGAGCGACTGAGCGATTGTTGTATAGAAGATACACTGTTTGGCTGTAATATATAACTGCATTTTGATCGGATCCAGTGGCATCTGGATGGATAGGTGGTTGGCATACCCTGGCGTTTGATAAATGTGCATTGTCCTGCTTGTGCTTGACGACTAGGCGTGAAGATTGGGTAGCATCAATTAGATGACCGATATGAGCTTGCTTGTTTTGCCTGCTCGCGTTCTCGTGCTGTGAAGGTGTGGGATCTGAAGTGAATTCGAGATCGGCAGTTTGTACTCAATCTCTCATTTAGTGCATGTCGCTTGGGCTAGAGCGAGCGGGCACTCCGGCACATACAGCGATTGATGGTTGCCTTCTGTTCCGGCAGATGTTTCTATACAGAGTGTTGGCGAGTGCCTAGTTTTGTGAAGATTGGTTCCATCTACGGTTATTTGCTCTTTCTCTGTCATATGCTCAGGTCGTTCATATTGCATGTCGATTGTTTTGGAAGCCTTCTTTAGCGAAGAGTGCGAAGAAATCAATTGGCTTCGACAATGTTAGCCAAGCGGAATTGCATCGCTCTCTCCGCATTTTCCCCATTTCCTTCCGTTTAATTGATCATGAATTGCCGTACAGAATGGTCTTTAGTTCCAACATGAGTTACCATATGGCTTGCAGGAACATGTTATATTCTTGTTCGGCGATTCCGATGATGCAGCATGTTGCGGTACAGCGATTGGTGGGTATGATTTTGACATTGGTGGTTGGCCGCTCTAAGTTCTTCTGCCTCGAGGTTTTTCTGAATGATGTATGATTATCTCTGCATGTTCCTACCAAGACAAATCGCCATTATGATCAGTCACTGTCATTTAGCAGCGGGAAGATACATTCGTCGAACGTACCTGCACAACAAGGCAAGGATTTGAGGCCTGAGGCGTTAGTTGAGAAAGGCGGAGCAAAGATACCGGAAAACTGGCTGTTTGATTCTGAGCTTGAGGGTGCGCTCTGGGTGAACATACACACGGTAGTGCCTTCAAACCTCGGCGCCTTTTTCCATGTTGGATTTCAATGTTTCCTAACATCATTGGTTTTTCAGCTTTGTCGCGCCATCTCAGGCACTTCGCAGCCTCGTCGGCAAACTGCTGTGCGACAGTACTTTGCTCGTCAGCTTAACAAGGGAGAGCTTTTTAGACAACGGCTTACAGGAGAAAATACGGATCTGCGCAGTAGAATCGCATATATGCTAGATCGGTGACGATTGTGGATGAAATTTTCAGGATTTCTCTTGGTTCTAGCGGGAAGATGGCATTGAGGCACTCGCCTGGTTTTGCTGAGCCACCACACACAGTCTTGACGGGGAACTCTCAACCAGTGTCTTAAGCAGGCCCCAACAAGCCGTATGGCAACGGTTACGGTGGTGGTATGAGATCACAATGGGTTCGAATTATGCACACGCAGGAATGGCTCAGAATGGAGGGGTATGATTCGTGCAAGGTCTTCCGGTGGTGTGCAGACATACTCGGTAAGAAAAGGTTATGGTCATGTGACTGCCTCCCCTATCTACGATGGGTTTGGCAAGACTCTGCCGCTCCTGGAGTGCAGTCACCAATTGTATACTGGCAGTTCGGTGAGGGATTTGGGAAAAAGGAGACAAGCCGCGTAACTACATACGGGATAGTAGGGAAAGGAAACATACATGGCGTTACAAAATTTGAACGTTCGCATAACTAACTCTCACTCTCGCCCACCCCCAGAGTTTGTTGGAATCAAGTAAGTTTTTCTAGTGTGAATAAGCAGTCGGCTACATTTCCTTCTTGAGTTTTGTGTGCGCCTCTAATTTTTGTGCCAATTGACTCATCTGTGAATCTGTTAACTCCCAGGCTTATTCAATTGTGTTTTGCAGCACGCTATCCATTTTTGGCACCGAGACAGGAATGATGAAGAGATCTGGGTTTTCCTTGATCTCAATTTACTTCTGCCTATTCATTCAAGGCATCTTTTAATCCTCCCTCTTGAAGATGAATTCAAAAATCGAAGAATAAACCCCTTTTCGTTGCATTATGGGGCGGATGGTCTATTTTTGTCCCCCATTCAAAGCGCATGTTGTCCACTCAAGTGTGTCTCTTGCCTCTCTTGCTGGCTTCAGCGCCCTGTCCTCGAGAGCCGGCGGCTATCTCAATCATCTCGGACCATTTGGCCTCGGTATTGACACTCACCTAGCCAGTGATGTTGCGCATCGACGACATCATGGCTGCTAGTTACAAGTCGAAAGTTCCATGGGGAGCTCATCCTGAAATAACATCTCCTCGAAAACTTGCTTCTTTCTGTGCCACTCTTCCATAGTTGAAGATGAACCAGCCACAGACGTCCATGCCCATCGCTCTGCCCAGGGTCTTTCTCTCACCCTCCTCCGTGGGCTTCGGTGTGTACGGTGCTCCATCAACCTCCATACCTATTTTCAACCTTCAAGGCTCCTGTTGTTGAGCAGACTAGGCTGTGTGGCGAAGCTTCACGATGTTCCTCTCTCGATGCTCGATGCTCGATGCTCCTTGTGAGCCAGAGCATATATACCATATATTACCACCCTTTGAGATGAGTATCACTCAGACCGGTATCACAGCCACTCATTCGAATATTTCAACTTCCTTTTTCAACGCTATTTCCTGACAGCTTCACAGTACTCCACAATCTCCTCTCACCAAGCCTCTCCTTCACGCTGCTATACAGTCCTTGAAAGCTTGTATTAGTCCTATACCTCCTCGATACCACTTCGCACATTCGCTTTCCATATCATCACTTTGCACGAGATACAATGCCTGGGTCAACGACCATCACCACCTCGGGATCCGGAAATACTTCCAGCGGGGGAAGCAACGTTGTTGAGCACCCACGCGATCCATGTTTGCTTCCTGGGTGGGATCACCGAGCAATCACTGACATCGTGTAGTCTATGGAGCTTAGATGCTAGCCATCTAACAATTCAGTAAAGGATATGATGTTGTGGCGAAGGGGTTGTGGCGTGGATGGAGCATGAGTTGTCGGTTGATTTGGGGATGCAGGGGTGAGAGAGAGCATTGGGATGTAAGTGTACTTGTAATCCCAGGTAATTGATCCCCATTGTATCATTATGTTTTGCGAATCCGACTCCCAATTCCTTGGTGTCCAGGTTTACTTTCTTCGCTTGCGCTTCGAGCAATCATTCTTTTTGCCACTTAGATGGTGGTTCTAGTGCAATAGAAGCCAAAGTTGTGAGAGTCGCTCAACTTTCTCCACTGGGGCACCCTTATTTGTTAGAGCCAACAATTTTCTCCTCTATATTCTTTTGGCTTCCAACTCCGCGTCCCAATTGTTGGAGGCTACCCTCTTGGTCCTCGATGGCTTCATATATTCACGAAGGCTTGTGTTTGCCCGATCCTGATGTTTTGATTGTGCATCGCCTCTTCCTCAGCCTTTTGTGAGCCGTAGTAATTTCATTTGTGACGATCCTTTCGAGATCGTTGGATCTTGGGTGTTGGAAATACTGATGGAATTAATGAAGTAGAAATTCTAGCGTCTACGAAATTGAATGTTGCTGACTTTGACCGCAAAAACTTCGGTGTGCCCTCGTACTTTCAATTGATAAAATGATAAACTCTGTGAAGCATATGCTCGAGCTTCCTTTCACTTTATACAATCCTCCAGGGAGTTCTCATAGTAATGCATACAGTTCCAAGAACACAGGGATCAATGATAGCCTCATCTCCAAACAATGTTTGGCAACAGTTGGGCCAACGCATTTCCTATGTGGGTTAGTCAACCAACCTAGAGACTCTAGCTGGGTTGAATGACTCAGAAAACCTAGGTCTCTAGGCCATAACCCCGAATCTATTCTGAGTATGGGCACATTTTCATGTGAAGCCTTGGAATAGCATCATGTTTATCTTTTAGGTATATTTTGATCAGGTGATAAGAGTTTGGGTTAGTGTGGCAGTACTAGAAGAAGAAGAGGGAATATAATTGTATTCTTTGTCTAACTAGCTAGCTATGGAAGGACGTAGTACCGTGGTACCGTCTATAAGGAAGGTGCCACCGTACTGCATAACCGTTAGCCCTACGTGTAGCCGACGTTCGACCCAAGCAAACTCAGACTTAACTAATTCCTCTGGGTTAGTTGACCTACGGGTTAGACCCTGGGTAGACCCTGTGCCGAACACTGTCTCCAAATGTCCATTTCGCGAAAGTAATGCCATTCACATATCACTAGGTACTGGTAACATAGTCAGAACACATTTCCAGTCAGTTCACATACTCTTGCCTGCTCATTCAGATACAAAACTCCCGAATGACAGGAAGCAAGCACAGTAAGGGTTACTTAAGCTTCCGCAAGCCTTTCTATTTCTCCTGCTATTGCTATCTTACACTAGCCTTCCTTACACTTACTTTTCAGACACACATTGGAGACACCTTACAAACTCACAAAAACTTCATCGTTCCTTGAGCCACACACCTCTACTTATTAGAAGAATGTCTTCAGAAAATTACTGGAGATACAAGTCGCTGCCCCATCCTCCGTACAGGGAGTATTGGAGGGACAAGCTGCTACCTAAACTTCCAGGCAGAGAACATCTCAGATCCAAGCCACTACCTGGTCTCCCCGACCCTAATAAGTCTCTTTTTACTGTCAAATGTTGGATATGCTGTAAAGTAAGTCCAGCTAGGATTTCTCCCACCCACCCATCACACGAACTGACTGCTTGAGCTTAGTGACATCAATGTTGTTCCCTGTATTCGGATAGATGTGAGATGTACTACAAGTGATATCATCCCATGTGCGATAGATGTGAGTTTGAATACAGGAACGGAGCGAAACGAAGTGTCAGCTGTGATTTACAGCTTGAATCCGAAAGACGGAAAGTGGAGGAGACAGTGGGATATGAATCAAGATCATATGACAGCATTCCGGCAAATTTACAGGTGCCGTCTGTGGAATACAGAAATCAGTAGTCTAGGAATCAGAATACTGCATGAAATTCAATCTCAAATTCATGTTGCAGACAGCCGTGTAGTGGCGTGGTGTACTGCTAATTGTGATGTGATGAGGGCTGACCACGCCGCCTAAACATTGACCGCAACCAACGAAGCAGAAGCAACCTCCCCTATTGCAGTATTCAGATCTGTTAGACCCATTGATGCCGCAAGCCATTTTTCGGATGAACATAGCTTCAAGGAACATTCATATGAATTATTCACAAACTTGTATGAGTTTCTCCACTGCATATCCAATCTCCCTCACTTGAGCTAACATTCTACGGCCACATGAATGTTAAAACAAAAAGAAGCCTAGCCTTTACTTCAGTTTAATAATTTTGATTCAGTTCTCGAGTTGGTACATTGAATCATACCATTGATAGCGCACCAGTTAGTACTTAAGTCCCGCTGAGTACAACAGTTACATGACATCAAACAACCTTCTAAGTTGCTTCACCGCAGGACGACATCTCGCCCAGGCACTTGCAACAAGCTACAATCATTCCTAGCCATAAATACCCCAATGACACGTTACTGCATTCGACATTATGTCTGCGAACCACGGCTAGGAAAATGATCGGCCGTCTCACCAAGGAGCTCGAGTTCTTCGATGGGATTGTTGCATGGTAAGCTTCCCCAATTTTTAGCTCTTGCTGGTGAATTATGCTGGTCAAAAAACTAGGACTTAGTGCATCAAATGCAATAATCACATACTCGATCAACACTGTAGAGGATATCACCCCACTACCTACGCTCCATGTAATTATAGGCGGTGTGGTGATTGTGAGGCAAAATTGACAGATGGGAGGGTATTCAAGTTCAAGTATCTTGATTATAGCTGAGATTGACTAAATGACCGTTGCCCGCTTTATTGTGTTGGAAGAGGGCATGATGAAGATTACGCTTTGGAAGGGAACGTAAGGACATTGATAGAATTCAGAAACTTGCCACCTCTAGAATAGAAAGTCTGATGTTTTACAATTACCGATTATCTGAACGGTAATGGAGAGCGTTTTCGGATCAAGACATTTGTATTTCTGTCCAATCCTTTGATCTAATATCATAGCAATCATATAATATCTGTGAACTATAGACGATAGAAGAAAGGTGTCAATATTCAGATCAGGAACCAAGTTTCTGAATCATAGAATTCCCTCTTGGGTTCTCAGCACCTTTCGACCCTTCCACCCTCTATACCAAACCCGAGTTTACAACACAACCTTTGGTCCTTAGAAAATTGAACGTGATCATAACTCCCGCGACAGCTGTTTGCAAGTCTACTCTAGCGGGCAATACTTAAATATCAATTTATCACAACAGGTTAACATATGCCTTTGGTGGACCCCAGTTTCGGGGTCTGAATCTACCATGCAGGTCGGTTTATAACTCAAAGTCAGCTCCACGAAACCCTTTTTTTTTGACATGGGGTTGTCTCATGATTATCTCTACATCATCGTGGTCAGGATTAGCGTTCTCAGAATTTAGAGGTTCAGAAGTACCAAGGCTGTGGTGTGCATACAGCACAAGTTGCCGGATATTTGGAAATGAAGGTAAAAGGTCCAAAATTTCTTGTGCTTGAAATGCATCCCTCTTAGCATATCCACGAATGTCATGATAGGGAAACGTCGGCATGTCAACTTTCAAACATTCCAGATGTGGGCAATACTGAAGTAAGAGCTTGAGGTCCACTGTCGTCACAGTGTCCGTTCCTCTCCGATGTAGGTAGTACATTTTCAGTCCCCGCAAGGATGGTAAAACGGGCGCTATCAGAGATACAGGCATAAATTGCGAGTCTTCAAGGTTAGTTCCTCTCAGTTGAACTGGTTCTAACTTGAGGAGGGGTTTTTGAAATCGTTGTTGGATGTGGTGTTCCACTCACATCTTTTCTCGTTCGTCGGCTCGGTGTAGAAAACCGAGGTCGAAATCGATCTCTAGAGCATCATGGAAGTTGGCTACAACTTTGGGATCTGCTAGATACGATAGCACGACAGGGCATGGAAGTTCGTAATTTTTAGAGTCCACATCCAAGTCTGAATCCTTCTTTGGTGAGAGCTGTGGGTCCTCACATGGAGTTTCATTGTCAGTAGCTTTTGAAGACGCTATTGGAAGGCTTGCACCATCGTTGCTCTCGTCGTTCTCTGCTGCAAGGCTGACTTTGGCCATTGGTGTTGTCACGGACTCGAATCTTGGGTCTGGTGAGCCAGCGCTAGAGGTGTCTTTTGTGCTGTGTATTTCTGTAGATATTATTTTGTTTTCTGGTGAGGGTGGTGCAGGATTTTGAGCGCAAATGTGTTGATGCTGCTGGCGAGAAAGCTGAGGAGCTATGAACCTACGGTTCCTTTTGTAGACCTCCCTCTTCAACCATCTGTCATTCTGAGTCACGTCCACAGGTAGATCAGTAAGAGGGGACGGAATATTGTGAAGTATGGTTGCGGGCGAGATTCAGATGATTGAGCAGTTTTCCATTTTGTGAATGTGCCATACTTGGGCGGCTTCAATTTTGGTGATGGAAATGATTTAACTCTCAAATATTATTGCAACAGGTGATTCCTATCCTGCTGATGGTGTTGGAGTTTCGAAAATCATTCAAGAGTGGGGAAAAAGACGAAGAGAAATGAATACCTCGCTGGAAGTGGAGTCCAGTTTCACTGGCGATTGATTTATATGTCTATCGTACGCAAGCCCTGCCTTCGCCGTGCTTCGTTGAGAAATCCAATGTTATATCGGTACTGAATATATCACAAGACCAAGGATTTTCGTCCCAACACTCTGCATCTATACAATCATCATGGTATATTGTATACTAAACGCATTCTCATCATCCTCGAATTCTCGCTTAGGCTAGACTCGAAAAGGGGGCTGAGCAACGTTCATCCACGGCACAGTCTGACATGTCGCAGTCACACCTTAATTATATGGCTTCAAAGCACAAAATCATTAGATTGTTTAGTTTGGCATTCCATGTGATCATTGTACCAATGTGAAGATTTTGTCCTGCTGGTAATCTCACTTGTCCTGGCGAGTTCAATACGAGTGCCTGAATACTGTACTTTTAGCTATCGCGTAGGAGCTGTACCTGAAAAGTTCTCATTCGAGAGCCACACAGCCTCAATATGATAATGCATGTTGAAGTTACAGCGTCAAATATGGTATCTTCCAATAACTCCACCATTCTGGGACGAATATTTATAGCTAACATGTAACTCGTACCATCGCGAAGTATCAAATGCGATGCTGGTAACGAGTACATGACTTATCACCCAGGTCAAAAAGTGTGCATGGCAGTATTGCAGGAGGGCTATGCTAGAACCATGTCACCACATATTCACTTCAAGCTTAAGAACCCACGACGGTAAAGAAGTCCAGAACGTTCTTGATCGTCACGACTCAACCACATCACCCACCACACTTCGATAAGTTCAGAATACTCATCATAATATCTACCTGAGAAGACATAAAAAGCATCCAGGATGTGTATCTCCATCCCAAGCAAGCCTCCAGCGGAAGGTATTGAAGGCGTCGGTCCAAACAGGAAGATCGACCATGCGAAGGCAGAGAAGATAATCGGTGAGCTGGAACGCAGAGCTGATGAGCGGAACACTGCTATGGGAGGAGCTAAGTAAATTGTCTCAAGTAATAAGACCAAATATTTGTGAATTGACATATTTGTTTCAAGGAGGCGATCTACAAAGGCGAAACTTCATGAACAAGTCTTCGACGTGGTTAATGGATTTGCTAGGGGTCCTCAATGAGCTAAAGGTCAAAGAAGAAAATGATGCCGTTTGTCACAGGCTCAGTGAGAAACTGAGATCTTGGAGGTGGTGGACATTGAATATTTTCAGTTGAAATGAGCTGGGCTTCCACGTGCACTCTGACAGAGGATTACCGGGACTTGCAAATTTTCAGAGACTTTCGTTGCATATTTTAGAGCAGGCTGTTACTCTGTATTTACTAAAATATATGAATAAGAATGTGATCTAGTGCAGAGTCCCGAAGAGAAATGTGTGCACGAGCAAGCTGACCAAGTAAGCAGTAGAGGTTTTCACGACGAACAAATCGTAAATTCCTCCAGAGTGCCTAGAATTCTGCCTTGACGACTTAATCATCAACTTACTTTCAAAATCCCTCTTGGGGTGATAAAAAGCCTGACGATCTGTCTGCCAAACATGGTGGAGGCTGTGAAATCTGACCTGCCCCACGTTCCTTCTTCTAAACCCCCTATCAAACCCTCGCCAACAAACTAAAACATTCCCGATACCACCAACCCTTTAACTATTCCCATCCTTTTACTCCCAATCAATATATCAATATACCACTTCCTCACGCACAATATCTCACAATGTGTGGCGTCCTCCTAACCTGGTGGATGGGAAGACACAATAACGGTCCTATTGAGAGGAATAACAATCAAGTCCGAGGCGAAGCTATCAACACGAGATGGGTATCGCTTGAGCCGATAGTCGACCAAGAGGCAAGGAAGTCAGCGGTAGAGAAGGAGCGAGATGGCAAGATGGTGAACGAAAAACAAGGTCGACTTGAAGTGCCTCGAAACGAAGAAATGCCGCGTGGGAAATGAGGTAAGAAATGATGAGCTCAAATTGGATTTTGAGGTTGCTAATTTCGACGGCGAGATAGACCTCGTTTTTATGATAGCACCGTCGCGAAGGAATTATTCAGCATGAATCAATAGTGAGGGATAGCTGTTTCCATTCGGCAGATGTGACTGGGAGCTCACCTTCAGCGTTCGTTACATTGTTCTCGTACGCGAAGCAGCGAATATGGAAAAACATTCTCTGGTGGGGATAAGCAGGTGGTAACGATCACTAAATCACGACTATGAATATTTTGCAACACATATGACAATTTACAGCAATATACTCAAAGCACAGAACTCTCAACTCCATTCCGCCAGTCTAATTAAAAATCCGAGGATAGGACATGCAACGGTATCAATGCCAATGCAACCCAAAAAGACCATTTTGGTCAATCCTATTACCAGCCCAACCAATTGTGCCCCAAAGGACCGTGGGGTAGCAAGACCACCGCCGACCGACCAAAGCCAAGCCTGTACTCCAACACACATGAAAGTAGCCATTCTGTATAGCAACAGACCGAGCGAGTGCCCCGAGAAAAGAGAAATGAATGCCAGCGCACGACCGGTGCGACTTGAAAAACGAACCCAAATGATGCAAGCCCAAAGCCAACAGAAGAACAAATCCAAAACACCACGAGGCACAAGGTAAAAGTCTACTTCGCCTGAGGGATGTACACCATCAACTCATAAGTCGCACCCTCCTTGATATCATCTATATGAGCGTCAGGCAAGATCTTTCCATCCATCTTGACCTTGACCTCATCAACATTTGCTCTGGCAATGTTCACTTTGAAAGTCGCCCCTCTGAACTGTCTGGTGACTTTGATGCCATTCCACTCGGATGGCAATTGAGGGTTGATACATAATCCATCCTCGTCTCCTCTCAATCCACAGAGACCTTCGATGAAGCATCGGTATACCCAAGGCATGGTACCCGTATTGAAAAGATGACTCGAGCGACCTGCAGTTCGAGGATACTCATGCCATGCCCCGCGATAGTAATTTGGAATATATACCGGCAATTGACCGCGCTGAATATAGTCCTCCTCAGTCGGGCCGGGCAACATTTGACGGAGGTGCTTATAGGCACGGTCATGCTCGCCGATGGAGTATAGGCTGTATATATAAAAGATAGCCGCGTGGTTGTATACTGAGCCGTTCTCGGCCGAGCCGGGATACCTAAACCTGTTAGTAGGGTTCATCATTGGTGGAAGGAATCGTACTTTTGGGTTACACGACCGACATCCTCTCGCATTCCTTGGAAGGCTGGAGCAAACATGACAATTCCATAGGGTGTTGTCAATTGCATATCGACTTGCTGCAACATCTTTTCCCGTTGTTGGGCGTTGGCTGCGCCACTCAAGATAGACCAAGTCTGAGGGTTGAGCCATATCCGCCCTTCATTGTCCTCCTGGATACCAAAGGTGACTCCGTCATCAGTAATTCCACGAGAGAACCATTCTCCGTCCCAGAAATATTTGTTTGCAGCTGCGTTGACGTCCTTGGCTCCACTCCGGTAATGTTCTGCCAAGTTTAGTTGTCCTTGTTGTTCGCAGACTCCAGCCCAAAGGTTAAGAGCATATGCAGTTGCAACCGTCAGCCACCCGGATACACCCTTGCCCTTGTATCCCACCATGTTCATCGGATCACACCAATCGCCTTGAGCGATATAGCTCAGCCCACGCTCATCTCGTGCTGAGAGTAGCCAATTCATAGCCCGACTAAAGCCTTCAAAGACCGTGTAAGTGTCGCCATGAACGGTCTTGACTTCCTCGCTCAGGAGGTCGTAGTCCGCAGTCTCTGCCAAGTAAGCATCCAGTGTCACTGGGAGCCAGACGCAATGATCAGTATGAGGAACTTGGTTGATATACTTCAGCTCAGCCCCTTCAGCTAGCAAGATACCATCCGGCATGGCACCAGTGATCTCTTGCTGCGCTAAAGCTGTGAGGAAGGCTTGTCTTGCGACTTGTGGTTTGATGAAACTCATTCCCATGTTGTCTTGAAGGTAATTCCTGGTTTGTGGATCTGTTGTCAATCGATTCACATCTCCATGGTAGTAGCATTGGCGAGGAAGCCAATTGTTGACGAAGTTGTCTAGATCTTTATCTGGGGTCTCGATCTGCAGGCATCCGCGGCCTTGCTTGATATACCAGGCATAATCACGGGCTGCTGAGGCAAATCCTTTCTTGCTGAGGAACTTCCGACGCATTGTTCGGATCTCATCATCTGTGCACGCAGGTCCAAACAAGAATCGATACTCGCGCGTCTCTTCTACCTTCATAGCTACACGGTATTGTACAGCAGCTGCAGGGTTCTCGTATCGAGCGTCACCGCCAAGGAGTTGAGGCTCTTGCATGGCGGACGGAGCATGAAGTCCACCCTCTCCTTCGAAAGCTTCTTGTTGGCACTCAAAAGCATCAGGAGGGGTCTCACAGAGGAAGTAAGTTTTGTCTTTGAGATTTTTGTTTCTGAAGTAATCTGCAGCCTTTTGGTAAGGAGTCACGCTGCTAGCAATAACACCACCCAAGTCCTGGCGATACTCAGCAGACTGGTTCATCCATGACATGTTTCCGAATGGGAAGTAGGGATAGATGCTGATTTTGCGAGGGCGATTTGACAGATTGGTGACCCGGACGGTCCAGAGCTCGGCGACATCTTGTGTAGGAACTCCTAAGATAAGATGAACACGGATTCCCAGGTACTCTGCGGTCCACGTGATGTCGCTCTTTCCTACGGAAAACACGAATTTGTCGAGAGGTGCTCGAACTGGCTCGAAAGGGGCTGAGAAAATCTGGCCAGTCTCCTCGTCCTTGATATACACAAAACGACCCGGATGGTGTGTGAAGTAGCCCTGTTCCGGTTGCATGAAGGACTTGGCTTCGAGATTTGGCGCGTGCGCGTATTTGGCTGGCTCCGGTTGCATGAACTGTGCAGTAGCATAGCCGCGACAAGTTACTTGAATCATCATCTTGGTGTTCCAGAGAAAGCCATCTGCCTTTGGCATGGCAGTAGGACTTGTGAGTTCGTAACGGTCACCATTGTGTGTAGGACGAAGCATGATTGCGGTAATGAATTGAATTGAATTGGAATTGGAATTGCAATTGGAGGTGTTATGACTTATGAGCTATGAGCTAGGTAGGTAGAAAGGTAATTGAGGAGCGTGTATTGAAGATGTGTATTGTAAGTATGAACTGTGTCTTGTGTATTGTGTTTTACAAGCAATTGGTGGTTGGGTTCATCGGTGTATAGAATTGAGGTGAGGTTCGCTCTCTCGCTCTCAGTCAGTAAGTCAATCAGCCCAAGTATCCAGCAGCTGCGACCCTTATTTAAATGTACTTGCAGCGAGCACGACCACGGCCAGCAACACCAGCATTATTAGAAGCAGTAACCTGCTGTGTCCATAACAGGTTAGTGAAACACTAGCAAAACCAATACCCTAGCCTAATTAAACTGCCTCGCTCTGGCTTACGAGCTGATCTGATGTTTTTAGCCGAGTCATTCAGCTTTTTTTGCAAACTGGAGACCGTTAGTCACAGAATTACTGTATTTTGCTGGCGCGCATGATGTGCCACAACTGTACTCCAGGGTGTGATTGTGACTGGAAACCCACAGATGTTGACTGAAGAAGTTTCTGACAGGACAACTGATGTTGAAATCTGGACTGCAAAAAAGAAGAATCTGAGAAAAAGCAAAGCTCAGCAGCGGATATGTGAAAAGGGGGGTGGATGTGCCACAAGCGGGATTTCTGTCGACGAATGGACGCTACTACATGATGTCAATTACTTGACGGTTGATTTGATGCTGGATAATTCTACTTTTTTTGGTTGAGGGATTTATCTGGGATTCTGTCTAATTGAAGACTTTGAACAGAAAATACATGGCGTATATCTTATCAACAAGGAAGTGATACGCCACGACAGGCAAATCGTGGGCTTTCCGATGAATCAACCCTGATTCAACAGATGTACGTAGTATGTTCTGGGACAGCCTGGGGTAGGTAAACATGGCTGACTTGCTTTCCCACCGGTCATATGAGTGGCTTTTGTTGCCCGTAAGAGAGATCGTCCCGATGTAATTGGATACTGAACTCAATGCCTCACGGATCCCCTGCTTCACCGCCTTCACGATGGCTTCAAAAGTTGAGAAGTTCCAGGCATCTTTGAGTGCCAAGTTTGGGTCGTGGTCCTTCTCCGGCAAGCGGAGGCATCAGATGTGCAGGTTGTCCGAAAATAGTGACGCTACTACCTGTGTGCTTCCATCTATACCCCACGGACAACATCAATTTCTATTGATTCTCAAGGATTTTTCTCTTACTTTTCCGTGTCAATGGCCGTTCGCAATTCCGGGATGTAGCTTTGGAACAGCTGAGTTATTTTGAATTGTCTTGATTTCCTCGAATTTTGACGCCTTCAAATAGCTTCAAATACTATAAAATCGCCAAGTAAACGCCCACATCAATACTGCCGTCACGCATTTTCTGGTGCCGAAATGAAAATCCCATCGAACACAACGAACAAGGACCCTCGATTGACCAATTTCGATACGGCCGGGGCACGATTCGCTGCATCTGGAATTGATGTGTTATTCCTTGTAACGCCTGCATGTTGTGGCTTCTCCGCATCAAGAAAAATGCACCAGAAACTGCCGTACCTGGCTCCCACTGTTGCACCCCCCGTCGGCGTCTCAACCACTAACTGGAAGCCTGTAAGCACCGGCGAGTCCAGCGCCTGGGTGCTGCATTTCCACCACTGCAAGCACTGCGTCAGTGCATACACACTGCTTGCCACTGCCTGGAATGAAACACCAGGACGCCTGGATGCCTGCACCACGCCTTCATAGGCACCACCAACTGCAAATCTAGGCTCTCGCTGACTTTCAACGATTTGATTATTGTATCTCTCTACCGGAAGCGATTTTTATTCATCTATATCGTACAACAGCTGCAATTTATCGGTTCCGGCTTACCGTTGTAGGCCTCCCTTGGATTAATTGAAGGCTGAAATAGGTCTTGCATTTCTCGTCGCAAAGTCATCACTGACTCTTCAGACGGAGAGTAACGAGTAACGAGTAACGAACGGATTTCAGCGTACAGACCTGCTACTTTCAGCGCCGCCTGACCGCTGAACGGATGCAAGCTGCGAGTTCCGTCTTGGAACCGGAGATTGGGAGACGGTTGTGCTGCAAAGTCGGTGACAGGCAAAGATCGGCGATTTTGAGAGAAAACAGAAGTACGGAGTCAGAGACGGGCAAGCATAGTATGCAGCTTTCCTGCCGGTCCGGCGCCGGTGATGGGTGATGGCGATGTTGTAAAAACGGGCATCGTGAAGAAATGCCAATTTGCTGGATGCTGGCTGGCTCACCTGATGGAAGCCGGACGTGCAGGGAACCGTGGTGGCGGGAAAAGCAATACGAGACTCTGGCTCACAGACTCACTCAATATAGAAATGCAATTTTGTTGGGAGAATTTGTGTGAAGTTGGTAGGGAATTAGATGCAATTGAGTTCAACATACCGGAAGCTATTGCAATGTGGTAAATGGTTACGCCCCGAAGCCAGCCATAGCAATCAATCAATGCTGAACCGAAGGGATCAATGCAAAATGTGAATTGCCATTCCACAATACGGTCATGGTTTTCATTTTGCCTTCGCCGTCATTCTCAGTTCATCCAAATAACACCACAGTAACACCACCGCCAAACATTAGTATCAGTAAAATATTAACAGCCACCGGAAGAGCCAGTTTTGGCCTGAAATTTGAATTATCCACGTGGTTAGTAGTGGCTGAGAGCCCTGTAAGACACCGAACCTTCGAAGCTGACAGGCGTGGGGGTTAGTATGTTACCCACTGTAATGCTCCGGACCGTTTCTTGGACACTGTGGAAGAATGGGATTCTTATCGTCCGGTACAAGACAATAATCTCCTAAGAACAATCCTTCATGACTCGGGTCGAAGTCTGAATAATTGATAATTTAAATAGCTTCTTTTTCAAGAGGCAAAGTCCATTTGCAAAGGAGATTTCCTCTCCGCCTTCTCCACAAACTCTTCCAGCCTCCGCTGCGGGGTACGCTTACGTTGTCAGGTTGTTGTTGTCTGATGTGTCCAAGCGAAAACGTCGAGTTCCCCAAGCGAGAGGAATAGGGGCAGCAGGTGGGGCATTCAACCGGCCCATCCGACTTAGCTGCACAAAATGCATGCAGAGATGCAGAAACACAATCGCAAGTGATAAGAAGTTGTACAAAATGCTCTTCTGTGTATCATCCCTTCTTCCTATCTCGCAACCGTATCTCAGGCTATCAGCCCTTATCTTCCTGCCCTATCTATATCCCACAAAAGTCCATTCACAATGACGTCTTTAATGCGAGGTCATCTCGATACGGAGAGGCAAAGTCTCTTAGCCACTCGCCAAACGAAAGGTTTTTGCGGGTTGTTACATTAATTGATTACGTTTTGTGATTATTGTGCATTTGTTCCCACTTTTTGCAACTTTGCAATTCATATGGCTGTTCTGTTCGCTCACTGCCCCATCATTTACGGTTCACAAGTATTATCGACATGGTAGGCATTTATGGCGAATTGTTCAAACCATTCACCGTCTCAATCTGCAACAGCTGACCATCGGGTTGCGCGATTTCTTGGCACAGATTCTGCGAATGACTAGCACGGTGTTTGTCCCTATTGGATAGGCAAAGAAAGTCTCTGCGCTTACATTTTCCCAAAATCTCGAGCTTTGTCGGTGTCTCTTCTCCAATGAAAGCCAAGTCCGTACAATATTCGTTTCTCCGAATCATCTTATGCCTAATTCGTCGACGCGAGTCACGAAAAGGCGTGGTGGACGAGATCTGGAGAAGAGTAGCTGCCAAGAGAGCCACGTTTTTGACTTACTCCGTAAGGCCATGGCAGTGCCAGCCTTCTGGGTCTGGGTATGGGCTGTAGATTAATCAGTGTTCGGACTTGAAAATTTCCCTAGGCTTGACAAAACAGTTGTTCCTGAGGATTCACCACATTCTAGTGAGCCAAATCGCGGGGTCTTAGTACAGTCTCTTTTCCGATCATTTCCCCACAAACCGACCCCAGTCGAGATTGACAATTGGTCCGTGTGAGTACTAGTTGAAGATACAGAATGGGAAACCCTATGAGTACGTAGTATACTCCTTTCTAATAGCTTCAAATACCAAGCTTCTGATTGTCGAAATGAGGCTCACTGTCTTTCATCATTTTCTACCCCGTATGTCTATTTGAGTCATGTAATATCCTCACTATTCTGCTATCCCCTAAATACCATAAGAAGAAAAAGTAAGAAGCGTACCTAGCCATTTCCACCTAAAGTCGTTCTATATATTCTGGCGCTCTCTCCGATTGCCTCGAGAATTAGCATGGTACTTCATCACTGACTGTTTTGCTCCTCATCATAGCACCAATGCGATCAAATATGTCGACGCGGGAGAACCGAGTCTCGATTTCTAGATCTCTTCTCATAGCCAAGGACGCCCAGTCTACTTAGCACAACTCAATTCTGCACTGGCTGACAAGTTACGACGTCCCGCCGCCCTTCGTCTTCGACCCAGTCCTATCTCGACATCATATCATCAAAAGCCCCTTGAAACCTAGCAGTATCAAATGATATTCCAGTCAGGTCCGCAGCTTGTTTCTCAGCCACGGATTACAATCGGCTCACGCGTCGCCTGTCAAGCTGCTCACCATCACAGCCACTCGACCCCTAGAAATCACATGTTTATCACCTGATTATCACCCAGCTGACTTCAGCACACACAGCCTACCACCGCAGAATAGATCTGGCTCTCTCAGCGCTGGCAATGCCGTGTTATTGTTGCGACAGAGTATGGCAGTGAATGCAGAGAGCTGATGTTCAGTGATCTTGCGTTTTAAGGTTGGGGGAGCTGGTTGGTTTATATCCTTCGTAATTGTGCAGGTTGCTGCAAAGATCGGACGGTTGGCATTGATATACTTAGATACTTGAGAATGAGCCTCGGGATCTCATGATACACATTTTGTTGCTCTTGCAGGTAGAGAGTGTTGTGTTTATTGGATGATCGTATAATAAGGATGTTTGAGATCGCGAGGTTGTTTTTGGAGTTCTATCCTCATGAGATTCCCGCAACACACACTTTCGCTGCTTGCCTTGCAACAAAACATATGCTCCATAATTTATAATGTCTCAAACTTTCACTCTCCTGCTCCTGTACTCGTTGTTGCTTGGGATGGGTTATGCTTTGCCTTGTGTCACTCCCATTACCAGCAGCACGAAGACCACAACGAGTTTGGGCAGAACCAGCTGCACGAGCAGTCCCCAGAGTACGACTCCTTGTAGCACTTCTACTACCTCGACAACTACATCCTCAACGAGCAGCATAATTTGCTCGACCAGCTCGAGCACGACGAGTGTGAGCAAAACCAGCTGCACGAGCAGTTCCCAGAGCACTACTCCTTGTAGTACTTCTACCACCACGATAACCACATCCTCGACGAGCAGCATAATTTGTACAACCACTTCAACCTCCTCAGTTATTTCAACAAGCACAATTTCGAATAAATGTACCAAAATATCAACCAGTAGTATAAGCAAGAGCACTTCTACTATTCCTCTTGCAATTCCACAAGGCGCTTTACCTCCTTCCCAAGATCCTTGGTATACTCCTCGCATAGGTTTCGAGACTAAGCTCCCAGGCACAATCTTAGACTCTCGCCCTATCCTAGGAAACGTCAAGAAAGTAATGGAAAGCAATTATGTCTCAAAAGCATACCAAATCATGTTCGCCACAACAGACAGTCAATACAAACCAACTTGGGCAGTCACCACCCTCCTTGTTCCCACCGCATCCAACCCGAAGATGCTATGCTCTTACCAAGTTCCCTACGACACTGCCAACATTGACGGTAGTCCCAGCTATGGAATTTATCTTGGCGGGTCCATGACTTCACAGATAAAGAGTCTGTGGCACCTTATGCTGTTGGAGGGATGGTTCGTCAATATCCCTGACTATGAAGGGCCATTAGCGAGTTTCGCGGCAGGCGTAATGTCTGGCCATGCCGTTATTGATTCTGTTCGAGCATCCTCCACCTTCGCGAAGGAAAGCCCTAAGCTTGCTGCTAATGAGAGACTTGCTGCTAATGAGAGCCTTGGTCTGTGGGGATACTCTGGGGGTGCTTTTGCCAGCGAATGGGCTGCGGAGCTGCAGGCTTCTTATGCGCCAAATATGACTATTGCTGGGGTTATTCTAGGAGGATTAACGCCAAACATGACGAGTGTGCTGAAGAAAATCGAGACAACAGAATACCGGGGACTAATACCGGTCGCAATGGTTGGGATAGGCAGTCAGTATCCGAATGTACGACAGGAAATTGTGGCCAGATTGAAGACGACAGGAGAATATGCAGCCAATAAGTTCCTCAATGTTACCAATATGACCTACGACGACGTCATGAAAGATTTCCAAAATTTGACTATTTCTGACTACTTCGTCGGTGGACTCGATGCGGTAATGGCTTTGCCTTCTGTGAAAAGAGTCATCTGGCGTGACGGAATCATGGGCCATGTCAATATCCCAGAAATGCCGATGTATATTTACCAGGCGACTGAGGATCAGGTCAGTGATATCGCTGATACTTACAAGCTATACAACCAGTATTGTGAGATGGGAGCAAAGATCGAGATGCACGAGAACAATAACCCATGTGTGAAACATTCCGACGAAGGAGTGAATGTGGTTGTGAATGGGAAGGCATTTTGGTGGCTGATACAACTCGCCAATAAGCAAAGTCCAATTCCAAGTAATTGTACAAAGTTTGTGGATTATTACCCTGCGGCAGAAGACTAAGTGATCGAAAGTATATATGCAAGTTGTAATGGAATTTGAAATACAAGAGAAGATTATGTGCGAGAAATTGAAATATATGGGGTCTACACTTGTACTGAAATAGAGAGAAGATTATAGGGATTTGGTACAATATCAATGAGTCGATTTGGCATATTTTTAACTATGGCTTTCTCTCTCCTTTGTTCACTCGAGGTAGCAGAGAGCCTGTACCAATGCTTTGGGACAACATCTCGCTTTGTTAACTCTCAATGCTAATCAAAATAGGCAGCATAACGTAGATGCTTTTAACAGAAGAAGATCAATCATGAACTTGATAAGATTAACACAGATTATGACATGCTGAAGACATTTCAGGTGGAGGTCTCACTCGACAAACTTCAAGATTCTAAGAAATTTTGCTACTTGCTAGTAGTTCTGAGGTGCCTTACACGATACCCCGGTTGTCGTGCTCTAAGTTCAAGCCGATCTTATGAAGTTGTGATCTGATAATTGAACTTCCAAGGTTCGAATATATGACGGAAAACCAGCACTTGAAGAACTTCACACCATCATATCACCCAAGGTCCTGGTTCGTGGATGACCCATTTTGAAGTGTGTTGGAATAACAATAAAATAAGATTCAATAAGGGATGAAAGGACACTCTATTGTTCACCTTTTCCCGAGAAAATACAGACTATGCAGTGTCTCATGAAATATAACAAGCGTTACAAGCTTACCCCAGACTCCGACGGGAAAGAGTAGCCTAGTTGTAAGGTGTTATCCCCCCTCTTATAATAAAATTTACAAGCAGTATGAAGTTTGATCAGTTTTCATCAATTGGAAAGGTAGCTCGCCCTGGATCAGGGGAAGATTTTGATGGTCAGACTTTTCGGGTCTCTGAGTACCATACATTGTAATGATGCTCCTATCGTGCTGGGTCGCCATTTTCATGCATCGAGAAAGTCTGATATCAATAAAGAGTAGGTAAGTAGAGATCGAGTGAATATGGCCTGGGAGAAATGAGAAGAGACATCATGAAGTTCACAAAATTCCGTCAAGAGAGGGGTCACCAAACTGTGGTTCTCGGAAAAATCAAACTCGAATGTTTGCTCTGTTTGCTTCAATTGGAGGGGCAGCTCTTGGCCAACTTTTCCCTCGAATGATTAATTCCTACAACTTCTCTCATTTCACCGATAATCAATCATGCCAGAAGACATGGGTACCGTCATTACGATGGAGAACTTTGCTACCGCGATGTCTCCATTCGACCCCAAAAAGACATCAGAGCACCTTTATGGCCTTGTCGACATGGGCAGGTACAGTTAACCTCCCATGCCACCTCCATCTTTCTAACGGCCAGAAGTAATGGCATACGATTCTCCATTTCGGACCTCTCTCCTCCTCGAAGCCGACTCCTTCACTGTCTCTATCGAGAAAGAGCAGGTATATCGCTCTACGATGCCCTCCACGAATCTACTCCCGACGCGACACCATTCCATTTCTCGAAGCATACGATAAGGTTGGTCGCGCAGACTATGCAGAGATTCAGGAGTATATGCGACAGATATGGAGTTCAGAAAGAGAAAATAAGCGTGTTTGCTACAGAAGCTATGCGCACTTCGAAGAATCGGGAGGAGATGCTTCTAGCTATCAAAAATTCCAGTGGCTTGGTGGTGGACATACTAAGTCCCGCAATGGAAAGCTTGTTTGGAGCTATGGGCGCAAGAAGTGGATTCACATCTGTTGATGGACTGTTTATGGATCTTGGAGGGGGAAGTGTACAAATGACTTATGTACATTCGGATGCAGAGGCGCCATATGATGTGTTTGCTGCCGAAGCAGCAACTAGCATGCCATTTGGTGCGGCTAAGTTGACAGCTGCACTTAGTGCAACGAAATCAGCAGATGAAGCCAAGAAGGAACTCAGGACCAGAATGAAAGACACTTTTGAAGGGATGGAGAAGAGATTTCCGCGACTGAAAGAACAGGCTGATAGTCCAGAGGGCATTACTATATATTTTTGTGGAGGTGGTTTCCGAGGATATGGTAGTATGCTTATGCACACTGATCCCATACAGCCTTACCCAATCCCCGCTATAGGAGGATATACTGTTCCCGGTCACCGGTTCATCAAATGGCGAGAGATGCTTCACTCCAATAATTACGAAGAGGGAAAGATTTTTGGCATGTCAAAACGGAGACGAGAGCAATTCCCCGCCATCGCTACTGTCATCCAATCTCTCGTCGAGGCTATTCCCAAAATCAGGCAGGTCACGTTTTGCAGTGGAGGCAACAGAGAAGGCGTACTGTATATGAAACTTCCTCCAAGTTTAAGAGAAAGTGATCCGATTGCTTTACTACCTGGTGGCACTCCAGGACAGAATCCAGAGATGATCCCCTCCATCGTAGCATTCATTCTCTCCGCACTCCCCTCTGGATACCCACCTGTTCTTAGCACTCCTCTTCTTCACTACCTCGCCCGAAACATCTGGCAAGACATGGGAAATCTCGATGATGCCAATTCTGCCCGTGCACTGCATAATCCCATCTCAGGTCAACTTGCAGGTCTCCCAGGCACAACACACGAGATTCGCGCTATACTTTCTCTATTACTATGCGCACGATGGGCAACAGATCTCGGTCGAGTAGATAGGGGTATTCATTCCAATCTTCAAGAACTCGTCGCACCTGAAACAGCTTGGTGGTGTGACTACATCGGCGCGATCGCACGATTTATGGCTACTGTCATGCCTGTCTTTCCCAAGACTGAGAGCGAAGTGAATGAGAGAATGAAAGTAGTACGTGTCGGTACTGGTCATGGCTTGGGAAGGAAGGGAAATAAAGTAGGGATAACACTCAATATTCACGTTGAAGAATGTGGACTGTCTACTTTTGAGATGGCTGATGTGTTTGGGAAAGTGGGTAAGGGGCTGTTGGTTCCGTGGAAGGTGGATGTTGATGTGGAAATTGTGAAATTGTGAGATGATGGTTTGGTGATACCCCTATATAACGTTACGTTGATTTGGCGATACCCTAGATCGATGATTTATGAGGATAGAATGAATTATGATGATTTTCACGAACCACCTCCTTTTGTCTGATTAATATGGGAACTTACAATTCATTACCAATTATACTGTGTTTCCTAGCTAGAATAAGTGACACTGAACCCCTCCCACCAAACTTCACTCCCTACAATCTCTACTCCGCCTTTACTATCCACACCAACAAACTTCCCATTTTCCTTCTTCAAACTATATCCCTTTCCTACCTCAAACTCTACTGTGTAAACTTGTGCACCACTAGCATTAGTAACAAAGCTAGTATGACTCCCAATCCATCTCCCATCTCTGGCACTCTGAATTTTAAATTGGTTTCCTCCTTCTTGAACAGCATGAACTATCCACCTCTGCGCTATCAATTCATGACCACTCGTCACTTTTGTAGCTGTGAAATCTCTAGCTCCAGACCCAGGATTGGTGAGAGCATATCCTGAGTTTTCGAAGACTATATATCTTCCCTCTGTCAAAGCACCTCTCATACTCTTGAAACCCTGCTCCGAGAGCGAAGACACGTTCTTAGGATCAATTTGCTGCGTGTAAGGTACATCTGGCCTTGTCTGCTTATACAAAGCTTCGCAATACGAAGCGCCATCATAGTTTCCAGAAGCATCTTTATGTGGTTCCTCTGCAAACGGCAGTTCAGGAACAGAGAAATCAGGATTCGAGAAATCGAAGGCGTTGACGAGTGAAGACATGTGCTGTCTACGCCATGGAACCATTTCCTCTGTCTTTACATTGTGTCCTTTGGCTGCGAGCCATTCTTCTATGAATAGGATCTGCGAATTATGGTCTGCATGCTCGGTGAATACCGAACCGCCTCTTGTCCACGGCGAGACGATATAGAAGGGAAGGCGGAAACCGGGGCCAGAGTAGGTGTAGCCTACTTCTCCGTAGGGATCGTTGAGCCATTCTCCTGATGTGCCGGAGGGAGAGTGGTAGGGTACGACATGGTCGCCCCAGCCTCCGGTTTCGTCATAGGAGATGAAGAGAGCAGTTTTGGAGTAGGCTGCCCCTTGGGTAATAGCCGAGACGACTTGTTTCTGTAGCCAAGCACCATCGCGGGGAGAGTACGCTGCATGTTCGGAGAGCTCGGCTGGACCAATGATAAAGGAGATTGCGGGGAGAGTACCATTTTTCGCTCGGGCATAAAAGGCGTCAAGGGATTGGCCTACCATACCTCTCTTGTACAACTCTGAAGTAGGAACGGCGTCTTGATATTGAGCAAACCATGCAAGTGGGTTATCGTCGAAGTTGTCCGCATCTTGAAAGACGGACCATGAGATATTGGCATTTTGGTAGAGCTCTGGGGTGGTGGTCCACCGGAGGGGATAACAATTATAGCCTCCGTCTTCGCAGCCAGGTGTCTCGTTATTATCAATGTATGGATATCCGCCTTCTGAGCTGGTTTGTGGAGAGCCCGGAACGTTGATAGAACCCGAGGCCCAGAAGACGCGATTTGGGTTGGTAGAGGCGATGGCAGATTCTTGATACATGTCGCCTACTGTCCATGCATCCGCTATCGAGAACTGCACTGGGATGTCAGAACGCCGGTAATGACCCCAAGACCAAGGAGTGTTGTTTGTAGCCCAGTGGTTGTTCAAGCCTCCATTAAGAGCAGCATGGTTCTCTTTCCAGCTATTGCTTCCAGCGTTCATACACTGAGTTGCTTTGAGGAAATCTCCGCCTTGGTAGTTGAGATACCAAGGGAGGAGATAGGATGCATTTGTTGTAAGAGCGGAATTGACGTCTTGTTGCCAGACGGGTTTACCATTGTTGACCTGAACATTGGGGTCCGAGAACCCTCGAACGCCAGCCATTGTTCCGAAATAATGGTCGAAAGCTCGATTTTCTGGAACTATCAGCAATATATTCGATCCTCGCAGGAGTGGTGGTACCTTGCATGAAGAGCACGACATGTTCAATATCTGCCAGAGACCCAGCAAGAGCCGATCCAGCAAGTAGAGGATACATCACCATCAAGGTAGAAAGGAGGCTTGAGACTGCCATGGTGGATGTTGGTTAGCCCTGCTTCAAGCCCATTGTTCAAACCTCTGGAAGAGCTATACTTATAGACTTCACACGTTGGCCGTAATGAAATAATTTGTAAAGTTACCCCTCACTAGAGAGAAAGAAGAATGAAGCTTCCGGATTTACATGCCACTATTGACAAGGTCCAGGATGATCAGCAGCATGGAAATTGTTGCTGCACGCAACTTCACGACCCTTCAGACGAACCTTTCGTAGTCTTGTGGTAGCACGGGCACCACAAAGAGCGGTCCTTGCAGTCGTATCAAGCTCCAGTCCCACATGGATCAGATCAGCTTTTGCACGTTTGTTGGCAATTGATTTTCCGACGATTGTCAGCTGCCGAATGCCTGTCCCAGAGCCATGCTAGCATTGCACGACTGCATGTCAAGAGTGGAACTTCCAATCACCTCGGTGCTTCTCTCCTCGTGCAATTCAGGAAACAACTTTGATCCGATAACTCATGCATGTTGATTGCAACAATCCATCGAGCAGTTGTAAGCAGAAATGGTCGCAGCACCGTTTGTTCAACTTTGTGGCCTTCCTCTTACAGCTAGACTGCGTGCAATGCTTCGCCCACGTGCTCGGAATGCTGGCAAGATACATGTCACTTGATACCGATACCTATTTCAGGGAGCCATCTTCTCTTGCGGCTCTTCTCCTTGGTATCAGAATAAGATTATATATGTCTTTCAGCCAGTTACTGATGCAATCGGACAAGTTGCGGTGATGATGATGGATGAGCTAAATAAGTAAGGAAGAAAGAATGAGATAGTCGCCGACCGGACAAAGACACGCTAATAACCACTAGTGCTATGCAATTCCACAATCATCCTCGACGGAGATCGGGTACAAGTTCTTTCATTTTAACTTCAACGCGCGAAGAAACATTTGAGCTACTGGAAGAAAACGACAGTTCTCAATTCATCACCAAAGAATATGAAAACGGAACGGTTCGAGGCGTCAACAGGTGGCTTCGTTTCATTAGCGTCACTTTTTCGGTCTCCCTCCTCATCATCATTGCGTTACGGTCCTCATACATTATCTTTGCAAACCCAGCATTGGAAATCCCACACTTCTACTCTGATATTGACACCAAGGAGGAAACTATCGGCATTCATTTACAGCCTCAAAACCACGTGCATAGATCACCAACGACTATAACGCACCATTGGAATATAACATCTGGTTTTCGCTCACCCGATGGAGTGAGAAAGCTTGTATATCTCGTCAATGATCAATTCCCTGGTCCAACGATCGAGTGCCGATCAGGAGACAAATTGTCCATACACGTGACCAACTCATTGGACAACGATGGCATTTCAATCCACTGGCATGGCCTGGAGATGCGTAATTCCAACTTAATGGATGGAGCTGTAGGATTCACTCAATGTCCTATCCCACCTGGTCAGACATTTGTATACGACTTTGACGTCAGCGAACAAGCCGGGACTTTCTGGTGGCACGCTCATTCACAAGTTCAGAGAGGAGATGGTATGTATGGCGGGCTTATTGTCCACAAGCCAGCACATATAATAGACGAGCGTGAAGTATTTGGTTATGAGAGCGAGGTTCTTCTGATGGTTGGGGATTGGTATCATCGGAGTGCTGATGAGGTCCTTGAGTGGTATACAAGTGCGCGGGCATTTGGAAGTGAGGTGAGCCGGCACTTCCGAATATGAAGCAGCAACAGAATCCAGAATCCAAACTGACAACTGCAAGCCTGTGCCGGACTCCCTGTTGGTGAATGGAGTGGGAAGATTCATCTGCTCAATGGCCCCTCCAGCGAGACCCGTCAAATGCGTTGAGAAAAATGAAAGTGACAGGGCCGGGCTACTTTCAAGATCGTTTTCTTCCAGATCTTTTCGACTTCGAGTAGTCAATGTAGGGTGTGTTTTCAGTCCTTCGTCTTCGATAATTCTAATTCTTTAGTTCATTGGCAGGTTTCACGCTTCAGATATCGTCCACTTCCCTCAGCCCTGTGACACTCGATGGAGGCTTCTACGTCAAGGCAAATGCTTCCGACTCCGTTGGGATACTCTATCCTGGGGAACGAGTAGACATCATTGTGCGATGGCATGGGAATTCTAGCCCTGCGGCTTCCAGTTTTTATGTCGATCTAGATCCAGAGTATGCGCTCAAAATCCAACCTCCCATCAGCACTAAAGTTTCACTAGAAATCTCAAATATACGAACCAAGCCCTAAGGCCAAATCAGTCATTCCCCTTCGTGTATTCCCAAGACACAACCGGAAGTGAAATCACCCCTCCTCGGATACCAGCCATCAATCATTTTGATCTTGCTTCAGCAACTGCTGCTGTCTCGATGTCAACTGAAATACCCCGCCCAGCTGACAAAACAATTCTTCTCTATGCGAAAACGCAGAAATTGTCAATCGATGGGAATCGACCAACAGGTTTCATGAATCGCACTTCCTGGTCAGTTCAGTCCTCGCCATCACTCCCATTAATCTCACTCCCCCGCTCAAATTGGGACAAAAATCAACTTGTTCCATACATTCCGCACTCCGATCCTTCAGAAACATGGGTCGACATAATCATCAACAATCTTGACGATGGTGCTCATCCGTTTCATTTACATGGGTACTCCTTTTATGTCCTAGCAAGCTATCGTTCAGAACACGGCTGGGGAAGTTTCAGTCCATATTCTCAATCAGCCTCGGCCACAGTGCCATCCTTGAACTTCCTGACACCAGTTAAGAAAGATACCGTCAGCGTTCCCAGAAGGGGATATGTTATCATCAGATTCAAAGCGGACAATGTGGGCATTTGGATGCTTCACTGTCATGTCCTCTTCCAGTACGTCTAATTTTTGCCCTGCATTTGTCAAAAACAGCAGAGGCGAGCAGCTTCTGAGCAGCTTGGAAGCCGCTCGCCTTTTGTCTCACCTTTCAAATCCATACTAATCTGTCTATAGCCAAGCGAGCGGTATGGCTATGGGAATCCATGTTGGCGGCTCAGAGGGCCATGAGAAAATCGACAGGGGAGCATCCACACTATGCAATCCTTGAATTTCCCTAAACAGTCTCAATGGGTTATCTGAGAGTCGTCTTTTATACAAGCCTCGGCAGTTCTACTTCTCAATCTGGTTTAGGTACAGGCATACAAGATCTGTAGACGTGATCTCTCCAGTGCTCAAGACCATCTGGAAATCGACACAGGTTGTTGTCAAGGGATCGATATTGTCGTGGCTCCCTATCGTGCCCTGAAGAGCCAGTCTTTCTGGTAAATTTTATGTTGAAAATGGGAAGATGGCACCGGCAGTTGTTCGAGAAGAAGTTAAGGCAGCAAGTCGAGGACGACAAACACGAATTCGCAGTAAGGTGATGGAAAAGATGTAAAAAATCGAGATTCGAGAGTCGACTATCGGAGCGGAGTGAGGAGTGTCGTATTGGAAGTCAACCAACTAAGTCTTCATCGAAACCAGGTTTGAACTCCTTGGATTCTCTCGTCTTCTAATTCCAAAAAGCCGACTGTGTCCTCAGCTTTAGAATCATTTCAAGTAGGCGCCAATATTGTCGTCACGAGAGAAAGCACAAATTATCTAGTTCGTAAATTATCCAACGGCTATCATCTCTTCGTTTACTGAGGGTCAGCTCGTTGGCAGGAGATTGGGTGACAAATGCTTGAAAGTGCCATTGAATTTGGGTTTCCAAACATCATGCAGGGAAGTCGCGCGACGAAGCAAAAACATTATATACTCACGAATGCTTCAACAATTCTGAGAGGAGCGACTTTCGTACTGTGACGTTCTTTTGTTTTGCTTTATCTGGGTAGCCTTCCCTATATCCGCGCCTCATTGGCCGAATATGTGGTGCCAGCTGAAGCATGTTGCAGAAGTTATTTGTGGCTTTCAGTCGAGGCTTCAGCAATCTCTATTGTGTTGTCTCTGCATCATGAAGTCAAAAACCAGTCGATTATCTTAGCACACAATTTCGATGATAGCGAAATTACTCGCATCACTTCCAGACCACATTTCTTTTCGCAAACTTCGTCAACGTAGAGCCTTTTGGGATCGCGACCTGAATACAAATCCCCGACATCGTCAACGACCGCATTCCTCACTTGACCTCTCTACAAATATATCTCAGTCTCATCTGAACATGATAGCTACATGAGATGACATCTATCCTGAAGTTGGCTTTTCAGCTCTTATTTCGGGGTGGTACCAACTCATCATGTCTACATTTCATCAGTTATTGGGATTGGACTCTCCGAGAATCAGGTACCTGCAGACGACGACAAAATCGCTACGTTTGGGTTCAGTAATGTCTCTGGCTACTACGGCCCAGGAAGCTGGGCATCGTGTCTCATAGTCGTATTCTCCTGCTGCTTAGATCAAATGTATCGAATATCCTCAACTCCTGCGAACAGCCTTATAATGGAGCCTTCTCAGGCTGGAAATGGTGGACACCGCTCGGATCTCACTTACGGTGGAATCAATCTTGAGCTTATAGCTGCATATAGTTACCCTCTCGTCGCTGCCGGTGATCTTCTGATCATATTTCCTTCCAATGATTTCAACGCAGACGACAAGGCTAGGGACCAAGTCGGGAGTCTCATTGTGGCGATGGAAGTCATCAGACTTGGTGCTGGAATGGGCACCTTGCTATCCATAGTCCATGCTCGTCGTTATGCTTTACAACTATCAAACGCCCGGGAACGGTGTTCGGCGTGATAGCAACGATACTTCTGGCAGTGTGTGGTGTGATATCAGACGAGGCTCTTTGGAGCTACTCCTTTAGATCGAGGTGGTTCTGTGTTGGACTCTGTTACCCAACAGCAAGCATACAATATCGGGGTTTACGAATCTATATTTTTGACACTGGCTTGGACCTCATTTCCTTCAACAACAGTGAAGTATTTCGATATGGGGCGGGAAAGATAGCGCTAGGCATGTACTATGCATTCATGTTTCCAGCTTGTATTGGTAGGGCTACTGTTTTACTATTTACGACACGCACGGCATGGCGAAAGCGTACAATCGTGCTCCTCTCATTGTGTCTGGCTACACTACTGAGCCCGATTTCATTGATCTTGGCAAAGATCGTGATATTTACGACTATCTGCATTTGCCTCGAAACGTGGCTTTGGACGTCAGTCCCTTTTACACCCTCCAAAATCACAGACCTGGATCAGATCCAGCCGTGGTTTTAAGTGGTGCTTCCGTGGCAGTCAATACCATTTCGGTGCTGGTGGTCCACAACATGAACACTATTATCAATAGGTTGCCAAAGTCATTCAAAAAAATTCGATAAGGGGCACGGAGGGTATCCTTCAACCAATTGCTTATCTGTTTGGATAGATTTTAGGAGGATGTGTAGATCCTTTGACAACCAGAAATTCTCTGGATTGTTCGCACGCAAATCTATATCAAACTTGGATGCTTGCAATGATCTTTAGTTTCCAGTTTGCCTTCAAAGAAACGATGAGTTGCATAGTGGACCCGAAGTCAGGCCGATCAGGGTGCACTGAGATGGAAAGCTTAGAACAAACGAGAATGTCATCTTTCAATATTAAATGCAATTGATGTTCATGAATCTGAATCCTTAGATTTTTCAAAGTTGGGTTTAAAATTCCTGTCTCGCTATCAAAGTTGAGTTTATCTAATACTACAGTGAGGGGTATCGTTCCAAACTCCTCGAGACCCATTAGGCCACACATTATGTGTTACCGACTATCATGTTTCCATCCTACTCCCATGTCCATCATCAATTCGTCCAAACTTTCAACCCTCCTTCTCAGCCCCTTTAATTTTACATAATCTCATCTCATATCTTCGCCACCTCGCTCTCAAACCTGCAACCCCCAGGGCTGATTATCCTCATACCCGCTCAACAAAAAGCTATCCGGCACCCCAAAATCCATGTTCCAATCCTGCATACTGAAATCCATTCCCGGTCCAAAGTCCTGTTGAAAAACAGGTTGCACGCCCACCGCATCCATACTCGTCCCATTGTCCACATGCTGCAAATACGCATTTTCTTCCGCCATCTGAGGCACCCTTTTCCTCAATAATTCGAGACATACATTCGCGCTTTTACTTGCTGCGGCAAACACAGCCGGTTCAGCGGGAACACGAGCTTCCATGGCTTCAACCTGTGCGAAGATGACGGACATGAAAAGATGTCCTTTGATATTATTCTCGCACGCCTCGATGCGCTGACGTGAAAGATCAATTAAGTCTTGCAACACAGCCTTTAGGGGCTGCCTCGCTGCTCGATTCATAGCTGTATCTTCTTCTTCAAGCAGGAGTATCAGCTCTGAGAACACTACCATAGCTGCATGAACCAATAATCCTTTGAAAAATCCACCACCCATAATCTTGAGTCTGCTCCAATCGTCTTTCTCGCCAGGCACCAGACAGATGTCTGGAGGGTAGGTAAGCATCGTCATAGCGACGTCGCGACAGACACTGCGGGAGAAATAGAAGCGGGGATCTTTCTCTGCACGAGCGGCGTAGGGACGATGGATCGAGAGAAGGAAACGACGTATATGCATGTCTAAAAGATTACGTTGGAGTTGGGTGATTTGTGGGATTGGCGTCTCGGCATTTACACGGTCGATAAAAGCGTTGTTTTCTTTGAGATTGTTGGTTATATCTGCGCCTAGCTTCAGAACTTCTTCGTAGGTAGGTTCCTGGCGGAAGGAATTGGCGTGACGGATTATGGCTATGCGGGTGTTGATGGAGCGGCAGAAGAGGAGTTGAAGTGAAGTTTGGGTGAAGATCTCGAGGGGTTTCGGGGTGGGGCTGTTGGAGACACCGTCGTCGATGTCGATGTCATCAAAGTTGGAGGGGGGCTGGGTGTCCCAGTCTTCGGGAGAGATGAGTGGCATCATGCCTGAGTCGAGGGAGGATTGGCAATTCAGCTCGAGGACTGTTGTCCATAGTCTGCGGCGGAGCTCTGCGTGTAAGGGACTCATTTTGGGCAGGAATTTTGGGTCGCGGTGGAAGCCCATTTGCCTGTGTGGGTGTCAGTATATATTTGGCATAGTGTATATCAAAGCCGAATGGCTACTGATGGCTTTGAGAAGGCTTTGGAAGGCACCCCGGAGCAGGGTAGGGCGAACTCTCATACATTGCAGTTCTGATAAGGGATCCACCAGAAATCCATGTCAAATCTCCCGCTATACTATTGTTGACTCTGGAAATGAGAACAAGGCAGTGTACTTGAAGACCAGAGATGTGGAGACGGCCTTTCTCAAAAGGAGACGCAAGCCAAGACTGAGCAGAGTATACCCATTGAAGAGACTTCCTCCTCCAGGTCTCTCGATCTGCATCTTGATAGGACACAGACCCAATAGACATAACAAGTAACATCTTCAAGATGAAGACGGAGCTACATCCAGCTGGATTTTCCCAGTACTGCTCATACTCTCTATAGAAAGAGGGAACATGTAAAATCCGGTGGATAGACTCGTTGGTTCTGAAATAAAGATTGACGAACTTGTCGGCAATATGACGGGGAGGCACTGCGTCTCGAAAGCTAGGATTCATCAACCATTCATTGTGTGGTCCGGCTTTAGCTGCTCTGGCCATAGATTTGCATTGTTCCAAAACTCCGTTGATATTTGAATTGATCTTTTCATCTCGAAACTCGGCGCTCGATTTCTCTCCATCGACGGTGAGACAAGAGATTTTGTCGTACTGTGGGTGGGTGTCAGGATTGGAATTTGGTAACAGTAGGAAATACTTACAGTCCCGAATGAGTACATCCAATGGCTTTGCCCAAAGAAGCGTGTCTTGGAGACGGTTCCCCTCAATTTACCCTTTGAAACCTTTTCTTCTAAAATGCCATGAACTCCTTCTTCCAACCTGACTGTTGTAGGAGCAGTTCCCGCGACTTCTCCATTTGACCCTGTCAGTTTCTGCTCCAGACTTCTGATCCTGTCATATAACTCCCTGCTATTCGAGAAGTCACTTGGAGGTGCACCTTCTGGTGAGTCACCCCACGTGGTATGAGTGCCATCAGAAGCGACTGGTCTTGGGGAAGTATCCGAAGTTGTATCGGTACTTGTCGAACCTGCAGCCACACTCTTTTGCCTGCTCGGGATAGAAACCTGGTTGAGAACAGAGGGTCCGGGTGCCAATTGACTCACGTGATTATTGGCAAGATTGCTTGGAATATTGGTAGAATTAATGCTGGAAAGCTTGCTAGCAAGCGGAATACTTCCCGGACTGTAGGTACAAGTCGCTGATTTCGATTGTTGGCACTGTCCGCATGGGTACGTCCGATCGCATTTGATTTTCCTTCTTCTACACTGCTCACATGATAGAGCAGGTCTCCTTCGCTTTCTTGGTGGAGTTTCGCTCGAAGGTCTCGCTGCTTCGGCCATTTTGAAAGAGCGAGCTGGATTGACTCAGGCAGACAGGTTGAACGGGGGCTTGAAGTTGTATGTGGAACTAAGCTTTTCCCCGTCGTTATATCCGAGTTCTGAATTCGCCGGCGACGTCCAGACTGAGTCTGCCAAGGGCAAATCGTGCCGGTGAAGAAGTTTTTGCCCAGATTTTGATCTGAGTAATACACTCGGGTGTGGGGGAAACAGTCGAAGTATAAAATTTGGAAGAGATTGATAAGATGGTGACTTTGACTACGTGAAAAGGTATCTCGGTGAATTCAAGTCGAGGCGGAGATAGCAGCTTTATAGCATTTGCACCGGAGTTTCTCCTGTCAGCACGGCTCAATGGCTGGCTTAGCGTATGGCGTGGAGAGACACAGTGGGTAAGTCATCAGATTAACTCCTTATCCGGTCACGTGCCAGTACAGTCTCTTTCATGAATTCTGTTGCATTTCCAAGTGTATAATACTCACAATCGTGATTCATGATGGCTCATTCCTAAAGATTTCTAGAGGCATTTATCCATACGACACGACCACTTATAACAGAAGAATTGTGCCAGGCTGTCACTGGAATCAATCTCACCGTGACTGAATCGTCTCCCCGACGAACATGCACCGGCCTTCGCGAATAGCAGGGATAATTCCGAGAGCGAACGTATTTCCCGATTGAAAATAAATCCATGAAATCCAACATGCAAGCCCAATATGTAAGATGATATAAATACACTGAGCCGCAAAGGCGACCTCATCGTTACACTTGGCTTTCTCTTCCAGTTCAACAATCAGGTAATCTCTTCTCAGTACTGTCTTTCTTCATACTTTTTTTTAATTATCATAAACTCAATACACCGAGTCCATTATGTCCGCTTTCGATAAGGAAAACAAGGGAGAGGTCCAAGACAGCGACCTTGAGGCTTCATATGCACAACCTCTTGACAAGACAGAAACCAAGATCGAGCCGCAAGATAGTGATTCGGGTCTCGAGGCGCCTATCGAGAAAACAGCTACACAAGTCGCCCACGATTTTCCAGATGGAGGGGCCAGAGCTTGGGCTGTTGCTATCGGTGCATCAGGAGTGCTATTCTGTACATTTGGTTATGCCAACGCGTTCGGGTATGTGGGAGCTCTTGGCGATCTTGGACTTTGCTGACAAGCGCAGTGTATATCAAGAACATTATATGAAAAACCAACTTCGAGACCAAACCCCCTCAGCAATTTCGTGGATTGGATCTTTGCAGATTTTCTTTCTGTTCGGGGGGAATTTGTTCGGTGGTCCGTTGTTTGATAGATATGGAGCGAAGGTACGCACGGCATGCAAGCTAACGAAGCAGTTGCTAACTCCAACAGTTGATCTGGCCTCCAGCATTAGTCTACATCTTCTCCGTGATGATGACTTCTCTCTGTACCAAGTACTACCAATTCATGCTAGCACAAGGAATCCTCGGCGGTATCTCCATGGGTATGACAATGGCTCCAGCCATGGCAGCAACAGGACAATATTTCAACAAGAAGCGTGGTGCAGCAATGGGTCTCGCCATCGCCGGATCATCAATCGGAGGAGTCATATTCCCAATTGCTCTCAGCAAAATGCTCGCCAATGAAAGCCTTTCCTTCGGATGGACAATTCGAATTCTTGGATTCCTGATGCTTGTAGTCCTCTGCCCAGCATGCTTCGCCATTCGAGCCCGTCTTCCACCTCGCAAAGGAAACTTCTTCCTGCCGTCCGCCTTCAAGGAACCAACCTATGATGCACTCCTTGCTTGTTGTTTCTTGATGGTCCTAGGGGTCTTTATGCCATTCTTCTATCTCCCATCATTCGCTGTTGCAGCGGGCATGAGCACTCAACTGTCATCCTACATCGTCGCTATTCTGAACGGCGCTTCGTTCTTCGGCAGAGTTATTCCCGGTGTTCTGGGTGACAAGCTTGGAAGGATGAACGCTCTCTGCGCTGCTGGCGTTGCCACAGGTATCCTCATATTCTGCCTGCAGGCTATCCATACCAACACTGGAATCATCGTATTCTCCGCCCTGTACGGTTTCTGTTCTGGTGCAATTGTATCTGGAATGTCAGTCTGTCTTGCACAAATACCAAAAGACCCAAGAAATATTGGGACATACATGGGAATGGGCATGTCATTCACCGGTATCGCTGCATTAATTGGTCCTCCTATCGATGGTGCTTTCGTGACACATTACCATGGATTCAAGGAAGTCTGTATCTTCAGCGGACTAGTGGTTGTCGTGGGTGCTGCGGGAATACTAGGGGTGAAGCAAACCACAGGAAGAGGCGTGTGGTCGAAGGTCTAAGCAGTGGTCGTCGTTGAGATGCTCTGTTACCAATGCATAGATCAATAGGCGAGGGACTTTGGCGTTTGGCAGGATTCCCCTTTCAACTGTATAGATTTGCTATTAGCTGGACATATTCCCCTTTCAATTGTATAGACTTAATTCTGGGCTACATGCGTCATTTTTACTTCTCATATTGTGTTTCGATTACCCCGGCAAGTTGTTGCACAACAAGAATGTCTGAATTGAAATCGTACCAAGAGCCCTATCAACGGCGAAGTCGTCAATGACCTATTCTCAAATTTTATCCAGTTCGCAGCACTCGGTACTACAAGCCACTTTTGAGGGCCAATATGCAACTGCTGCGTCTGCTTGCCACTACGGTTTCTCTTCTATGGACTATTCTTGCAGATGCTCATCCCATCAAGTATTAGCTACGGGTAGGCGGGAGCCTTTCCAGCATAGAAGCTTAAATCCTAACGGAGGGAGACGTTCCATTGTTTTGCAGTTGTATGACTTACTTTCTACATCACGAGTCGAGTGATATCTGCTTTCGGAAATGTACAAGGGTGCGACTGTGCGACTGTGCGACTGTGCGACTGTGCGACTGTGCGACTGTGCTGAGAGCTGATGACCTACAGTTGAATCATGGCAAAAAGTGAGAAAAGTTCTAATTGTTTGAATTTTATACTTCGTTTGTAATATGAGATGCTACTCTTCGATTTGGACCAAAGCAAGAAAATATTCTCTAGCAAGTTCGTAGAAATTCTCAACTTCGTAGTCAACAACGTAGGGAACATTGCATCCTTTAACTATTTGCATAATTTTCACTCCTCAACTCTCATCTCTTCTTTACATTACTTCTTCTCAATAAAAGCAAAATTCTTCAAGCCAAGCCGGACTTAATATACACTCAACAACACCACCTAGCATTTTCCCTCCACTCGTCGATCAAACAGGGGTGCTCCCCACCCACCCACGCACCCCGCGAAACACCATGAAACGGCCTTGTGGCGCAGATAAAGTTGCCGTCCCTACGATCGGACGACACATTGTCCCGGGTAAATTACCCGCAGGCCTCCAGATTCGAGGAACTTTGTTTGTATAGACATTTGTATAGCCTAGCGAGAAGGAGAGTAGGAATTGTTCCTTCGCTATGACATGCGTATGCTAGGAGAATTTATGAGGGTCCCACGAATGGGAATAGAGGGGCAGAGAAGAGATCAGATGAACGGAGGGAAAGTGGATTTTGAATCAGAGGGGAGTGATGTATATATAATAGGTGTTTGGTTTTTGAGAAGAGAGATCTGCTCATACCTTCTCAAAACAACTCGTTCATCATGTTCTTCCAATCTGTTTCTGTTCTTGCGGCTCTGGTAGCTACTGTTTCTGCACATGGCTATGTTGATAATGCCACCATTGGAGGGACACTCTATGAGGTATGCTTCTCACATTCTCTTCCATCCCCTCGATGAACCTCAAATTCTCATGTTATATCTTGACTTATTCTGACAATTTCAGGGCTACAAACCATACCAAGATCCTTACATGAGCCCAATTCCCTCTCGAATCTTCCGTCCCGTCCAAGGCAACGGACCAGTCCAAGACGTAACACTCATCGATCTACAATGTGGAGGCTACACCGCAGGAGGAATCTCCGGTTCCCAACCTGCTCTCCTAACCGCCGGTCCAGTCGCAGCAGGATCGACGGTTTCTCTCCGTTGGACTCTGTGGCCTGAGTCCCATGCTGGCCCAGTACTTACATACATGGCGAAATGTCCTTCCACAGGGTGTGCTACCTATGTGCCAGGAACCTCGTATGTCCCTCTTTCTCATCTTAGTGCCATATCATACTAACCAGTTCCAGTGCCGTCTGGTTCAAGATTGCCCAAACAGGGCGAACAGGCACCACCAACGTCTGGGGCGATACACCTCTCATGACCGCTGGAAACAGCTACTCCTACACCATTCCCTCCTGTCTGTCCGCAGGCTCATACATCGTCCGACACGAGATTATTGCTTTGCACGCTGCATACTACTACCCTGGTGCACAATTCTATCCCTCGTGTCATCAGATCCAGATCACAGGCACCGGAACAAGTACTGGACCTGCGACGAAGGTCGCTATTCCAGGAGTATATACCACTACCGATCCAGGAATTGTTTATGATATGTATGCCGCTAATACTTATACACCTCCTGGACCAGCGGTATTCACTTGTTAAGTGATTGGAGAGAGTTGAGGGGTGAAAGGGGGAAGTTTCAACTGTATATATTTGTCAGTTTGGGTGGTGAGGAAGGCTTGGTGGTGTTGTACATACCTTTATTTGTATATATCTGATTCAAACAGATTGAAGATCATGGAACTGTCTGTCCATTGAGCCATGGCTAGCACTCTGCTTCCCTTTTTCATCGACATACTACTTGACTAATTTCAACACTCATTATTCCTTCTCCCAACTTCTCCAGTGATCCCCCCCAACCCCTTTGTTAGGTTTTACTTCCCAGCTTTTCCAATCAATCGAAGAATTTTTGTACTTTTTAAATCCTCTTCCAAAATCCTATCCTGCACCTAATCCGCTACAGTCCCGTCCACTCACCGTCCAATCCTTCTCCACTAACATCATTGTCTCTATCCTCCATCCTCCCCCCACCACACCCACACCCGATCCAATCCCCTTTCCTTCCCTTCATCTATCCAAGCAATATTGCACATCGCAACCCAACTCTAAAATTAACCTCCAACCTATCCCCTCTTGCCATCCATCTCTTTCTCACCCACTTCAGCCATTCCCGCAGCCACTCCCGCAGTCTTCTATACCACTACCTTCACGCCTTTTCAAGCAAAGCGAGATGAATCATGCAGGTAAGAAAATGATGAAATATGAAACATGCTGCATGCAATAGGTGAGATAGAGGATATGAGAGGGCGTTTATATGCAGCGGTAAGAGGCTGGTGAGCGGATGGATAAGCTGGATAAAAGCAAAGATGAAGGGACAAAGGAAACATAGGAGGGCTAGGTAGGGAGAGATGCAAGATGTCAGTTGTGAAACAAGTACTCGCTCGATATGCGCGTTAAGATGTGAGGGTGAGGATAGGTACAAACATGAACGGGACGCCCCGAGAGCGCTTACACCACGTGGAATACTCTCCATTTCCAGGATGGCCTTTATCCCAATGCCAAAAGCGAAAAGCAAACAATTGCCTATGAAATCTAGCACAAACATATTGAGTTCGTCCTAGCTTAAAAACTTCTCACCTATCTAGGTAGGCAATTATTCCCCCATCTACCACCCCTTTACCCCTTTACCCCTTCACCCCTTCCCCCACGTGACATAAAATTCACCTACAAAATTCCCGAGATCTATTTTTGAATTCATGTTGCACACCGCACTTCTCTATAAATATCCCTTCTTTTGCTACCTTTGTTCCTCCTTCCATATCTACCGGCTATTACATATCACGCATCTCTGTGGAGCACCCACCAAAGCTCACCACATTATGGGTGCGCTCGGCTGCTGTTGGTAAGAGAGGATGAGGTGAAGTGGCGGAGTAGGTGAGCAAGTGAGATTCCTGAATCCTGTCACTTTTTCGAGGTTTATTCTCCGAGGACCGAGGCGGTGAGTATAATATTACTTGTGAGTAGAAGAAGGTGATGATTGCAAGCTTATAATTCTTCGAGTGAGGAACCCCTTTAATTCCGTCGTTCCAAGTCCAAAGCAATTACCACACTATCTTTGAACCCATCCTTGCAGTTATGGAATGACTTCCAAAACCTTCCGGAAGTGAGCCAAGACCTCTTTGATAGACAGGTCGTAGTCGTATCTCTTACGTGTTAAATAGTTTATAAGTCTTCGTGAAATTACGTTTGTTCACGTGCTTTGTCCTTCGCTCTTTTCTCTTTGCCTTTCTTTACTTTACTTTACTTTCATACTGTATTTTCTTAACCTTATCCTCATATACTATTACTTCCTCCCTTTTCTTTGAATTCACTTTGCCCTCTTATTACGAGTTCCTCGTTCCTTCTTTTTGTAATTTTAAATAATCTAGCACGTGTGCAAACCTTCTTAGCGGCTAACGAAGTAATATATAAGAAGTACTTCTTAATACTTAGTATTTTAATTTTACTTAGACTTTGAACGAAGCAAGACGGCCGAACAAAGGAGCTCTATTACCCTTGACCAAATATTTTTCTAAGTAATACAAATCCTAATAAGTTATACTCTCTTGTAGTTATTAGTATTATCTGCGGTTTAGTGCTTTGGAACTACTATTTATTTTCTACCGTCGTGTGTATCGACAGTTCCTCGTCACTCTAGCGATAATAGCAATTGCAGAATTCAGATTTCATTATTATGCTATATGGCAACAAGCGATTTATACTACTTTACATATCTCTTGCTCGACGAAAGCAGCTGAATCTCCGAGCAGATCTTCTAGAATTTCAATAGGGAATCTCATCTGAATAAATTAAGAGAAAAGAAGACACCATCGCTATGCAGCCGCCTTGAAAATATTATGCTCCCACTCCTTTCTTACTCCATCAATTATGCTACACTTTCATCATTATCATCATATCTCGTAAATCCTTCAATGCATTGTCTCCAAATCAAGCAAAATCAACATGCAATTCTAAGTAATCAACTCATCATCTGTTTAACTTCTGAAAAAACTGCTCTTCTTCTTCTTTGTCTGTGTCATCTCCGCAGGAAGGAACGACTCAAATGTATGTTCTGTATTTTGCGGCTCAGCGATGACAGGCGGAGTTCCACCAGCTCGACTCTGTGGTCGACTGCGCGTTCTGCTAGATGGTCTCCCAGACCCAGAATACGGGCTAGAAGCCCGACTCACAGTGCTCATTGGTCGGGAGTTCTCGGTCCAGTCTGGTTCTCCTGGCCCGATGGGTAGTTTCTCGAGACCTAAAGCCATACTGTGTCTTGACATGCGAGAGCGGCTTCGACTGTCCGGGGCGTTGAGGACATTGTCTATTCCTGTTGCGCTTGAGGCTCGAGACCGACGACGAACAGAAGGTCTGAGACCTAGTTCTCCCCCTGCGAGTCCGGGAGGTGGATCAAGTGGTGAGAGGCCTCGTACTTCAAATTCTTCTACTGGGACAGGTACGGCAGTCCATTCTCTAGCACGTTGCCAACAATGAGATCGCTCGTAGATTGCTTCAACGCCGTGATTGACCTGGTGACTCGGGAGACTTGTAACGCCTTTCAGAGCAGAAAACCAGTGTCGCTCATCGTCTGCGATCCATGGTACATTGGGCATGGGAACTTGGCATAAGAACTCTTCGGCGTGATCGAGGTAGAGACCTTCATCCACGATGTATGGAGAATCAGTGACCAATTGAGGAAGTGATTGTATCACGGCATATAGGAAGATCCAATGGCCAATACGCATCTCGGACAATTCCATCGCAGTCTTTGAACGAGCCTGTTTTTCTTGGAATACAGCAAAAGATTCCAGGAAAGGGTTATTCTGTACCACACCCATATTGAAGCTTTTTCGGAGAATAAGGGTGATTTCATGCTGGTGTAGCTTTCTCGTATCCATCTTGTGCTGTGCGGCAGGTCCAGCTCTATCGTATGATGCATCGATGATCTGAATTGAGGGTATGATAGGAACGTCGAATGGAATCGGTGGGCAATTTGGAGGTGCTGATCTATCGAACTCCCCAAGAAGTTTTCTCAGTGCTGCTGCCACTGGAGAGATTGGACCAATATCATTAATTTGATCATCGCCCTCGTCGATTCCTCTCGTAGTCAAAGAATGTTGGTCCGCCATATAATCGTAGAGAGCGCACATATCAGCGTAAAGTGCCCTGAGAACGAGCCTGTTCAGGCCACCCTCAACGAAATCATTTTTCTTGGAGCTTCCCTTTGGTGGCCACGATCCATATGCCTTTTTGTAATAAGTCAAAACGTGATCTCTCATTAGCTTGAAATGTTTATCCCAACGAGCGAATCTCACGATCTTGGACTCAGGAGCCGTGGTCGATGATCCAATACCAGCAAATATTGAAGGGTACTCAAAAGCTCGAAGCCTCTCCTCAGCACGATCTTTCTTCTTCTGAAGATCCAACGCCGACTTATTCAGCATTGATTGAGTGGCACCAGTCATATGTTGGTAGTGTAATGAATTTCGAATCTCAAAGTTCTTGGATGCTGCATGAGCGAAAGCAGTACTGTAGAGTTCGCGGTGACGCATACACTCTCCGAGAATGAGTGCCTGGCCAATTTTCTCGGTGCTTTCTCGAACAATGCTCAGCTTCATGCTTTGGACGTAGTAGCTGAAGCTCCTGTAAGCGTCTTCTCCGTAACTCGTTCCAGTCCCATCATCATCAATGTATTCATACTTCTTCAGCAATGCAGCAATACTGAGAAAAACATGGTATGCAGTGCTGAATTTGGGTGTGCTAACGAGAAGTTGCCCATCGAAGAAGCCAAAGAAGTTACGCATCTCAACCATTCTATCCATATCTTCCTGTGAAAATGGGCCGGAGGTTGGTAAGCCCAGATCAAGATACAGGTGCAGCAATCGTGGTGTGTTGACGGCATTGAATAAATCATTAGCGACACCTGGGTTACTCGGAGGGAAAGATCTGATGGAATCGGCAGAGCTATCAGATGCTGACTGTGGTTCGGACGGGCCAGGCTTCGGGGTATCTGGTGGGGTTCCCATTCCCCGAATTGCAAGATCGCGTGTCGCATCCTCAACTGTCAGACTTCTTCTCCCATCAAAACTCTTAGCTCGTGCTCTTGCTTTTACACTCGGTGTAGCAGCATCAAATATGGTATCTCTGAGTAGTGGCGAGCCTTGAACACATCGCATACTTGTTTTAATTTGAGGTTGCATGCCCGCCGACTGAGGGTAGAAATATACCAAGAGGTTAGCCGTAGGGTGTTCGTTCCACAACTCGGCAATCTGGTTCTGTTAGTACTGGAATTACCCGCATCAGTGGTCATTTCACTTACTGGTGCCCGGTTTTGCAAAGCTGCCAAGCTGTATTCAAGCGGCGCCCCCTCGGGAATCTCAATCCAAGCATTGCTACTAATAGAAGCCATGTTCCCAGACGCAGGTCTGGACTTGCGTCCTACAATTGGTATCCAACTCTTCCGTCGAGTAGCTTTTGTGTTCTCTTCCTCCCCATCAGAATAATATCCCGAGCCCCGTCTAGGCGCAGTATTTGGGGACGAAACATTCCTTGGATGTCCATAGTCGGATTGTGTAGAGGGAGGTAGAAGAGAATTGTGTCTTGGGCGTGTACCATTACTTGAAGGAGGGGAAATTTCCCGCGATTCGGATACACGTCGGTTTGCAGGATGTGTGACAGGAGTGTGATCGTTTGAAAAGTTGTATGGCTTGTGTAATCGGTTCGTGTGAGGAGAAACTTCTTCGATGGCAGCTTTCGCTGGTGCAAACGGTGCAGGAGGGGGTAGTCGAGTCGGAGGGGCGAAGGATTGAGGACCAGCAATGTCTGCTAGTGGCTGCTTCTGCAGTACTTGCTGTGGTTCTTTGGAAGTCTTAGTGTCTGCCGGAAAGGTAAAAGGATTCGAAGGAATGTAGATGGACAGTCTTTGCTGTATTTGAGATCGGATTCGGGAAGGCATCTCGCCCTCTACTTCTTCAATTGGAATGGTCTTGCCCTCAAACTTAACAAAGGTTTTGGGAATGTTAAAGCTTGACGTGGGAGTCTACTGAAACTCTTGTAGGCTCAACCTCCTTGAAGATAGGGGAGATATTCGGCTTTCTGACTTCAGATTCTAGAATTGCAAAGCATGGCTGGGTCAAATGTTTAGGATCCGGAGGTCACTTACTGGTAAACGTCTTCTCCATAGCTTGCGACATCTTCGTCATTTGCTATGTGGATCCGCTGGTGCTGGGAAATCCCAGTGTTGTCTAACAGCGAGAGTTGTTGTGACGCGCGTTAGCTGGTGGGGATGTTTCGAGTGGACTGCTTGTTGAGTAAATGTCAAGAACAAATAAGTGCAAAAGCGACCCGGCTCCTCAATCCGGTACTGAGACCCGTGAATCGTCAACAAGTCGCGCGGAGACTACGTAGAGATATTCGCAGATCCCGGTCTGCGGGTATTCAAAGCTTGAAAGGAGCGTGTTTTTCGTGTTGCGTGATAGGAAAAGAGAATACGGATCTGCGGATATCAGTTCACTCCGGCAGATGGCACGTAGTGAGAAGGACGTGTCAGGCAGAATCCGAGGAAGATGACTAGGTGAAAAGTAAGAAGAGAATGAAAGCAAAGAATTTTGTTAACGTGCGATCCTTCGTGCGGCGTAGTTTCTAGTTCATCTGAAGTGTTTGTTGCCTGCAGGATCCCATCACCACGTAAAGGGATGGTGTTTATTCCAAGGGTGGGAGCTGTTGACCGAAACGCTGGGTCTGGATAATTAAGCTTGATGAGTTGGCAGGCAGACCAGACCAAAGTGAGGCTGAGTTGAGTGTCAACGTTGTCGACAATATTGGTGTGATTGGAGGGGTAAATGACAGGAATTTCATAGGCCTGCTCGTGCTGTGTTGTGGTCTGTCTGTTCTTTGGTGGTGTTTTGAGGTAATGTCTCGGAGCTGAGGTTATTGTTCCTTTAGCGACCCAATGTTGCTGATGCGTGAAGGAAGAGGCGTGAAATTGGGCCAATTTGGCACTGTTTTCAAAGGATGGCGCAATAGCTGAAGGACAGATGACTCTGATGAGATGATGACTGCAGTTGCCGTCCTTTCTGACTGCTCAATTCAGAAAAATGATTCTATTCCCAGATTCTAGAGGCGGAGGTGGACGTGTAAATGGTGGGGTCGTCGAGAACTTCTCAGCACTCGATTGAACTCATATTCTCCTCGTTCCTTGTTGCGTCATTCTTTCAATCTATTTTTCTCCTCCAGGATCAGCAGCCCTGCAGCGTCGTAATTGGCGTGCATTCAACCTGCCAAGGGTGCGCTGTCAGAACCCTGAATCTACCCACCAAGTACTCCCTGAAGATCAGCGTTTCATCACGTGTAGCTGCGCTGCGCATTTATATGCCGAAAGGGGTACAAGTTAATGCCCTGCCAGGCTTGCTTTTTTGGCAAGAAACCAACACGATATTCTCATCATGTTACGCTTCTAATTCGGTGCGAGGTTGTAGTCTAAACCTTTCTCTCGCTCTTACTTTACAATCGTCAACAAACATGGTTCCCTCGGTTGAATCTCAATGCCTCCCGGCACTAGAAGCTTAGTCCGCTCTATTTTTGATTGTGGAGAGAGCCATGTGTGTGGAGATCGTCAACAATCTTCAAAAACTTCCAAGTGGCCAAGTCGTCCACTCAGTGGCTGTGCAACTTGAATGGAGTCAAAGAGTCGAATCCGGTTCGGTTTGTTCATACACCCGGATTGTCCAAATTGTACATTGAATAAGATTTGTGCTATTCTTCGGATGCCGGTTGCGAGATTTTCTCTGGTACGAGGTGTACTAAAAATGCTCAGGGGCCAACAACTCTTACGAGCCAAAACTACACAATTTCCCGTTAGTCATTTTTCTGCTCTGGCCGTTATTCTTTTTTTGCCAAATCTTTTCCTGTTAGAACACCTATGCTCAAAACTCAGCGAATCATTTTCTATCCATCATTCAACAAGATTATGAAATAATTTGGTCGCCAGCGGCGTAGCTACCTAAGTGGGCTGATTCCCGACCCGAGATTCTGGTTGTTGGCTCTTCTTACGACCATACCATCGTATTTTGGTAACACTGCAGGGGAAAGATATTACCCGACTTCCCTTCTCATGTTTTAGGAAGTCTGCACGGCAGCACATATGCAATGCAAGCAATTATGGCGTGCAAACATTCGAAATAGTGAGATTGCACCAGCTCGCCACTCAGGTACGGTGTCTTGGCTGTACAGCCACGTTGTCCCTCTTGATGAATTGAAGGAATCAATGGAAAAGTCGCCGTGTCGCCGGAGTCGGCTGCTTGGCTTCTCGAATCTGCATATCGATCAGGTTCCCAGATGACAGCACGGCGTGTTTGGTAGAATAGTCGCCGACAAATTCTTTATGTTGGGCCTCTTGCTGGGGTCATTCTGCGATGATAGCTCACCTCTCAAATCTCTGCCTAGCGCTTCCACTCGCAGTATTTAGTGGAGACTCTTCACTGAGTGCGTATCAATTTATTGAGTGCCTTTTCACGCCGTAATAAGATGCTTGACAACTCGCGTCGAGCGATATCGTTGGTTTGAGTCTCATCGATAGTGCATTACTAAGAAACTTGACCCCAAAGATCGCACTTTGCGATTCAGCATGCCCATATTAATGCACAGAGGATAATAAATTGGGCTTAGAGCATTTGCCAAATGCCTCCATTTCAGAAACAATTGTATCCCCGAGAAAGGGGCAATTGGGTTCGTGTCCTGCCTCGAATGCGCTCGTTCGAATTATCGAAGTCGAAGCATATTTTTCGTTGGAAGCAAGCTAAGAGCATTTTCCCTATCATTGTCAAAGTATCTTGACACATTCAGAGACACATACCTGATGTAGCGCCATGGTAATGGTCTCCTTCGGATCACCGTCTCTACGACATGATACAGTATATCGCGACGAACTCGTGGAGAAGAGGCCGCATATAGCTCACAAATCCCCACTCTGAAACCCCTCAACAAAAGAGGGACATATTGTTACACGACAAATTATTTAAGAGACGAGTAGTCTACCATGAAAGAAATATATATTCATATTCAAGTATGTATTTCCTACATCAATCATCTCTCACCCTCCTCTGATCCCTCTCACAGCAAAATATATACAAATTCCTCCCCTTCCCTTCAAATTCATTCTAGGTCGACAAATCAGGCACCGTCCAATCATAATATGTGCTCAAAGTAGGCGACGTAACACTCTTAGACACCACCCCGGTACTGCCCGTACCAAAGAGATACTTATTAATAAATGCCGTAAGATCCGCCTGTTGGCTACTTGGGAACTGACAATGGGAATGTCCTCCCACAAGCGAGAAACCGAATGCCTCTGGTGCGCCGAGAGCCTTATAGACGAGTTGACCAACTTGCATGCAAGCAGTAGTGGAAACCGGACCGAGCCAATCGATATCGTTTTCGATGGCGAAGAGACCGCGTGGAGCGACGAGGGCGGCGAGCTCGTGGTGGTCGATGGGGAGAGTGGTGACTTTGGTAGCCATGTTGTTGAATGGGGTTCCGAACCAGGCGTTCTCGCCGATGATTTCGCCGGCTGTCTGGATGTTCTTTCCAGCTGCCTTTTGGGAGTCGGAGATACGCCAGCAGGCTGCTCCACCGGAGCCGGATTCTTGGGGGATAGTGAGAGCGATACGGGGCTCGAGGGCACCGACGACGAAGGCACCTTTGCCGTTGCGGGAGCAGCCTGATACACCGAGCTTGGTAACGTCGATGTTGTGGCCAGTGGTGAGCTCGAGGCCGTCAATCAGACGAGAGACACCCCATGCCCAGGCTGCAAGGGCACCTGTGGTGGCAGACTTGCCGTAGAGGTCGAAGAAGAGACCGGTGCCGTGAGAGCCCTTGTTCTGTTGAGCAGCCATGGCATCGTTGCCAAAAGATATGGTGGAAACTGTGTTTGGAACTGGAATGCTGACACCTCCAATACCGATGATAGCAGGGTAAGGAGCCTTTCCACCTGAGGGCGTAGAAATCTTCGCCGAGAACGAGATACTCTTTCCCTTATCCGTCACCTTGACAGACAATGATCCACCAGAGAAAGTAGCCGTCACTGATTCCGGCTTTGGAGGCACATCACCCAACTCGTACTTCTGGAACAACTCATAAATTTCCTGTCGTCGACAAGGCCATTGCGCTTTCGAGGTGATCTTGGTTCCATTGATAGACGTGAATGGATCTGGGAGTTTCGCATTCGTGGTTGGTGAGAACGAAGAAGGGACACTGCAAGCACCATCACGCTGTTGCAATATCGATGGAGCCGCGATAGCTGGGCCTGCAAGAAGCAGAAGAGAAGAGATGTACTTCATATTGAGAATCTCTGCTTGACGACGACAATTGATTCTGTTCCTGGTTCAGTTCGGTGAAGAGAGACGGGAGTTCATTCTTATACCACTCCCTTCAGCCGCCACCTCTTCCTCATCTGGAAGAAGGTAGAGAAGTATATTGCAATATACCCCTTCGGAAAAGCTCTGTTCCCCGCATCTATTCTCCACATGATAATCGAGTTTCTCTAGGGCTCCTACCCCACGGACCAATGAAGGAACAAAACCCCTGAACACATGTGTATATATATATTACTTGCATTACCCCAGAAAGATCGGCGCGTGCAGTGCCGTTCACCCCGTTTGTACTTCAAAACAGGCTATACTATTTGCCGAAGCCGGAAACAAGTCTCGACTTCAGATGGCTGACGGTTTTGGTGTAGGGCATTCTGTTTGCTTCCGTGCTTGACCCAAAGGGAACATGGATGCGGGGAATAAGAATTGTCGGAGCGGAAGTATATGCTTGATTGTAGTGCCATTGTTGTATCGACCTTGGAAGGGATCGTCCACTTGAGAGGTTGACCACAGACATTTAGCCTGAAGTCAATAGAAACTTCGTGACTTCAATGCTCGGCTAGAAGATATTAGGGAATTGGTAATATACTCGAGGGGACGAAACTATGAAGTTTAATATAGTTTCAGATTCAGAATCGGACGATAGACTGTCGTCAGTGGCTATCAATCGCCTCACCTCGAAGCATCGCGGCGTTGCCATCCGAGAAATGGCCCAGCTGATGAACACTTGCTCGCCGAATTCCGCAGAATCAAGACCAAAATCTTTAATTTGCCAGGTTCAAATCGAACAGCTAGTGACCTGTTGAACACATGGACAGTCGATCGCTGCAGTATTTAGGAAGAAGCATATAAACCGACTTGTCCCTCTGCCAAGACGTATGATTTCCTTCTTCCATCTTTGCCAGAGATACATTCTTGTCCCCACAAACTTGGCGCAGCTGGTGTAAAGATGGTGACGTACTCGTCGATATGGCCTGGTTGCTCGGTAGGGTATGTGGATGAAGTACAAGTCGTGGGGTGAGTGGGTGGTTGATCACAGGTATGACAGAAACTGTACGTGAGGTCCTGCCCAATCCAACGACAGGCAAACGGAGCCTGCACGAAGCATGCGAATACGAGGCAGGCTCCAGTATATACGAGTTGATAGAATGATAGGACAGAAGACGTGGACGTTTCTATACAGACCTTCTGAGCCAGTGCTAGGGTCCGATGCACCTGGTTTGGACATAAATTTCAGGTCGTGCCAGCACCTCGAATCCAACGTACAAGTACAGATTCTGCTATATTTATTGAACTGGTGAATCAATCAGTTCTAGGGCACTTGCCGCATATAATAAGCGTTTTGGAACAGAGAGGTTGTCATCGATCCAAAAAATCATCACAGTTACACTAAACTTGACGACCGAAATATTTTAGTAGTGCCATTGTTACTCGATACATAAGCACATAGGCTTCAATCATTCATGAATCCATAAGCCAATAAAGCACCAATCCTGAGTCACCAAGCTCCATGCTAGAGAAATATAGACGAGCCCAGAATTCGAAAATTATACATGAGAGTCCCAACCCTTCAATCCACCGACTTGGAATGCACACTTATGCAACCACTCGGGAAGCCTCTGTCTGTTCAGTCTCGCTCGGGGCATATGTCGCTCCAGGAGTATATGCTGGTCCGGTAGCAACTGATGTTCCACTACTTACTCTGCTTCCATCAATCTGCTGCGTAGCTGCATCATGGTGAATAACGCTTTCATTCCCAGCGACGGAGCCTTCAACAGGTTGTCGATGTTGCCTTCCCGAGCTTGGCATCAGATTGACATCAAGATTGGCGTGGGATGGAACATCTTCCAATTCAGGCTGCCATTCCTTCAAGTCATCTTCGGCATCGTTCAGTATTTGACGAGCTTGGTTGGTGTATTCGTAGGAAGCACGTTGATCGCCTGGGATAACGGGGCTATCATCGAGAAGGTTCAAGAGACGGCGGCCATGTCTTGCGAGAATAATTTGCTTCTCCGCACGCTCAATAGTGGCAGCAAAATCAGCGGCATAAGCTTCCTTCATCTTTTGTCGTGTCTGTGGAGGTCAGTACGAATTATTACCTAGCAGAGATGCATTACATACCACATTCGTCAATTGTGCTTCCGCAACCAAATTTTCGGCCTCAGCTCTGACTAACTCTTGCTCCAGTGTAACAAGCCTTGCACTTTCCGGCTCCTTAACCTTCAACTTCGCAATTTCGTCGGTGATCTTTGCCTTATGGTCTCTACTTGGTTGCACACTTTTCTCAGTATTTCGGATCGCCTTCAGGATGGCCCTACTATCATCAAGGTTATGTGCGTATGCATCCTCTTGCTCGCCCAACTCGGACAGAAGAACACCAATCTTGTCGGAAATATCGCTGACAGCTTCATCATTTGTTGCCTCGCCCCAATCAGAAAGTTGGCTTGCAATGGAAAGTCGTTCTTTTCCTGCAGTCTCGTAGCTTTGAATCAGCTTGTTCTCGGTCTTGATCAAGTTGTATAGCTTCTTGCTGAGCTCCGGTTGGACAGTTCCGCGAAGGGAGTTGAGGCTGAATCCATGGCGAGAAGAGGAGCCTGTCCCGTTCTTGTTGGAACGGATTGAAAGTGCTCGATTCCTGGGTAATATAGTTAGCAGGGCTCAGTTTGATCTACAGCATGCCTGACAAGTGCTTCAAGGGGCTATGTTTCTCCGAGGAGGAGCGTTCACGACTTCGTCGCAGCAAATGGGGCATTTTGAAAAGTGTTGGCTTACATTTTGTTTTCTGTTTCTTAAGCTCAATGTTTTGAGTAACCTGGAACTGCTCAGCTCCTTCCATTGTTATGTTATAGCATTCGAAGCGCCAACACCCGACGTCATCTGAAGCATTTTGGAAAAGAGAGACGAACCTTGCAAAAAAGTGGATATGGGAGTGGAAATTAACGACCAGGATGAAGATATAAACTACAATATCTGTGCGTATTCGGGGGTGCAGCTTGATATTGTTTTATGTTTGAAAATGGGAGGTTTTGAGACCGGCATGGAGCTCTTTCGGGCTATGCGGGCTGGAAGGTGCGATGACGTAGTTTCCGTTTACCTATATTCAGGGTCTCAGAATGACGACCTCCATCTGATCATGAGAACCTTTCTGAAAGAGGATTTCGCTAGACTGATGCTACTCTATTCAAGTTTGGAATTATTGAATTGTGTTTCCTATCTGGAATCTTTCGTCTCAATTGAGTTGAAGAGTGATGATCTATATGCACACATGTGATCTGCTGATATTCTATTCTCTCCCCTTTTCAACCTACCCTGCGGCTCGAAGCTGCCGACGTTAATGCACAGTGGAGACGAGAGCAGGGAGAGAGGACCACGGCATCTAAGATGCTAGTCGAGAATCGCTGGTTTCTATTTGAAGATATGATTGTGACTTATTTGAATTTCTAGACTCCTCCGCTGTGTACCCGAAATGAAATTATAGAACAATAAAAGATAATACAAGACAAAGTCGTAAATTTAGCTCAAAATGCCATCCCTCCGTTACTCCATTGCTTTCCAGCCCAAAAACGACCTCTTATAAAGTGCAAATTGCCATCCAGCCCATTCAATATTCAGTACAATTATCGTCATCGTCATCGTAAACCATGAATTCGATCCCTCTATCCACCCTGCGATACCCCTTCCTAGACATGATGTCTATCGATAAGATCTGGTGCTGCGTCTCTGTTCAACGACAATAGGTCCACTTCGGCGGTAGCTACTCTGGCTCATTCGTGGTGTCGCAGATGTTCGGGTGACAGATGTATATGAGGTTCTCCCTCCATGACCATGGTGATGATGAGAATGTCTTGAAACGGGTCTTGGAGCGACATAAACCTCCTCGACATATCGGTGATGTTTGTGGTGCTTCTTTGGGGATGAAAAGAGACACATTTTGAGTTTTGTGATTTGATGAGTGTGGAATTGAGGTCTTAGAGTGGAGTTGAAGATATAGAGCTCGTGAGGACAGAGAGGCAGATTTGATATTGACTCAAACAAGAGTTGGGAATGACAAGGCATTTATGTAGACTCACTCGGTCTGACCAGGCTCAGTACAATGACATCGTTCAAGCCCCTCTTCTCGGCCAAGATGCCCCTCGTATGTCGAGACCCTGGACCATCTCAACAAATACCTGTCATTAACACCCCTCCAGAACCGCCTTACCCCAGCATCTCACCGACTAGGATGTCGCTTGCCCTGGAAATTCTTTGCAATCAGCAACAATTATGAGGCTGAGCAGAGCCTCAACCTTGAGTCTTTTGCTCACCGAGAAGGTGAGTAATTGAAAGCATAACATAGTGGCAATGATTGTTCGCTGCCTAAATGGCGCCAGCACCAACTATTGACCGGCTGACACGAACTTACGATGAAGCCTCAAGCCGGCAAACACGATCCCCAGACGATTTAGAATCAAGCGCCCGGTTTCCGGGGCTGTGTACGGATTCGTATCGTGGACAGGAAGATCTGGCATCCATCGGCAGAAGCATAGAAGGAGGTTAGAAGGAAGAAGAGTCAGATGTCTTGGAAATAAACGGTTTCCAAGCTTCAGCGTTCGGTTCAAGTTTGCACAGGTTGTGTGCAGCAGTCCCATGCAGGTCGGTGAGGAGGACGTCAGGCTGCAGCGTGGGTGGAATATCCCTGGACGAATTTGCGCTGACAACACCAAAATCAAAGTTAGAAAAGTCTAATTGCGATCTATGCTGAGGTCTTCGATATAAGCGGATATATATTGAATTTCTATTATACTTCCACAGAGTAACAGGGCGAAAGTCAAATATCGGTGAGACAAACTTTGTCTGGAAAAATAAAAAATGGCGTAGGTGGTGGCTATGGCCATAGTCAGTCACGCTGGCTCTCAACATAGGATTTTCTTTGAAATGCCCTTTTTCAAATTGCCAGGCAAGAAGCTCAAAAAGTCAGTGACACTTCCACTGTCGACTGACTGAGCTCTGTTCTTGGATTAACAAATGCAAGAAATCTGGTGCAGAATTTGTGGGCCTTATTGCTTCTTCGCCCTGGATATCGCTTCAGGGGCTCGGTTACAATATTCTTCAGGGGTGATCGCGAAGTCTGGGCCTGGACGCAGGTGGACCAGTCAAACGTCTTTCTTGGTGAGCAGAGAAGATGTGGAAATATAAACATATTCATCGAGCCACAAATAAAACTTGAATGGAAAGTAGAAGGACTTGCCTCTAGCTACAACATTACCACCCCATGAGTTTCATGTATGAAAACCAGGGTAGTGATAAGCCATACCGTTGCTTTCTAACAGGCAGATACACACATATCATCCATACCAAAATAAACTTCTCCGCAAGAGCAATAAGCTGGTGGTTGTCAAGCCCATTACACTACCTCTCTATTCGACAGGAATTGAGCCTTTGTATCCTGCCTCCTTCATCATACGGCAATATTCTTGAATCTTCGGATCATCGAAATTGATCATTTCATTCACGGCTCTGGCACCATTCTTCTGCTTGCCAACCTTACTAGACTTCTTTCTGATGAATTTGCCATCTTCCTATCACAAATTTTATTAGAATCGTTCGACTTACGAGTACCAACTGTCGAGTTCACGAAGGGGACATACAGTTTTGGATCTCTTCCGGCTACCATCATCCTAGAAATATATAAATCAACAGATATCCCAAGCTATACGCTCTTCCGATGCGCAGAAAGCATTACTCACGTTTTTCTGCCTTCGTTTCGTCATCTATTAAAGTCAGCTAGCATGGATGAGAAAGGCGAAATTGTGTGCAAGATCAAAAGTGTGCATGTGTCACTTGTGGGATAATGGATCGATAGCTTATAAATATCTATTTCTCATATATCTCAAACGCACCTTAAAAGTGATGGGATGGATTGGACATATTGTTGTAATTTGTTGATATGGTGTTGTGAAGATTGTTTACTTTCGCGGAAAAATGAATTCGTTGTGACGAATTAAGAAGTTACCATCTACCTGCGAAAACAATGAATGTCAACCTTGCTAGGCAAGCTGATCAAGGTAGAGCCTAGGTGTTTACTAGTTATAAGATAGTCATAGAATGTTCTCGAGTTACGCCTTCCTCAAATTGTGATTGATACACTAGCAATTCCTTGTTTTGTAATTGCTCAAGTACTGCCTTTCTCAAATCATCGAATCCTCAAGTTCATACTTCCTCACATACATTGCGTCCCGAATGCTCCTTTATCCAATCGTCTGAATACACTTCCAAGTTCTCCGCAACCAAAACTTTCCTCTAATGTATACTACCTCAAATACATCGCGTCCCAATACTCCCCTCCCTCTAATCGTCTGAAAACACCTATAATTCTCCGCACTCAACGCCTTCCTAGAATGTATATTGCCTCGAGTTTACGGCTTCTCTACTCATGGACTTAACAACACATTTAGCCTTGTGATGGTAGGCTCAGATATGGTAAATCTCAAGTGCACCTTTCCCAGTTTAGAAATGTTCTCAACTCCACAGGGTCCCACTTCCTATACTATCTTTCACGCATCAGTTCGCTACAAATATAACAGAAACCCAGCATAGATTTTCCTGTCTACTTTCAGCAAATGTTCGGCAATAGCAAGAATCAAATTCTTTCAAATATCAAAAATTGACCCTGTCCAGGCAAGTTGTTCACTTCCAAGAACTTTCATTGTACCAAAGCCACTGCACCACCCGCTTTTTATGTGTGGTTCATGGTGTACAATTCAATTGAGAACAATAGAGTACAGCTGATTGAGTGGGAAGAGAGTGATCCCAAACCAATTATTAATTACTGCCTTGCCTATGACTTGGAGAAACCCTGTGGCGTGTGAACAGAATCTCAACATCCAGGCGGAAACAATTCATCAAGAAAATCTCAGGCTATGGACGAAACGATGATCGCGACGGACTCCTATGATGTATCATTTTGACTGAGCACCATTCGGGGCAGACTCAATAGCATAGTGAACGGGAAAATCAGCCACCGCTGTGAACGGCCTCCGTCAATTCCATCTGGATAAGTTCCGATTATCAAAGGCGTGACTCCAGAGCAGAACAGCAACATTGTGAACGTTGTCTCAGCACTTGCGACGACAAGCTTTCATAATCAGAAAAGAACCCGGTCATCAACTACTTGAGTCCTGAACAATAGAAAGGTGTACGCAGAACCTGGCTCACTCCTGGGAATCTCATTTGGACCTCATGCCAGGCATGTGCAAATAAATTTCTGGTAAAGAGTCGTGAACTCGATCTCAGATGTCACACTGAATGAATTCTCATAATTGTCATCTGAAGATACTTCCGCCACTAAGGACAGCTATAGTTGTGAACGGCTGCCAGAGCCTCATCCAAAGTACTCCGGTGATTGAGACAAGATGTGTGAACGCAAGCTTAGCAATTATATCTGAATCGCCAAAAGGCTCATGTAGGGTACATTCCGGGTAACTGCGACAAACCTCGTGAACCTTTGCACAATCTGCGTCCACAAAGCTTCTTGAATCCCTCCTGAAGAATATTCCGGTCATCGAGGACAAAAGTCGTGAACGCGAGCCCGGCGCCTCGACTAGCCATCAGAATCTCAACTGAACAGTTTTCCAATCATCAAGCATAGAGCTTGTGAACGGAAGCTCAGCATCAATCAGGAAAAGCTCTCACCGACAACATGTAAGATATGTTCCGGTCACCAAGGACAGGAAGTGATAAGCACTTTCTGGGAATATCTTTCAACGATATCATCCAAAAGGGTTTCCGGTCATTAAGGACAGGCGTTGTGAACGCGAGTGTAGCACCCTCCTTAAATGGCTCTCAACAATATCACATAAAGAACACTCTGGCCATTGAATATATGTACGTGAACGCGAGCTTAGCGCCCGCCCGGTATGGCTTCAAACGACATCATCTGCAGGGCAATCTGGTCATCAAAATAGGACTTGCCACTTGTGAACGTAAGCGTAGGACTTGTCACTTGTTAACGCGAGCATAGTACCCGTCCGCAATAGCTTCAATGACATCATCTGAAGAGCACTATGGTCATCACGAATGAGAGCTGTGGGACAGAGAATAGCTTCTTGAGAATGGAAATTGGAAATGTCATCTCAAAAAGGTTATGGGTACCAAACATTGAAGTGGGAATTGTGAGCGCAATACCTGCCATGAAAGGTGGTTAGAGATTTTATCTGAATAGCGTTCCGGTCATCAAACTCAGGAATTGAGTGCAGCACCTGTCTATGAATCGCTGTTGAAGACTTCATCTGAAGAATGTTCCGGTCATCGAGTATAGCCAATGAGCACGGCACCTCCTGTGAACGGTGATTAGCAATTTCATCTGAAGAACATTCTGGTCATGTGGGACAGAGTTGTGAACGCGAGCCCGGCACCTGCTGTGAACGTCGCCTGCAGGCTTCAACTGAAGAAAATTCCGGCCATCTGGGACAGAGTTGTGAACGCGAGCCCGGCACCCGCTGTGAACGTCGCATGCATGCTTCAACTGAAGAACATTCCGATCAACATTCAGCCAAGCCGTGATTCGGGATGCCCATCTCTGGGATATACTCCCAGCCTCAAGTCGACTTTCTTCCTTCATACTTCATCTTCATACAACCCAAACACATACACAAGACACACATCATACATCATCACCAGCTTACTGCGACTATCAGCAAGACATTGTGCATTATCTACACACTATTTACCATCAAACAGAGTGACATTTCAACAATATCAACACCTCGACAATACAGCATACAATAACTTGACACCAAGTCCCTGTCTAAGATGTGCCTTCGAATCTACCCATACTACACACACTGTGTACACGGCGCTCGAGATATCCCTGAGTTAGCTATCCTATGGGATAACTGCCCCTTGAACCTACGAGAGAGATGTTTCAGGATCGAGGACAGAGACGAGCAACATGAAGGAAAATGCCAGTTATGTCTAGGAAACCATGTCGTGCATCATGAGTGGTATAAGGTATGTCTCCTGCTCTTCTTCAACTCTCAGACCAAATCATGGAAAGGAGAACAGAAAAGAAATGACTAGCTGACGTTCAAAGCACTGTTTCATCTTCACCCTCTGCTCGCACGAATACCACCACTCCCTCACCGACGTCCCCCGCTACCTCACAGAGCCAGACATCGTTCTCACCACTCCAATTTCCGGTTTCTGTCCTACCTGCACGGCCTCCACTTGTCCACGAGTCCCAAGCCCTCCCACAATTCCTAGAGAGTACCGCGGCCTCAAAAGACAAAGCTGGGTTGAGGCTGGAGAGAAGGTATCGAGGAGAATAAGTCTATTGCCAAAGATCGAGGAGAGTGACAGAGTTAGTGTTAGGCCAGGGAGTTTGTATATTCCTGTGGGAGATGCGGGCAGAGTTGAGGGTGTGAGCAGAAGAGGAACAAATAAGCGATATGGAAACGAGAATAGGGAAAGCGAGAACGAGAACGAGAGGTTCAACCAAGTAACGAGCCTGAGAAGAGACAATTGAAGAACCGTGCTAGATACCATGGTCACTCCTCCATCTGCTAGACCAATGTCTAATCGTGATGCCAGAGCTCATCTTATATCAGCCGCAGAGGAAGAAAGAATGCGGGAATTGGGCAATTGGGGATCATCAGTTTCGCCTCGCTCGTCTTCAAGATCTCGTCTTCAAGCTGATCTTCAAGGACGAGTATCTTCCACCACTTCACGAGTTTATGACCCTTTCGAAACCTCCACCCTGCGAACATCTCTTCCACCAACGTCACTCCCTTCCTCCTCCTCTCCCATCTCACCATTATCCCCCAGCTCACCCGTTGTCGGAAATGTATTTCAAATGGTGATAAGACAAGGTAGACCAACGATCATCAATACCAGGGAATACGATGGATACAATGAAGATGAGGAGAGGGAGTTAATCGAGAGGACTAGAGCGAGGGGAAGGAGAGGAGCTATTAGCCAGTAGGTGAGTTACTGAGTGAAGGCGGGAAGGAAATGGCAAGGGAAACGGGGAAGGATGTAAAGCAACACAGCCGTAGCAGGAGCAAAATGGTGGAGATGGAAGATATCGATAGGAAAGACATAGAGAATACCATAATCCTGATGTTTACCGATACTGATATCCACTCCACTAGTGACTAATACTATAGCATCTATCTCTCTTCTAGCACTTGCTTGACCAGGCCAATCTCGAAGACAGATATACTACCTTTTCATTTCCAAAGTGCCCAACACGTACTCGGACACACTGGCAAGCAGGCGAGCAGAGATAGCATGGACATGGGGGAGTATCGTGGATATATGGCAGTAAATGGAGATGTGAACTTATGTGCGTAGGTACTAGATACGAACCAAATCTCACTAAACAAACAACTCTTCTAATATCTCGTACAGACTTGATCTCGCATTCTCCCACTTGGGCGTTAGAAAATGAAATCTCGCACTTACTATATCGCCCACCACCCCCATTCCTTAACGGAAACCGCAAATATCACATAAGCACTCATTTCAAGATCACAGTATCCATGTTTTTATATTCACATCTCATTTTATCCTAACTGACTCTACCTAATATCCCTCTCTCTTCTTCTACTAAAGCTCCACCCCACATATAAAAACTCCTTCCCACAAAAACAGAAACAAACAGAACTCTCGTTTCCTCAAAACGCCATATATCTACTAGGTAGATGTATAATACAATACAACAGCCATGAACTCTCACGACTCGTACGCCAGGTACACACCAATACAAAGCACTTCTTTCATAGAATGTCGAAAAATAGAAGCAAATAATGATAAATCAGCTAGAGAACCCTTATGAATGGAAGCAATCAATCCATTCTTATATTCAAGCAAACTAGCCAAGCTGCAGGCAGGGTAGCAAAGAAATGCAACGCAACGCTTGGTATCAATTACTCATTACATCATAACCCTGCCGCATCTCTACTGATGGACTGGATCCCAACCCTGGGGCTCTCTCGCTGCTCCACGGCCGCCTTGGCCTGCTGCTGGTTGGTATGGTCTGTAACCTGGATAGGCTGGCTCTTGTGGTGGTGGGGTTCTGCTTGGGTAATTTGATGGTGGTGCATCATCGAAGTATCCATCATTTCGCCCGCCCTGGGGTGGACTTGGTCTTCTACCTGGATTCGAAGAACCATATGACATTTGTTGAGGTGGAGGTGAAGGTCTAGAAGAATACTGTTGAGGTGGTGGTGTAGGTCTTGATTGAGGGTATCCTGGGGTTCCACCTCCAAAGTCAAAGCCTGAGTTATTATTTAATGGAGGGGATGCCATTCTATTTTGTCCTGGCATTGGTCCCCGAGAAGGTCCACGGGGCGGTTGAAAGTTATCTTGATAACCTGATCGATCTGAGTATTGCCTTGGTGGGTTCATAGGGCGACCAGATTCGTTAGAGTACTGTCTATTAGGTGGAGGGAATGGGCGACCATTATCAGAATACTGATCGTTCGAGAATTGTCTTTGAGGCGGCGGTCGACCATAAGCTCCTCCAGCTCCAGCATCAGTATACCCATCATTTTGTGCGTATTGATCTTGTGGTGATTGTGGACCGAATCCTCTTCCACGTCCGTTGAAGTCTCGAGGGGAATTTGGACCACGCCCATATCCTTGTCCTCCAATTATGCCCTGCTCTTGAGGGCCTGCACCGTATCCGCGGCCTCCCTGGGATGGTGCAGGAGATCCATACCTTCCATTCTGATTAAATGCTGCTTGGTTCTGGCCATACTGATCCTGAACTCCCATATATCCATTACCATTAACGCCTGTTCCAGGCGGTGGGCCATACGGGCTGTGTCCGTTTGAAGGGCTTGGGGGGTGACTTATTCCTGCTCCGGCAGCGCCAGCCATTAAAGGAATTTTCTGCCCAGTTACTGGATCCAACTCTCCCAATTCAACAGCATTCTTCTCTTCTTCCGTCAAAACATGTTTCTTTGCTGCACTGTCCCAGCTTGGCATTGGTGGTAGAGCATCTTCACTCAATTGTGCAGCAGGCTTTGGTTCCACGGCCAATCCATTCTTTCCAACCTCGAATTGAGCAAATTGAGGAGGTGGAGCAGCTGTAGGTGTAGGTCGTACTCCTAGAGCACCTCCCATCATTGGTTCAGGAGCTTTATATCCTCCATGAGGATCGTAACCTCCATGTGCACCTCCATATCCACCGCCAAATGGCTCATCCAAATGCTTCATGGGCTTATTCTTCTTTCCTTCACAGCAATCTCCACAGCAATCGCAGCACTTCAGGAACGAGAAGCAGCTACAACAGCAAGACATGCCACAGCAACAACATCGAATTATGCAGGTGAGAATCGAGAGGAGAATAAGGCCGCCCACAATTATCCCGACAATGACTGGCCATCTACGCCTATTAGCTGCGAATCAGAATCAGAATAAAATACGAACTTGCAATACGTCTGCTTCATACAATTATCCCAGCTGGAAAACGTATTAGCAACACTCGACACCTCTCCGGTAATCGACCTCTTCCTCCCCAGCAGGCTGTCGAAAAATATATCCCCCACACTCCTCCTCATACTCCTGTGCATGGCGGTAGTAATATGCGGCATCTTGCCGGTCGCTCGTAAACAAACGTGCAAGAAAGAAAGAGAAAGAAAGCTAAGTTTCGTTCGTTCAAGAGAATAGGTTCGTCGCAGATCACTCCATCCTCAAACGACAATTAAATTTCCACTTCTGAAGATCTCGCAGATCGGTTCGTCCTATCTTCGTGTCTTTCGTGTCGCGTAGGTAATAAAAGGGTCAAATCGCGATTTTCCTTTTGCGCTCGAGTGGGTGAGATTTGTTGCAGACTCGATCCGAAGAAGAGGCCAAACTGCGATTTGTTTGCGAAGAGTGCCTTCAGTAAAGTAGGAAGAACAGGCTTGGGTGAAACGAGGCGGATGGGCTGTGCTGTGCTGAGAGATTCTTGGGTTGGCGGGAGACGGGGGATGGCACACGGGGTCTCGAAATAGAAACGGGTGTTATGCTTAGAATTGGATGCAGACTCAGCAGCAGGTACGAAGAGCAGGTAGATTGAAATAAATTTGGGATTGTTGTTTGAAAGGAATGACGGTAGTTGGAGAACAACAATAGGCAAAAGGGAAAATGCGAAGGGATCGGGAGGTTGGTGAGGTGAGGTGAGGTGAGGAACAGCTGGGGTTGGGAATAATAGGGAGGGAGATGCGGGTCAGGTGTCTTGAATTTCCACGACGGGGCACTTTTCTTAGCTGAAACCCGCCCTTAGCTTCCACTCCCACTCCCAAAGACCCTCAAACTTTTCACCTCAGTTTCCGAGCGGAAGCTTGGTGCGAGCCTTGGCAGAATCAGGTGATGATAATGATATGAACTGTGGCGGGAGATGTGGCACAGACAGTGGCGGAGAAGGCTCCCTCGGCCTGTTGTGAAGTTGGACGCGCGTCGAATGATTCTCACGATGCTGGTCTGTCATCAAGGTTAACTCATCACGAGCTGGAGGAAGACTTGCCTCGTTTATACTTTCCCATCTAACACGAGCTTACGAGGTGTATTTGTGGAATCAGAAATTGAGGTACGAGGGTGTAAGGCTTACGAGAGAAAGTAGAAGCCTGTGTGACTGTGTTGGTATTAATCCTACACAAGTTGGGATTTGGTTTGTGGATAAGCAGGTCGTTGTGTACTTCGTACTATGTGCGATCTCCAAGGCCCAACGAACCTATGTTGTATATGTCCCTTCTTTGCACATTCAATAGACATTCCATCTAGAAGATCGCTCTTGGAACCTAAGGATCAAAACCTGATTGAAATCATCACTTCAATTTGCTACTGAGACTGCAATTAACTACCAATCTGCGCGTACGAATCATATGTGCCGCTCAACTCTCTAGAAGCTATGCAGGACTGCAAAGCAGCCAACACAAGCAATCCTTAATCCATTCATTATCGTGTATGAATTAAGGTGTATCCATCAAACCCCATCGTGCGCTTCCCAAACGCCAGAAAAAGATCCCCCAGCTTGGTATCATTACAAAATTTCATCTCTCATATCCTCAATCTCCACCTGATCCCCCTTTATCTGATAATTCCATCGCCTTTTGCAGGTGGTGGTCCCATTGGAGCCTCGTAGACCGGATCGCCGCCCCGTTGAGGTTGGTAACTGCTGCTAGGTTGCTGAAGTTCGATGCCTCCCTGTTGACCACCATATGCGCCATGTCCGTAATAGCCATCATTGGGATTGAATGTTGTGCCTGTAGCTTGATTGCCCATGTATGGTGGAGGTGGAGCATGACCGCCGTAGTAGCCTTGGTTATTGTATCCAGGTGGATTTCCAACAGGAGGCTTCACCATCCATCCTGTTCCGTACATTGGCTGGAGTCCACGTCTACGTCTGCGACGACTGTTAAAGCACCTTATTGCGATTAGAAATGTTCTTGGTGCGGGCGAAGGGAAGATTTGATGGTACTCACGAGAAGAGGAATGCGATCAGAAGGACCACGATAACGATCACTGCGAGAGCGACCCATCTATTCGATGTCAGTAAATCGAAAATAAAGATATCAGAAATTATTCTTACCTTCCCCAGTTGTCCCAGTTGGAATTATAGCAACCATAATAGTCGCAGCTGTACATGATTAGAACTTTGTTCACAAATTTGAATTTGTTTGGTAGAGAAAAAGCCTCGGGCATTAGCTTTATATATGGAGGATCTTACTTGTAGCTTTGTCTCGTAACAAGGGAGCCTTGCACAGGAGCTGGCGCCATTGTGGTGTGTTGTATTCGGTGTTCGAGATTAAAAGTGTGGGGTGAGGTGAGGTTAGGAGGCGTGCGCGATAGACAAAGGTCTGTTCAAGGCGTGCGACGCTACTGCTTGTAAATGCGCTGATGGCAGAGGTCAATAATAGTTGGTTATTAGTTATGGTAGGAAGGAGATGGGAGTTCGTGTTCTTAAAAGACGCAGGTCGGAGAGGTTGGTTGGAAGTGGAGATGTGAGAACCAAGGTGGCTGTGCTGTGCTGTGTTCGGGATCTCGCTTCTTCTATCACCAGATTTGAGTTCTTTATCAACCAAATAGCACTAGTAAAGCCTTTTGGAGGGGAAGATTGCGTACCACCTAGCAATCAAACAAGCTTTTGCCACTAAAATTTGCACAGTTTTATTTGAATTCTGTTTATTCCAGCGACTTCCAAAGGAAGCCATTGGAATCACTGCACTGCTTTTTGGAATCATCCTCGTTGCTCACTGCCATCTCATGTTTAAAGCTCTAATGCCTGCGGATATCAAACCGAAGGACAATGAATGACATCACTTGGGCTGCTAGGCTTTCGTTAATCTCAATTTCTCATCCCAAGTAATTTCTGAATCTTTTCTCCTTAGCAGTATCTTTCTCGATATAATTTTCTCGTATCACAAGCGTTATACATGGATATTCTCTTGCCAGCGCTCTCGGCCATAAAAGCCAAGCTCACATTTCAAGTTTCTTGCAGGTGCTTTCTTGGTAACAAAGACTCACGTGATATGAGAGTAACTCTTTTCGTGTCGAGAAAAGTGACCTTAATTGCTCGATATTCCAAGAATGGTCAAGTAAACTAGAAAACCTTTATATTTGATTCATAGGTTCTGTGAATTCCCATATCTTTTGTTTCTGGATTTGAAACACGGATCCATTAGAGTCACGTGCATATTTGCCAATTTGAATCTCATCTGCATTTATCGCGTAGCTTCCATTAATATACAGAGCCAGATGATATGGAAAACAAATTGTAAATCATTGTAATTCAGTCACCTTATCCCATTTTGTCACTCTCAGAACCAATAGAGCAATATCTTACGTCTCAACCCCATTTTCCCTGTCATAATTCGCACTTTCAAGCCAGCATCCAGACCCAGTTCGCCATAGGATCTGTCCAGAGCTGTGGACAGATCAAATTTGTTGGCCACTCCCCCAGGGCTTTGATTTCATCGCTCATGTTTACAAGACCTATCAATGGAAGTATGATAACCATCAAGCTTCCCGCTGCCAATAATAGTGGAAATACGATATAAAGAGCTGCACACGGGCAGAATATACAGGCCCAGCCGGGTGGTCCATCACTGGTTCTTGGGCACAAGAAGAGAAATGCCGCCAAGCAACTCATTCCGCACATATAAGCCACAAAATACACCTCAGCTTCAATGTCTGTAATACTGTCATTTTCTGGTGTGCCTGGTACCGAATTCCAGAATTGAGGATCAAATAAGGTTATGAGAGTGCGAATCGGATGGAGATGGCCCCGCGCTACTAAAAGAACCATTGCTATGACGCTATTCTGAACGTACGATGTCTGCGAGGACTTTCCGTAAGGTCCACTGATAGTATCTCGGAGGTGGATCATTATGAGGGGTAGCACTGCCGGCTCTTTCTGAGGCGTATCTGGTATCGATTTATGAAACAAAGGAACTTTTGCCACTGTCAACAGAGTGATTGTCCCAGTAAGCACTCCGCTACATCCCAGCTCAAAGACACGCTGATCCATCTTCGTTGTTGCTCCTTGGATCTGCCTTCTTCTGTAGATATATATGGTCCCAATACACTGCACTAGAAAAGCTATCGCCAACAACATCCTTCCAATTCGCTTTGCAGTTGGCTGAATTTCGTTTTTTACCTTCGGAGTTACCACACCTTGTCCTTCGGTTTTTGGTAGGCTGCGATACAATATCTCCTCTTCAGCAGGAATCCTTCCTAGAATGTGTTTTGCCGCTTGGTACAACTGTTCTCTGTGATCGGGAATTGGTCGAAATAACCAGTATGCACCAGCAATAAAGAGAGCCAGAAAAGCAAGAGCATGCTGGACAAGCAGAGTCCACGGCGAAAGGAAATAATACACCAGCTTCCAGCTGACAATTGGCTCGCCACGAATGCTCAAGAGATGACAGAACGCAGTAATAGTTGTGAAGTGTACGATGAAGAGTTTGACCCAAAGCTCCGTAGCCGTCCGGCGGTTATCAAGAGGACAAAGAATGTCATCGAGACTAGTGGTATTTGTAGTTTGATTCATGCTTGAGAGTGATGAAAACCTATACTAAGGTATACTCAAGTTCAGTCTCTAGAACTCGAAAGTATTAAAGAGGTTGCGGATGCGACGAGTCAGATTCTAGGTTATTTAATTGATACTGGCGTTGCAGCTCAGCCTCACGGAGGCTTATCGTTTGGGCGTTTATGCAGCTTCAGCTATGGATACCTTGAAGTGCTCGCTGTTGCGGCTTTGCGCTAGAAAGACGCCCAAATGACCCATGAAACAGGAACACAATAGTTCTGCGAGAATTGTGTATGATGAGAATGATGATGCATACCTCTTAAGGTGTGCCACCAGATCTCACAACTCGCTCGCCAGCGTCAGTCGGGCAGTCAGAGTAGAGAGATGAGCAACGTAAGTTGTATTTTGATTGAAGGAGAAAAAAGGCAACATTAGGTTTCCAGTCGAGCTTGGAACAGGCTATGGAATATTATAGATGAACGTTGCCAATACTAGTCAAGTTAAACCCGACCGACCCGGCACTCCGACCCAGCAAGAATGTCCAGGCTACTCAACCCAGAGTCAAAATCCCGGATTGAACCCAGATTTTCAAATCATACGCCTGATTTTCACTGTGCGAGGTGATTTGGAAGTACCATTTGATTCATGCTGATTATAGCTAAGGAAAGAGAGCAGACTCACAGCGAGACTCGATGTCTTTCCGATTCCCAAAGGTGTGAGGAAGACACTTCGAGCGAGATTTTACTAAGAAGAAAGGTATAGAAGTAGCGACACGAATGTCGAAAATCGAAAAAGATGAAGATACCATAGCCTCAAAACCCTGAGAGGGGGTTTTCAATACATTACACATCTACAAGTAGTCACCATTCCTACACTTGTGTGATGTGAACTCGTAATTAATTCTGCTCTGTCTGTCCAAAACGCTTGCTGAACTGCATCATAGACTATCTTGATAGGAAAGCACGTCTGAAAACCCAAGTCACGGGATAATTGTGGCACCTACACGTTACATGACATCAGAAAGTGCATGGAAACATAGCTAGTTCATATTTGCAAATGTTACATATCCCAGTCAGACAAGGTGTTGAACCAAAGTCTAGACATATAAAGAGTGTGCAGAAATTATTACTGGAAGGAACATGCGATTCTCTCCGCTGTGGTCATTCATCCAACATCCCATCTCACCTTACTCCTTATCACAATCCTTCACTTTACTCCGATTGCTCAATGCGAGATGGTGCTAAGAAGATTAGCATACTACCCGAGAATATCAGAGCCAAGTTGTCCTTACCTTCTTTGCCATCTCAGTATTATATGATTGTGAGACAACGAATGATTCTCCCCTTGGTAGAATACCTGCACTCACCGCCGCAGCCAGATCCTTATTGACCAAGGAAATCAAGTCCTGCGTGGTCGAGTATTGCGAATTGCGCTGAAATTTCAAATTTAGTTTGATGCCCAGTCCACTCCAGCGCAAGTTGACTAGATTAGCTGATGAAAGCTGGTTGGTGAGATAGGCGGCTATGGCACTGGCAAAGGCGGTTTTTAGAATTGGAGTAAAGGCAATAATCAATTCCACCCATGTATCGGTGTCATGGTAGAAATCGTGGGGCGCCTTAGGTCTTTCAGATGTCAGCAAGAAGTTGTGAAGGTATAGCAAGAATGCGGGCAGGTTTTGAACTGCTCGGAAACTGTTTGGTTTGATCTCGATGACATATGGAAGAGAATATTGAACATATAACATACTTGTAGGAGCAAGGGGAAAAAATCCCATCGGGACCAATTGTGATCTCCCCATAGAGACAGCCCTCTCCCGCACTGTGGGGTGAAAAGTCGAAACTGCCAGCCGTAGTACTAACACTTGTAAAATCGATTATCTCCCCTTGTTCAGCGTCGCCAAATGCGACATAGAAGCGTACAACCGGGGAGATCTGGTTGGTTAGACCAGGTACGGCCAACATCTCAAGTATTATTGTTAGTGCAATGACCCAAAGACGTCAAAGGAGACTAGTACTGACAGTGGCAACAGGGACAATACTACCAGTGTCAACTGGGTCAGCCAACGCCATTCCTATCATGTAATTGTGTGATACAGTAAAATCTGTAGAATCTATGATGCAATATGCTCCCGGGGCACCGCTAGGTACTTCAGGCAGGAACTCAAGAGTCTCGTTCATAAGATTCTTGGTCTTGTAGGTTGCTGGGAACTATTAGCAAAGCAGCAGCTTAAGTGCGTATGACAAATACCTCCAGCCACGCCTCCTTGAACACCAAGTGTCACCGGCACAGTCTGTCCACCAGAAATGACAGTACCACTGCCGGGATCAGATATTGGACTTGCTCCACACCCTTCCTTCGATTAGTATTTACAAAGAATGGTCAAAGTACGATATCAAAGACTTACAAGCGAAGTAGTTTGTTGTGGTCTGAATCTTCTCATAACCACCTTTGGGAATTGCGGCAGCCAACCAGGTGTTGGTGAAAAGTGTTCCACCAGCCTTCGGGACATCGGTAAAGAAATAGAATTTCCCATCCATAAACTTATTGTTGAGCTTGAGAGAGTAGGTAGTCATTGTGAGACTTTATTCGAGCGAGATTTCTGAATAAATGGAAGATTTTGCGAAGATCGCAAGGGAATGGTGCAAAGTATAGGAGGAAGTTTGAGTTCTGCCTGTGGAATGGGTAGGATGATGGGTGATGCTACTTCACTCCATGGGAATCACTCGCACTTTATATAGACCTGTGGACACGAAGGGTGGAAAATGATGCTGGGGTCTCCTGCCCATGAGGATCGATAGACTCCAACTCTTCTTAGGAGCACCAGCTGTGTAACTTCATCCCGTAATGGGGTTTGTTAGACATCCTTCCCTGAATGGCGGCAAGACCGGTCTAGAGATTCGTCGAGTATCCTTCGTGCTCAATAGTGGAATGCAGTCTTGAAATTCAGTCACGACGCAAGGCGTCTCAAATGGCAGCTGATGGCAATTCTCCCATATCATCATTTAACAGAAGAAAATCGGGGCTGCCGTATCCATGAATGTTTCTCGCTTCTCGTTCTCAGTAAAAATCTTGAGCCTATGATGATATCGACTGGAATCGAGCTGAGAGTATTGCTGGAGACTCGATTTATCGCCAAGATGAACCAAGACTCGGGTCAAGCCATGGCAGAAATGTTACTCGGGGCTGTGTGTAGAACAGAAACATAGTGAATTAGGCATATACGTACTCTCAACAAGGAGACAATTCAAGCATGGGAATGAATAGAATGATCAAAGTGCAGTCCATATTTGGGCGGCTTACCATAATCCACATCACTTGCATCTGACGACTGACAGGCCAAGGTTGACTTAAAAACCAACATGTAGGAAGTTGCTGTCTGTAGATTCTTCTCGACGTCATGACATATGTGCCACTTAAAGACCTCACACTCTATGGGGGCTTAGTAGTGGCTGGCTGGGAATGTTGATCAATACCTTTCGAAGGGCCCTTTTGAGATATCGAAGCCATAGGTATGTACTTCGTACATGGCCGAAATAACTGAAATTCTGCGTCTGAGCGCACTGAATGAAGCCTTACCTCCTAAGGCAAATCAGTTGCTGAACGTGAAAGCTGATTTGCTTAAAAGCCTTGATTTCCTCGAAATATCTAGAAGCCGCACAGACATAAAATTACAGTCAATTCGGAGACGTACGAGGTATGCGTCTCAAGATCAACCACAGGAGTCATAGAAAACAAATTGCATGAGAGACGACGTTGGAACGAACGATACATCGGAGATGCATTCTCGGGAATTAGGGCAGGCAGAAGGCGTCACTATCAGATTCACCGAAGCTACGGCTGGCCGATTGCTGCCAATACTCCGAGGCTCATGGTGTACGATGTAGAGCATGATATCTGAAGCAGATGGGAATAGTGGCGGCAAAGACCGTGCGTTTAGCTCTTGCCTTGAAGCCACAAGCAGCCCTGCGGACTTGACGGCTCTTCCCGTTGAAAATTGAAACCTTGAGGTCAAACCTGGAGCGGTGTAGAGGAGGTCATCAACTGACAAACTTCGCATGTCAGCTTACTCTTTCCCGTTGGACCAACGAACGGGCTACTTCTTCGGTGGTGACGAACGTCTCGGTACTTTCCTACTGGAGTGTCCCGCCTTGTCACACGCTGCCTCTATAATTCTAGAGATATCTGCTGAGGAACGACCAATGGCAACCACGCACTTGACGTTAAGCACGGCGGGGTATCACCACCGTGCTTCTTCTTTTACAGCATTGAGACATCCACATATGTGTAGCGCGTCTACTTCTAGCAGCTGCATCCAAATGATGTGAAGGCTTTCAGCCTGTGGGTGACGACTTTCGCTGCAAGCAGTAGGGCTGAAGGTTTGGCACAAGCTGACCAGGATAGCAGGGGCTGGGTTTCTAAAGGAATACGAGTTGTGAATACCTTGTTTCACATGATTCAAGCCATTCCAGGCGCACTAGGTATAGACTGAAAGCTCTTGCCTCAGCCAGAGGAGAAAAGGAAATTGACGAGAGAATTGTATTCTCGCAATCCCTATGAACCGCAAAAGGTGACAACGAACAGAGCCCTGAATCTTGGAAAGAAGATTGACTGCCAGCGACACAAAGATACTTGAACGTGGAGACTATCGCCCAACCAGTGTGAAAGTTCCAGTCAATACCACAAAAGCCAGGGCGTATTGCTGAACCCCAATTACGGGTTGCAGAACCAATGAAGCAAGAGCATCGCTCATTGATCTTGCGACTTGGATTTGTACGCTTGGCCGTCCTCTCTTCATTCGTGCCAAATTATCACTCGCTATCATATCCCTATTTTGTAGTCAGCTCGAAACATCATTGAGAGCCCGCTTGCATGATTTGGGCGAGGTATGTCGTTCAGTTCTGCAGAACGTAGGTATGGAATGCAGTCATGAGGGCTCTGTCGAATCAGTGCTGCCTCATCGATAGCTATAGCTATGTGTCGATCTCGGTAGACATTAGGTTTGGTTGAAGGTGTCGGACCATGGAGGATTCTATATTCCCACTGAGAAGAGACTGTGTATGAAAAGTGATGGCAAGTAGCAAAAGAAAATACTACAGATGTACAAAATGTTGTCGGCAAGTACTTGTACAAGAAAGTACCTCCGTACACAGAACAAACAAAGCAAAGCTGATTAAGCCAAGCCCAGTTCAAACGCCCCGCTCAGTCCCCGTGCGCCCCACACTCAACCTCTCCCCTCTTCTCTCACCCCATTCGTTCCTCTCCATCATTATTAAATTCGCCAACGCACCAATGATTCAAGTTCGAACACCTCAAGCTGCAGACAAGGATGCACCATGAGCAAGGGTCACTGCCAGCGCATCAGTTCAGTTCCTGTAAAACTGTACCCTACGCGGCAGAAAAGAAGTTCCTCTCCCTCCAACTTTTTTCTCTTTCTCACTCTACTGTTGAGATTAACGTTCGTCTTAAGATCGCCTGTTAAGAGCGCTTCGAAAACTTCACATTCGGACCTTAAAAACTATATCAAAGTGTGGGCTTATATCAAAGCAAACAGCTCTTCGTCCCGTCAATACAAGCCGATCCTGGGACAGCTGCAACACTGGCAGGGCGAACCCATCTGCAACACTACACACGGGCGAAACTCAGTCTCACGTCTCGAGCACAGCCTGGCACCGAAATCATTCAAAAGAGTCAAAAGCCCAGGACCAGATATAAATATGCTAATTACAATATCCAAACCAACACCCAGCGATGCTCAACAAGCACGAAGCCCCCGTCAAATGACTTGAGCTGGACCATATACCAAACCCGCTGGAATGCCACGACATGAAGAAATCTAGTAGCGAAATGCAGCTACCAATGCAATCGGAAAACGCTGCGCTGTCATGAAAGTCGTCTCGTCGTTCGTTGTGGACATGGCGCGTCAAAGAAGTGGAACGTATGGAAGTGAGGTAAGGAAATCCTTTTCGTACGTGTTAGAATATTTCTCGCGGCCGTGAGAGAAGAAGAAGAATCGCTGTGGGCGTGTGAGATGTATGTCGTGTGGTCCCTGCAGACCGGAAAGGAGGTTTATCTGTCCATCATTTCATATCGTCATTATAATCGTCCATTGTCTGGAAGAAAGGGCCGAGTCCTGGAAGTCTCCTACTTGTTGGCACGAGCAACTAGCCATTGCAAAACGGCATCCAGATTGGTTTCTTCTTTCGCACTTATTCCATAGCAGCTCACTTCGCGATGGGAAATGCTTTTCAAGTCCAGGGCATCGATCAGTTCATCAACCGATAGTTTCTCATCCAGATCGGATTTGTTGCCAAGGACCAGCAAGGGGATTCCTTCCAATACTGGCTTCTCAAGAAGCAAGTGGAGCTCATCCTTTGCTACTGGCAAAGCATCGGTATCTGCCGAGTCTACGATGAATACAATGGCATTCACACCTCGGCAATACCGCTCCCACATGGACCGGAATCGTGGTTGTCCTCCGAGATCCCAGCACTTCAACGTCACATGGCCCTTTTGTACGCGCTTCATATTGAAACCAACTGTTGGGATGGAGCTATGGAAGAGGTATTAGCCATTATTCGACCGATCTTGTGGACATGACGGATGATGTGCAGTGCCTCTTTTCTGCATACGATAATCGGAGGTAGGGGACATACTCGAGGGTGAATTCTCCGCCCTGTCCGCCGAATTGTCAGCGCCCGTACAATCATTGAAGTGGGGGATCGCAGCTTACCGCCAGAACTCTCAGAAGAGACGTTTTCCCAGCATTTTGGAGTCCAATCATCGTGATATCCATTTCAGTCGCCCTAATGACAGGAGTTCAGTCAGCATCATTTGGTAGCGCTACTTCAAAGTGGCCAAATGTCATCGAGATGCGCGATTTCAAGCTGAAATGGCACAATATCTGCGAATTGACGATAGAAAAACTGACCAGAATAACCTCAACAGCCAATCATACACCCTCTTGAATAAACCCGCCATATCGATATTGCTTGCGACAAGGCGTTGAATTGCAGGACAGTATGGTTCCTTTTGTGGCGGGCGGTTGCCTGAAGTCGCGAGGCTATCTAGAAAGAGTGCGCAGATGCAGCTGAGCTTGAACTGGGAATGGCGATAAAGCAACTTCGGCGGAGCGAAAACCAGATAACTACAATGCAAACTGTTGAGCAATTATAGAGCTGTGAGTGTTTTCGCCGTGTAACGGTGAGGTAATGTGTGCAGCGCTTGTGACGTTGAGATCGGATTCAGACCCAAGCCAGAAGAAAACAAGCACGACCCGCCCACGCAGAGACAGAGTTCGTACCGTGCTCCAAGCTCCTGTAGTTTCTCGGTACCGGTAGAGATTGAGCAAGTCCGTGGGTAATAGAATGTACAGTAAGGTACGGTCTGCGATATGGATTGACTGCTGGCCGGTGGGAGCGAAGAAGCTGTTTTGTTTATGTCTGTGTCTGTGTTGATCTAGAATTAATAACTCCTGGACAAAAATGAGGCGTGATTTTGGAGGAAGGCGGGGTGTGCTGCGAAGGACTGCAGGTGCAGATGCAGCTGGAGAGTGAGGACGGGAAGTAGAGAAGCGGGCATGCGCTTGGTTTGCTGTGCCTTTCTGTTTGATATGCTTTGCTATGGTATGCTCTTTCTCTTTGCCTCGCCTTGTGTTGCCTTGCCTCGTCTTTGCCGTATGGATGGGAAGCTCTCGGAATGGGAAATGGGGCTTCGTGTGGGCGAACTGAACCATCGGCTTCTGCGCTTCAGTGCTTCAATTAGTGAGGGGGGCGATCAATCACAGGCGTAATTGATAGAGATTCCATTGCTGCCCGATAAGCTATGCAGCGCGGGTTTGGCGGCAAAACCCCGGGTCTTATACTAGCCGAGCAAAAAATTTGGGGGAAGATTGAGATTTTGAAGTTTCCAAATAACGGTGGAGACAATTGTATGCTCGACCAAGCTGGAATTGTACTGCAGCATTCCATGAGCGATCCTCAAAGAGTCTGCCGATAATCGATCTACTTTTGCACAAACCTCCGGCTGTAAATGTATGTTCAAGTCCTCACGACATTCGCGATCAGTACCCAAAGTCCGGCAGCAAAACCCACGAGACTGGAACAGCTCAAATTGAGCTCAAACAAGTGAGCACGCCTCTCTATTTCAGAATCGAAGCTCTGGGAACCCTGTTAGAACTATGCGCGAATTTTCAATTGCCCAACATCCACTAACTTTATGCAGTAGCTATGCCTCCCTCCAAGTCGAGAGGAGGGACAGATACGAAATGGTCTTACGAATTTGATACCCTACGACGTGAAAACTTGTTCAGAAACCCCCCTAAAGACCACTCGGCGTATCCGGCACTCAAAGCTGCCATTGCACCCCACGTGGAGTCCTTCAATGCACTCTTCGAGCCTGACGGATTGATTGCGCAAGGTCTGCTGGATATTGGGACTAAAACATATTTGGATGGAGATGATAGAGCTGGTCCAGCGGGGAAGAACAAATTGACCATCAAGATCAAAGAGGTTTTCGTCGAAAAGTCTGTATTGCCTCCATCGAACAAATTTTCGACAAAGAATCGAGAGATTCTTCCGTCAGAATGCAGAGAACGACATGTCACATACCGGGGGAAGATGAGTGCGCGATTTGAGTACCAGATCAACAATGGGGACCCAAAGCAGTTTATTCGAGATTTGGGACAGCTGCCTTTGATGTTGATGGTAAGGGCATATATTACCATCTAAGGACAAACTAACATTTGCAGTCAAATCGATGCCATCTCGAAAATAATCCACCTTCACTACTCGTTCAGCGAAAAGAAGAGGCGGAAGAATTGGGAGGATACTTTGTTGTCAATGGAATCGAAAAACTTATTCGATTGCTGGTTGTGAACAAGAGAAATTTCCCCATGGCAATTGAGCGACCATCATTTGAAGGAAGAGGACCAGCATACTCGAAATATGGAATGCTGATACGGTCAGTTCGGCCCGATCAAACTTCGCAGACGAATGTTCTGCATTACCTGAAAGATGGAAATGTTACATTCAGATTTTCGTGGCGAAAGAACGAGTTCTTGGTTCCAGTTATGATGATCATGAAAGCTTTGGTAGAAACAAACGACCGAGAAATCTTTGAAGGCCTTGTTGGGTTTTCTGGATCTCAGGGAGCGAAAAATACATTCTTAACTGATCGAGTGGAGTTGTTATTACGAACTTACAAAGCATACGGGCTATACACGAAGAGTAAGACACGAGCATACCTGGGAGAAAAGTTTAGAATCGTCATGGGTGTTCCGGATACCATGTCAAATTACGATGTTGGAACCGAGTTTCTTCGAAAAGTCGTCTTGGTCCATCTCGGAAATGTTAATGTGACCGAGGCACAGGACAACGACAAGTTCAAAATGCTTTTGTTCATGACACGAAAACTGTACGCTTTGGTGGCAGGCGATTGTGCTGTCGATAACCCCGATGCGGTTCAAAACCAGGAAATTCTACTTGGTGGGTTCCTTTATGGAATGATTATCAAGGAGCGTCTAGAGGATTGGGTAGCAACGCAATTGAGAATGTCAGTCCGTGACTACCTAAGAAAGAATCCAGACCGAAATTTCGCATCCCCTGAGTTCGCCAAAGAGTTTCCAGTCAAGCTATGTGGGCGGACGAATGAGAATGTTGGAGGTGCTCTAGAATACTTCATGTCGACAGGCAACTTGGTCAGTCCGACTGGTCTTGATTTGCAGCAAGTTTCTGGGTTCACTGTTGTGGCTGAAAAGATTAACTTCCTTCGCTTTATCAGTCATTTCCGAATGGTTCACAGAGGTAGTTTCTTCGCTCAACTGAAGACAACGACAGTTCGAAAACTTTTACCAGAGAGTTGGGGTTTCTTGTGCCCTGTCCATACACCTGATGGTAGTCCTTGTGGTTTGCTCAATCACCTTGCACATAAGTGCAGGATTCTCACGAAAGCCTGCGATGTTTCGGCAATTCCCAAATTAGTGGTTGATCTTGGTGTTGTCTCGACTGGATCATCATCCACAAAGGAAAGCGTTGTTGTCTCTCTGGACGGAAAGATTCTCGGATGGTGTACACCTAAGCAATCCATTGCCATCTCAGATACTTTGCGATACTGGAAAGTGGAGGGCACTCATAACGTGCCGAAAGAGCTGGAGATTTGCTGGGTGCCAAACTCTCACGGAGGACAATATCCAGGTATCTACATGTCTTCGACGCCATCACGTATGGTACGTCCTGTCAAGTATCTACCACTTGATAAGGAGGATTTCGTCGGGCCCCAAGAGCAGCCATTCATGTCAATCGCTGTTACTGAGCCGGAAATCATATCAGGCGAATCTACACACGTCGAATTCGACCCGACGAATATTCTTTCTATACTTGCCAACATGACACCATTTTCTGACTTCAATCAATCGCCAAGAAATATGTACCAATGCCAGATGGGGAAGCAATCAATGGGAACTCCTGGAACTGCCATTCGATACAGAACGGATAATAAGACATATCGACTTCAGACTGGCCAGACCCCGATCGTTCGTGCGCCACTTCATAACGAGTATGGGTTTGACAACTTTCCGAATGGTATGAATTGTGTTGTTGCTGTTATTTCGTATACTGGTTACGACATGGATGACGCTATGATTATCAACAAATCTGCCCACGAGCGTGGCTTTGGTCATGGCACCATATACAAGGTCAAGAAAATTGATCTCGAGGAGGGTGGACAAAAATCTCGTTCCGCAAAAAATATCAAAAAGCTTTTTGGATTCGCCCCTGGTTCCGAGATCAAAGCAGATATCAAGGCTATGATTGACGATGACGGACTTCCTCATATTGGGCGACTTGTTCAAGAAGGAGACAAAATTTGCGCTTGGCATACAGTCGCTCCAGATGCTCATGGAAATCTTGTCAATCGAGATGGCATCACACATTTTGAGAAACATAAAGATAGTGAAGTGGCGTTCATTGAGGAGGTGCGGCTCATTGGTAATGAGAACGGTATCGAGCCAGCACAAGCTATCTCCGTCAAATTGCGTGTACCGCGTGCTCCTGTTATCGGTGACAAATTCTCTTCCCGTCACGGACAAAAAGGTGTATGCTCTCAAAAGTGGCCCAGTGTCGACATGCCATTCTCGGAGTCGGGTATCCAACCAGATGTCATCATCAACCCCCACGCTTTCCCTTCGCGTATGACGATTGGTATGTTTGTCGAATCACTGGCCGGTAAAGCAGGAGCTCTACATGGTCTCGCACAGGACAGCACGCCATTCAGATTCGATGAAGAGAATACAGCTGGCGACTACTTCGGGCATCAACTCATGAAGGCAGGATATAATTACCACGGCAATGAACCGATGTACTCTGGAATTACGGGCGAAGAACTTCGTGCAGATATCTACATTGGAGTTGTCTACTATCAACGTCTTCGTCACATGGTGAATGACAAGTTCCAAGTCAGAACAACTGGTCCTGTTACACAATTGACCGGTCAGCCAATCAAAGGTAGAAAGAAGGGTGGTGGTATTCGTGTTGGAGAAATGGAACGTGATTCATTGCTTGCACACGGAACTGCTTTCTTGCTGCAAGATCGACTGCTCAATTGCTCTGATTACACTAGATCCTGGATCTGCAAAGAATGCGGTACTTTCCTATCCACACAGCCCACAGTATCCGCGTTCGCAACAAGGAAGCGAGGTACCGGAGTCGTGAGATGTAGGAAATGCGCTCACAGAGCGGAAGAGTGGTCAGGGAAAGGAGAGATCTGGGAAGATGGAGAAGGGCAGCGATGGGTTGGAGGCGAAGACACTACCATCGTCGCCGTGCCAGGAGTATTGAAGTATCTAGACGTGGAACTTGCAGCTATGGGCATCAAGCTAAAGTATAATGTCGGACCATGATGATGTAGACAAGCGGCGTTTGGACTGTAGCATTTTCGGGGGTGGGTCGGAGTTTTGGATGGAAAATTGGAATGAATAGATGGCTGATTACTCTTGAATGGCTTTGTGGCATGATACCAATTTTTTAATAACTTGCTACCCGATCCACGCTGACGAAACGGAGGATATATGATGTCTTGAATGTACAAGTAACGTTGCCGAGTCGGGTTCCTGCAGGAGTAGTGGCTTCTCACCTGGTACGAATTATGGTCTCGTCAACCTTAATTTCCACTCGCAAACAAGCACGAGTACCAAGGGTTAAGTATCTACTGTTTATTGCTCAAGTCAATCCCTATCATCTACAGATCGCGTTTGTTGTATCTTCTGGTGAGACTGGGAGGAGGTACTCTGTCGGGATGATGTCAGTACGGACACATCGGGCTCTAGTGAGCGTTGACTCCCTTTTTGAAAACCCAAAGCGTTCGCGACGTGTTTGTACTTTCTTAATTTCATGATCAGACGCGATTTCATATGCCGGATTCCTACCTATCCATATCTTTGGGTTGTGAGAGTGGGAAGCGCTTTCCGTTTGTCTAACACGAGGAGGTTACGAGGGAGTTGTCCCTGAGTGATCCCTAAAACTTTCTATTAGGATTTTACAACCTCCATTGGCAGAGACGGTTGCTTCAATCAAGGATATTGTCGACCCTACACTCTTTTTGTCTCTCGTTTTCCAATACATTTGCCCTCTCGCAGATTGAAGGCGGCTACACTCATTCCAAACGGGGACATCAGACTCGACAGGAAACTCCAAAATCCTTGCGGTCTACGGAGCCCTCAAACTTCCCACTTGAACCTAATTCTCATGTCGCCAGCATGCTCACCAGTCGATCCCTCATCATCTGCCTGTCGATCTGCACCACCTTGTTTCCCCAGCACCTCGCACTCCCCGCAACCACAAGTCAAGACTATGGCCCCTACGATTACGGTATCGATAGACGTACATTCTCGAAACGGCAGTCCTCAAAATTCTATGCCATCACCGGTGTGCATTCTGGTGCCGGGCCAAATGGCTCCGTGCCTTTGAGACGAGAGATCAGAGAAATGGAGAAAGATGACACGATGTGGACGTTGTATATTCTGGGTCTGGATATGCTGCAGTATACAGATCGATCTGATATGCTGTCGTGGTATCAAATTGGTGGGATACATGGACGGCCATTTGTACCTTTTGATGGGGTGCAGCCGAAAGCTGGGGATGAACAGAATGGATATTGCAAGCATGTTTCAATTTTGTTTCCTACTTGGCATAGACCTTATCTTGCTTTATTTGAGGTTTGTTTCTAGTCACGCGCTGGGAATAGTGCTTACGAGAACAGCAAGTTCTACATGGCTTGATAGAACGAATCGCTCAGCAATTCCCTGTGGGGCCGGTTCGAGATCGATATACTGATGCTGCAGCAAATTTTAGGATACCGTACTGGGATTGGGCTGCACCACCTCCTCCTGGGGAAAGTGTGCTCCCGAGAAGTGTTGGAGGCTCTCCAAGTATTAGAGTTAACGGTCCAGCTGGGATACAGACAATTGCGAACCCGTTGTGGAGTTATCGGTTCAAGCCGCTTGATCCCAAAGACTTACCCGATTACCCAGTATGTCTGGTCTTTGTATGGTATAACTGGACTAACAATGTCACAGTTCGACCGATACCCAGAAACATTGCGGTATCCATCCTCACAGTCTGCGACCGCGGTATCTCAAAACAATCTCGTCGCACAGCAGCTCGACAACAATGCTCTATCCTTTCGTAGTCGACTTTATACATTGCTCACCAGATACGCGGACTATACCGCATTCAGTAGTGAGGCTTGGATTGACACTTCGAATAACCCGAATAACTATGATTCGATAGAGAGTATTCATGACCAGATTCATGGTCTGACTGTAAGTGTGATTCTTAATTGGCAGTCTTAAGCGCAAGAATCATGTACTCATGTATCCTGATGGTTTCAGACTTACTTCATCTATGTGACATTATGGGCTGACTTATTTTGTGATGTAGGGCAGTGGAGGACATATGACATACATTGACTACTCGGCGTGGGACCCTCTCGTAAGTCAGAAAATACTCTATCGTCAACTTCGATTACGAAATCCTTGAGGAGCCCAGGCAGGTCTAAAGGATTAGAGATAAACACTAATTGCGTATAGTTCTGGCTTCACCATGCTATGATTGATCGATGTTTCGCCCTGTGGCAAGTATTAAATCCTGACAGCTATGTCGTGCCGGAGCCTGAGAGGTACAACACCTTCACAGACACAGCAGGTGATATGCAAGATATACACTCATCTTTGACGCCTTTCCACAAAACAGAGTCTGGTTTATTTTGGGATTCAGACGATGTCAGACAGACCGAAACATTTGGTTATTCCTATTCAGACACAGCAAAATTTAACGGGGCAGATATGGGAAGTCAAGCCATCACCAGCATCAACAGACTATATGGACCAGGGGCAGCATCTGGTAGCACAGAAAAGTTTAAACCCAGGGCTAACAGTAGCAGAAAGCATACTGATTGGGTTGCGAACCTTCGAATCAAGAAGTACGCACTGAAAGTTCCATTTCATGTCCACATTTTCAGTGGGCCTTTCAATGCCAGTCCCAGCGCGTGGTCCTTCGAACCAAATCTCGCAGGAACACACACCATCTTCGTCAAAGCAAGAGCAGTGACTAATAGCAATCCTGATCAATTGATCACTGCTACAATTCCTCTCACAGCTTCCCTCGTGAAAGATGTTGAAGTGGGAAATTTGAGGAGTTTGAACGAAGTAGACGTCACACCGTTCCTTGGAGAGAACTTGAGCTACAGGATTAGTTCACTAGATGATACTGCAATAGGAAACGAGAAGGTTCCGAGCCTGGTCATATCTGTTGTCAGTGTAGATGTTCAGGATCCTGCGAGTGAAAATGAGCTTCCACGATGGGGAGAGATGAGAAGTCATATCACGTTGAGCACGAGCGGCACGGCAGTTTCCTCTTCCTGACTGAAGAGAATCAAATGGTTGGATACGAGTTGAACGTATACCTTTAATTTTCATCACGAATTAGGAGGGGTTGGACTTTACATAATGTGCAATTGGATACAGCTGTTTCGCTCAGAATTCCAACCACTTGATACCGAATCATACCGCTTTTGCCGTTGTCAATCGTTGAAAGTATGTTGAGATACATTCGAAGTGATGAAGAATTGACTGCGATGATATCTACCTAGTAGTTGAGAATGAAAATGAGCTACCTTGGGGAGGATTACCTACCTCGGTAGAAGGCACCTCTCACACTATTGGTTGGGTGGAACCCTTTTGTGGGACGCATCTCAGGCGGCAATACAACTACTTGCAAATTCACGATGAAATACGTGAATACTCTTAACTACCTACTTGATCGAACCTTTTCTGAGAGATCGTTGCCTTGCGTTATATTCCTTCAATTAGATGGGACTTGATCGAAGGAGGAGCCTGATCGTTTCACGCAAACGCATAGTCACGTCCTCGCCTTCTGATCGTCTTTATAACTGATAACCCCGCTAACAGTCGCCATAGCACGATTCCACTGACACCACCATGTCACTCAATATTGAGAACAATATCTCACCATACGGCGGCCTCTCCAATGAATTGCTCGTAGAAATCATCATCTCCGCTACCAACATAATGCGGGAAAAAAAATCCAATTCTTTATACCATGAAATCCAACAATGGCTCATACATACCGGACTTCTATCACATCGCATGTACCACATTATTGAACCAATCCTCTACTCTCGCTTCTTAATAAACCACACACCGAAATTCCTATCGAGAATTCTGGCTCGCCCGGATTTGGCGCCACACGTGAGATTCTTCCAAGATGCGCCGCTGTCGGATATAACGCTGGAGCGTTCTGGGCTGGGTTTTGGAGAAGCGGAGGTTGAGGCGATTCAAACCGCTGCTACTCGATATATGAGAGCCAAAGATATCACGATGGGGACTGGTGCTTGGAGTCCTGAGGATCTGGGTGGGCTCACGTTTGAATCGGACGTTTGGTGTCAGGAGATTCTGCAGGGTAAATGGGAGGCAATGACTGCTTTGCTTCTCGCAGTGCTGCCAAATCTTGAGGAGATTGAATTCACATCGTGGTACGCCGAAAATGACTTTCCGCACGTTATGAGAGTATTACGACAAAAACCAAAGTTGAGGCACGTTTCTTTGGTGTATTGGGATCCGGATGACGGGATGAAGTTGCCAACCTTCATCCCGTTTTTAGAGATACCGACATTGACGAAATTCTCGGCGAGAAAGATGACAGATGGTAGTGCTTTTGGACTTGATGAAGATTCACGATGCAATGAGTTCGCCGGCCTTTGGTGCCCGAACATCAAATCAGTATCGTTGGACTTTAGCAACCTCACTCCACAAGCACTTCAAAGTTTCTTACGATGCGTTCCTAACCTCGAATTACTTTATTGCAGGATCGCATATGGATTAATGGGCTTCATTGAGTTTGCATCTCATAAAATAATGGCACCAATGCAGCATCTGAAAGGCTCGTTGAGGGAACTCCATATGTTGATCGATGATACGGATAGTGGCTATATCGACCTGTCTCAACCTATGGGATCATTTGCTGACTTCAAGTATCTCAAGTTTCTCGACATTTGTACTGATTATCTGTTCTCAGACATAGAAGACTCCATGCCAAGTCTCATCGATGTATTGCCATCTTGTATTGAAAACTTATCGTTAAGAGAATTCAAAACCAAGCACAGGAGCAAGGTTGAAGAACTTCTTTTACACAAAGAGCAGCTTTTTCCTCGTTTGAGGATACTGAATTTAGAGTGGGAAGGAGTAATCTATCCCGATCGATCGACCTCGCTTGAACCCACCCAGTTTCCAGGCTTTGAAAGAGAAGAAGCTCTAAGTTTTCAGAAACGGGCTCAAGATCTCGGTATCGAGATGGTCGTCAAATATCTTCCTCCAGAGGAGAAATACCTGACTTTCGAAACGAGAAATAATCTAGATGGGACACTGTGTGCTCTGATTAGCACTTCCTAGGTATTTGCATACCCATGGGAGGGGTATTTAAAGAGGTGCGAAGAGTTGGATTGCGATCCTGAGACGGGGATACAGAGGGGTTATAGAGGGTTTTGAGAAATACTCTGGAGATGCGAAGCAAGATGAAATGCAGGATTTGGGGGAGTAGAAAACTATTTCAGCACAATATCGAAGAGTGTACGTCGAAGTTGCGGTGCAGCTCACCCATGCTACAGGGACAAGGTCGCTATTTTTATGTATTGTTCAGGGCATTGCGTCTGACTGGCCACTATTTTCTGACAAGTTTCTGGCCATTCACAGGCTTAGCCTTGAGGGATGTCAGAAACTAGCTTACCAGAACAACGGGGCAGTATATTTGTCAGCGAGTCAGTCATTATCAACAGTTATCGTTCTCCTTCACAAAGGTAAAGGGGGAAATATGAATTATCTATTGATTGAACTCATGATCGGCTAGTACCTTGGAAGGTTGGAGCCACGACTTTATTCCTTGTGCCTTACACCATATCAGAAAATAAGTTGCGCACAGTCTGGTCAGAACCTCGTGCATTCAATATCGACTTCTTTACTTCTAGCCAACAGGCGCAGGAAATGGGTGCCAGGACCCCTCCTGAAGATGACCAGTGGTATGGGGTGATTGATGCCAAGAAGAGAAAGAAGATCCAAGACAGACTCGCTCAGAGAGCGCGACGTACGTCTCCACTCAGTACTGATAATTTTACCTGCTCATAAAATCCAGGAAAGCGGCTTGCAGAGAATGAGACCATAAAACCAAAATCTTCTCCCTCGAGCTCTGTGGTGGTTCGAAGAGCAGTAAAGATATCACCTGCACCCAATCACCTGATCATCTCATCAGAAGCCGCGCAGATAGATCCAATCCTTTCCAACTGCAAAAGGGTTAAAACGCCTTCGCATACAGTCTACTCAGCCCTCTTCCTCAACGGAGTTCTCCTCGGTCTCTCCTGCGCAACATCTTCCGCGTGCCGCTCCAAGGCTGTATCAGACGTCCCTCTCTCTCTTCAACCCACCAAACTGCAACTAGAAACCGTGCATTTTGACTGGATAGATAGATTCCCGTTTCCGGAACTGAGACATAGGATGATTGAGTATAGCGAGAAGTTGAGTTCGGAGGGGTTACTCGCTGATATTTTTACGAGGGAGACTTTTAGGTTGGTTCCTGGTGGAAATAGTTGGGACCCCGGAGCGTGGAGGGTTGACGAGGGGTTTAAGAGGAAATGGAGTTTTTTGTTTGAGGGGGTGGCAATCCAGAACCCAATCTTGATGGAATAATTCTGATGGAAAGCTTCTCGTTTTGGTATGAAGGGAGTTGTGGTGTTTGTCTGCTGGCAGTGTTGAGAGTGTACTGGTGCAAGTACACACGGTTTCGGTCTTGGGGGGAAATGATTACATTGTTCAGATCCTTCTTCGCCTCATTGTTGTGCAATTGATTTAAGATCAGAATTGTGTACCTTCTACACGAAAAGTCCTCTGATGAAGGACCAATACCAGGCTCAAAGATTAGGGAGGAACCGCTGCTCTTCGGTTATTTATCAGGGGCTCAGAGGGGCTACTTTCGGGGCATGCATCACTGCACTTTTAGCGAACACAGGCTGAAGCGACAATGCCTTCTCCTGAACGTGAAAGCCAACGTATTCGTCTCTTCTGCCTACACAACACTTCGGAATTCACCCACACCAAAGCCAGGATTCAACAACCTTCAGGTAAATTTATTTGAGTATTTATAAGCACCACGCTTCAGCTCCTCTCTTTATTCGTCCAATATCACCTGATTTGGTGAGAAACCGAGGACCGAAGCACGTCATGTAGTTCCATTCTCGCGACTTGCTGTTCTATCCTATTCCGTGTAGCGTGTACCATCTTAACGAACAGGAACACGATACTGATAGAACAATGGGTCTATATGTTGGAGGAAGGTACAGCATGCAAGGGTTCCTGAGGACATCGAACAATTGAGAGATAAGATGGCGAGAGGTGTGGAATAGCGAAGTACTTCGAAAGGTGGATATCGAGGCAGAAAGTACTTATATAACGTACCAAGTACCCGAGGTCCGACATCTCAACCTTCAATAGTCAATCATTGTTTCAACCAAGTCAAGATGAGCCTGGAGATCAAAACCGTTGCCGTCATTGGCGCTGGCGTGAGTAGCATTCACTATGCTGAAAGTTAACTATATTGCAACATAGCACTAACTATCTATAATGCAAGATCTCCGGCGTTGTGTCAGCTGCTCACCTCAAGTCAAATGGCCTAGATGTCACTGTATTTGAAAGATCAAACAAGACTGGAGGAGTATGGTAAATCAAACTTTCGCATTTGGATAGGATCTGGCTAATACATACAGGGTCTTCGACGAAAGACTTCCCCCAGAACCATCATATCCATCTATCAAGCCCTCCATCGCACATACAGCATACTTCTCCGGATCAAAAAGAGACAGTGGAAAGTTCACCGACGACGGGAACGTGGAAAGAGATATTGAACATGCTCCTCCTGGGTAAGTTACAGCTCATGAACCTTTATGTGAAAAATCTGATTTAGCAGACCTTGCTATGAGGGCCTAATGAACAATGTCCCAACTGGATTGATGAAAGTCACATTGAACTCTTGGCCAGCTGGGACAGAGGGAAATGTGAATCACAAAGTTCTTGCTGCATATATTCAGGATACAGCTTCGAAGTCTGGCGTGGATCAGTTGACCATTTACAATACTAAGGTTGAAGAATTGACCAAGTCAGATGGGAAGTGGAAGGTTCGGACATCAACTATCAGTCCTGATGTCCAAACATCAAGAGACTGGGTGAGTGTACTCATCAGAGACATACGCTAGGCTAATTGATCCAGGAATTCGATGCCGTTGTCGTTGCCACGGGTCATTATGATGCCCCAAAAGTCCCCGATATCCCAGGATTAAATTTATGGAAACAAGAATGGCCAGAGACAATCTTGCATTCTAAGAGATATAGAAGCCCAAGAGATTTCAAGGACAAGGTGCTCATCCACAATTTGCATTCACTTGCACAACAGCTAATATTTCAGACTGTACTCCTCATCGGCGGCAGTACTTCATCCACAGACATTGCAAATGAACTTGAAGGAAACGCTAAACAAATTTATCAATCGACACGTGGTGGAGCGTTTGACCACCCAGTTTCGATGCTACCTGCCAGTGCTACACGTGTAGGAGAGGTTTCATCTTTCAACATCATTCGAGATGCAAATAGCCCTGCTGTCTCCCGATCGGTCACACTCAAAAGCGGGCAAATTTTGTCCAACATCGATAGCGTAATCGTCTGCACTGGCTATCATTGCAGTTTCCCATTTCTAAAACAATATCATGCTGATCACCTTACCCCGGATCAAGCCGGCCCAGAAACCCTTGTCACTGATGGACTTCAAACGCACAACCTTCACAAAGATATCTTTTACATACCCGATCCAACACTCTCGTTCATCGGTGTTCCGTACCACATTGCAACTTTTTCGCTTTTCGAGTTCCAGGCTATTGCACTGGCAGCCGTTTACTCAGGCAAAGCTGCGTTGCCACCGCTGGCGGATCAAAGAGCGGAGTATGATGAGAGGGTGAGAAAGAAGGGACAAGGAAGAGAATTTCATTCCCTCAGAGGACAGGACGTGGATTATGCAAATGAGCTACTTGCGTGGGTTAATCCGGGGATTGTGGCTTCTGGTGGTGCACCAATTCAGGGACATTCAGAGGAGTGGCAGAAGCAGTATGATGTTTTAAGGCAAAAATTGGCGATCAAGAAAACTGAAGAGATTGGGGCGGTGGGCTCAGAAAAGTTGAGATATGTTGCCGGGATAGAGGCGGTTGAAGTGGAGGCTTAGAGTGAGGTTATTTGATCCTACATGGGTGGTCATGAGAATTGTAGAGTGATTATTGAACCAAACATATAGAAAGTAGACAGGATTATTATGACTGTTCTAACTGTCCAACTAAGCCTCAAAGTGTTGGCGAGCCAGTAATTCCCGTCCATATATCGTGAAGTGAAAGTGTATTGGCCTTCTGGCCACCACAGTGCAACCGAATGGTTCCAGGAGGATCCGTCCCGATTCTGTCAACGAAGAATCTTCGGTCTACCCTGAGTGACAACTCGGCATGAATCACTCTTTGCCACCATCTACTCGGAGTTCACCCATCATCGACTTCAGTCACCTGCTCATGATTTCTCATACTCGGTAGATGGGCATTGCCCGTCAGATCACCGAGTCTAGAAACCCGCATAAAATTGTGCCCGGCTTTCCTCGAGGCAAACACTCAATTCTCAATGGTGTCCAGTAAGACTTTAATACCCCGCACCCTCAGTCAATTGAAACGACATGAGGCTTAGGAAGGCCGGTGCCTCTGAAACATTTCAAGCTGATTATCACCCGATGGTCTCGTGATCCATCACCACCCTCAACTCGGTGAACCACGCATTTCGTCTATAAAACATCACAGAAGCACTGGTTCGGTTTAATCAAATCAAAACACAAACAATACATCATGACAAAAGAAGGACACTTCAAAGAAAACGCAGAGATCGCTATCGGTGCTACAGGCGCAGTAGTAGCAGCCGACCAGCTCCTCAAAGCCACCGATCCAGACGAGGAAAAGACAAATCACCTCCTCAAAGCCGGCATCGGTGCAGCAGTTGCTATCGGAGCATGGGAACTGCTTCGTCGTGCGGAAGAAGAAGAAGGTCACAGGGCTAGAAGTCTTTCTCCACATTCTCGCTCGAGATCGAGATCGAGAAGTCATTCTCGACATGGTAAACATCATGGACGACATGTGTTTGAGGAGATTATAGGCGCGTATGCATTGGGTAAAGAGATGTTAGGGGAGAGGAAGCATCATGTTGCCCATTTAGTTGGGGAGGCCCTTGGTGCGACGGGATTGATTCAGGAGTTGAGAGCTAAGGATAAGGAGGAGGAGAGGCATGAGAAGAGACATGAGGAGCACTATTATAAATGATGAGTCTGGTTTGGATTTCCGCTGGTGGAGTTAGGACGGTGTCTGGAGGGTATATGGCTATTGGTTTGGAAGTGTGTATCCCAGGGATCTATAGTCTGTCAAACATATCTTATGTTCCTAGAGAAGAATTCAGAATATTCATTCAACTCAATATTTCATCTGTTTTCGTATCAAGTTATACACAGTGCTTTTGATCCAATATATTAAATACTCACATGCCTTGTATTTAATCTGCAAATCATTCATTCTCAGATTCTTCCTCCCTCGATTCACCTCTCGACTTTTCTTTTTCATTGTAAACTTGTGTCTGACCCACTCTAAGTCTTTGTTATGACAATGTCTTTTCATAATTTAGACGGCTTTCGACAGTGCAAGACCCAAGTAGTGAAGTTGTTTTTGAAGCATGTGTTAGACAAACTGTCGGCCAAACTGTACCCCTTGAACTGTAAGCGAGACCAACATCTCTCGCTTATGAATGAAAGTCGAAAAATAGAGGTAGGTACAGGTACATGCCTGCGCAAATGATCTGGGTGAGGCCTGAATAGGTAGAGGTAGAATGTTCAGAGCAGTCCAATTTTGAAAGGTAAAGCTCGGACGAAAATACATATCGCTATGTTAGAGCGTTGTTCATGATCAAGAGGGAAATTGTCCAGCTACCCGAGGAACTTGCTCGACCTTGAAAGACTTACTTGCAGGAGCACAGTAGATAATGGAGAGTAGACGTATTGCGGTAAAACACAAAACAGTTGCCGATGCCGGACAAAGCCTCACCAGTGAAATGTAAAGTGGATATTGGTGTTTAGAAATGACGTTAATGGGAAGAGCGAATATGACATTGATGTCGACTTGAATCTTCACCTCGTGTTTTCTTGCAATCCACGCTTCAATAGATTGAGATTCTTTCTCGTAGAGTTCAAGAATGAACATGGTTCGGCACAGACAAACCAAAGAGGTAAACGCCAGAGTGAATGAAATCCTGTCTCTCGTGACAAGATCGCATGTAGTTCTTCCAAACATCTCAGAATCATTGGAGCGTGACTTACTGTATTCGACATTCATGGCACACCAGAGCTTAAATGCGAGGGTCTGGGTGCATTATCTGGACTACGGCGAGAAACAGAGTTCGGGTGGTTGGTTTGAGCAAGTCGTAATCCGCAATATGCAACTAGGTAAGTAATACTTCTTCACCTGTCGGAACTGGACTTCTTCCTAGCCTGATTTTTACTTACCTTTGCAAATAGCAGTCCATCTCCAGAAGATGGAAAGATAATGTTAGGGTCGCCTGAACTTGAATTATCTCACTGGGTATCATCAGGTACAATATTGAACAAATTTCACGACCTATCCCCTGATTCTGAAACCATCCCAATCATCGTCTTCATCTTCATCTTCGTCGTCCTCATCCTCCTCCATATCCACCGCCACAGAGACGGGCACTGGAGCCAGCTCAACAGCACTCTCTTTCTTTCTCAATTGCTCCCTCTTTTCTCTGAGCCTTTTAACACGTGCCTCTAAGCTCTCCATCTCCTCGAGCTCTTCTTCCATTTTCCTGGCGGCATCTTCTTTGTCCCCTTCCAACTCCGCCTCCTGTCTTTCCTTCCTGGCAGCATACTGCTCCTCATTTGACTTCTTAGCAAGCTCTGCTGCAGAGATAGCCGGCGCTGAGATTATCGCGTCATTATCCATCTTAACTTGTGCCTCTGCCGTGGCAATTTCGGCCTCAAATGCAGCCCATTCATCCTCATCAACCTGTGTTTCTGGTTGTTTCGCTGGTATGATCATATCGGGTGTCTTCAATGGTGTAGCAGGTCTAGAAGGAATTTGCATTTCGACAGGATGTTGCACGGGCGCAAATTCTTCCTGGCCAGGATCAAAGAATCCTTCTGGTAGGCCGTTGGCAGATTTGGTTCGTTTCCTGATGGTGTCTTCTCCTTCATCATCGCTAGCTTTTCTCTTTTTGGAGGCTGGCTCAGGAATGGGTTGCTCCTTTGCGGTTTCTTTCAATTTCTCTGCTCGCATGATATGTCCTGCTGATCTCAGATGTCCTTCCCATAATGATTCACTCTTCAGCTGCAGATGGCAAACAACACAGAGTAGTGTCCCCGTTGTCGAATAACTGGCATGCTTGTGCTGAATACGCCGAGCTGCTCTCTCGTTTTTGAGCAGAGATCGAACATCGGCCATTGTAGAGTTATTGCTGGAGAGGACTGCGTTATAGTTGGTGGGAATTGGCAGCAAGCGGAGTTCTCAAGGCGTCAATCAAGAGAAGGACGAAGGAATCGAGGGAGTTTACTATGTATGCAGAACCTTGAAGCTAGCCGTCAATACAAGCTACGAAAATACGAGTATGCGCTGTAAACCTTGTATGCCAGTAGGTGTCGAATGCAGAAATCGTGTTGAGCGCTTCTTGGATGGATAGTTGTGGTATCGCGAGGAATTAATACCGACTGTAGCAGCGGATGTAGCAAGGGAATGGTTAGATCTCGGTATTGCAGAGAGAGGCTCTCAAGAACTTCTGCAGAAACAGATATTTACAGCGAGAGTCTGCAGAGTGGTAAGGTACTGCTGGAAACCGGAAAGCTGAACTGGCTCGAGAAGTTCAGATCGTTCCAGTGCGTTTCTGTCTGGCTGTCTGTGGCAACTATGGGCCAAGGAGAAGCTGAGGAGGCAGTGAATAGACCCACTTCTTAAGAATCAAGTTCAAAGAGTGCTGCTGGTGTGAATGCTGAAGCTGTTTCTCTTCAACAAGATCTTCTTCTCTTCAGCTTCCAATTTCGCGCCTTGCTATAGATCACATGACCTTCCCCGCAAAATCCGAGCGCACCCAAATTTCTTAGCTCGAATCCCACGCCCAAACTCATCGCCGCCATCTTCTTCCACCACCACCTTTAATCTGCTTCGAAATCAACTTCACAACCTCGTCACCCATCCACAACACCACTCAAAGCTCAGCGCATCACCTCAATCGACTTTGCCGCCAACCTGCGACACCATATCCGGAGTCTCCATTGCCCACCGCTCTCGATCTTGCACTCAAGCACGCGATCTCGGGCGGGGACAGGAAAGATCGCGACCTCAGGGTTTGGAGTGGAATACGGAACAAGCTCCCGATCATCCATGCGCTCTGGATAGCTTCAAAGCCTCTTTATTTCTTTGCCTTTCACCATCACTTCATAGCTTTAGAGCTGTCTTGTAGAGCCCAGTGAGCGCGTGAATTACGCGTAGTCTATTTGATACCACCTCGACCACAACAACCAACTCTCCCCTGTAACAGCTCCACATTGCCGACCTGTGAAGCTTTGCACCTTGTGATAACCCTTCAGGATGGCTGGTAAGCATACTCACGATCCTCCTGATGCGCGCCCATACCACGTTGTATGCGGTGCACATTTCTCATTCATGAATTGCAGATCCCAGAGCTAATAACCACCTCTACAGACGAACCTCGAAGATCGGTCCGAGCCACGAAGGGACAACATACAAAGAGTCATGATCTCCTCGATCAAGTCATAGAACCCAAGAAAAAAGCTTCCAAGAAATCGAAAAAGGCTGTTGAGAAGGAGGAAGAGCCAGAGGAGGTTATTCGATGTGTATGTGGAGCTCTAGAGAGTCCTCCAGATGATCCCGAACCCTGGATTGCATGCGACAATTGTGGCGTGTGGCAACACAATGTCTGCGTTGGAGTGACCACCTTCGAGGATGAGATACCAGAACGCTACCTTTGCGAACAGTGCGATCCCGAATTCCACAAGGAGTTGCTTGATGCCCTCAAACATGGCGTGAAGCTATGGGAGGAACGCCGACGGGAGTATGAGAGACAGCAGGCCGAGGCTGAAGAACCAAAGAAGAAAGGCAAGAAGAAGGGAAAGCGAACAAGTGATCCAAAATCCGAAATCAGTCACTCTAATGGCAAAGCCAAGTCTCCCTCGGTCCCTGTATCAACAGATGGAAAGAAAGATAAGAAGGATGTAATTGCGAGAGCTGGCAGCACCAAGCGCAAGACCAGAGACGATTCTCATGATAAGGAATCTATCAAGGTATGTCTCAAAATTTCCTTGACGAGTAGGTACTGAACGGTCCTAGGAACCACAGCCAAAGGTCCGAAAAGTATCTGCGCTCCAAACGCCTCGTCAACCATCTCCACCATCGGGTCTGCCAATCCATATCAAGGAGTTGAACCCTTCTTTACACGGTGCTGCGATGTTGGTCCAGAAAGGTCTACTTGCCGCAATTCCAAATGCCATCAAGAAAGGACTATACGTTTTGGCGGCCGGTGATACCGTGGAGGCCAAAGCAGAACGATTGGCGATTCAAGTCGCTGATGCTGTTCTTGCTGCTCACCCAGAAAAGACGGCAGCCAGCACCCAGGCTCGCAATATATTCTCCAACGTAAAGAGAAATGAGGAACTCTGCAGTGATTTGCTCAACCGAAAATTAACACCTCGGACCCTAGCAGAAATGAGCTCAGATGATATGGCCAGTAAGAAACAGAAGGAGGAGACAGCTAGGATGAAAGCACAATCTGACAAACAGTCAATTATGGTATCAGATGATGGACCTCGTATGCGACGAACTCACAAGGGAGAGGAGATGATTGAAAGTGACGACTTTGCCATGGTGAATGAGGCGTCGATGTCAACCTCTCGAAGACGAAGCATGCTCGACCCGAACGCTGATATGGCTGCGCGATCTCGAGAAAATTCACCAGGCGATGGAGTTGAATTACCGGATGATATCGAGTCCTACCGCTCTCACGATGACATCCGTGCACAAGTTCAACCTAAGCACCCTCTCAATATCGATACAAAACCACTTCCCAACAGGAAGGCATCAGCTCAAGACAATTTCGACATCCAAAAAGTTTTCTCCAATGTGCCATCTCAATCTCCTGTCAGCGCTCATCATAATCGTCGACAATCAAGCATCAATGTCCCTCCTGCCAATGGTCCAGGTGTTGATCCCGATATTGATCGTATGCTACAAGATGATGATGGCAACGAATCACCCCCATATTCTCCGGCTGAATACAGTTCTGATCCTGATATCATTTGGCGGGGAGGAGTTACCATGGATTCAATTGCCAAATTCCCAGCAGTAGCTAAGCATGTAGCTGGTGCCGATCTCAGTCGATTGACTCCTTGGAGCACCCTAATTCAGAAGGAACTCAAGGTTGCTGGCCGCATTGATCAAGAAAAGGCGAATGAGTATCTATGCAGTCTCCGGTACAGTCCACCTACAGACGTTGTCATTGTCAATATTACACCCACTGGTGAGGCTGCAGGCAACGACTTCCTTGAGCTTTATAAGTATTTTCAAGGCAAAGGAAAATACGGTGTGCTCGCCAACAAAGGTTCCGCCAACATTCGTGATACATACCTGGTTCCAGTCCCACCAAGTCCAGGACAGCTTCCTGACTTTGTCAGCAACCTTGAAGGTCACAGAGTTCCAGAATCTCGTAGCGAACCCATCATTCTCATCGCTCTGGTCATTCGACAGGACACCCAAGGTCTAAGTGAGCAAGGTCGAGCTCCCGAACAACCTAACGATATGCAATCACCTTCAGTCGTGAGTGTCCCAGCTCGCCAGATGTCAATTGGCGGCGCTGGACCAGCCATGTCGCCTATTGCACCTCAAGGAACCTTCGCCCCACAGATGCCACACCACCTTTCTCCGGAGGAACAACATCGAATGATGCTTCAGGAAAAAGGCGAGGCTGTTGCCCGAAGCATTCTGCGACAATATGTGGATGCGCCGACTATTGCATTTCTCATGCCTCAAGCATATCAAATGAGAGATACTGAATGGGAGGTAATCTACAAGATCCTGGAGGAGGATGAGAAGGCGAGAATTGATCTGCAACATTTAAGTCAAGTTCTCGAGGTTAGGATGGCTCAACAGAATCAATAAGGTGGAAACCATGTTTGTAGATATGTGTCGACGTACTTTGGGGAGTTCAATTTCCTTTCCTTACTGGCTTGACTTTTCTGCGGGTGGGAATTTACGATACCATTATGAATCATGATCATGCTGGATAGTCAGGATCATTGGTTTCTTTCCTTGTCCTTGTACATAATTTCATCTGCACAGTGGACCCGCTGATACTTTAAGAATTCCTTGTCTTTCGTGACTAATGTGATTAAATATGACATTTGCGCGAGAGTGGACAATAGTTGTATGGCATCTGTCTGTATTTGAGGTAATACTACACTATAGAATCAAGAAACGAGCAAAATTGTAACCGTATTCTCCTCTCATTTGCTCTACATTCTCCATCAACCTCCTCAATCAAAGCAGGAATTAGCTAATTGCCAAGAGGTCCCGACCTTGGAGCATAGCCCCGTTCTCCTAGAGTAGTATGAGATAATCTAAGATTGCGAATATTTCAGAGCTCTCTAATCCTACACCAGAGCGGTTCCTACTTGGTACCCCACCTCAATCGCTTAGAGCCTCAACCTGAAATATGTTTGAGACTGAGTGTCTCCACATCCCACATATCCAGGTCTCGCTCTTGCAGCCCTAATTGACAGATGTTCGTTTCTTGGAAAGCAGCACTACTGGCGTTCGGTGCAGTGCTAAATGAAGCACTAGTATTATGACATCCGGACCCCACTTAACCTTCATCACGCATCGAAAATCAATGGTTCTGTACATGACGGGTGAAATATAGAGAGATAAGAGGCAATATGGGTGTGCTGGTAATGGTGCAAAGACTCTCAAACCATTTTAGTCGCACTGAGAAATTTTCTCCTTGATTAAGGACAACCGGAGCCCTAATTTCTTGCTTAACCGTTTTGTTGAATTTATGTCTACTTATACTACGTAACCTTTTATAAGCCAGGGGGAAACCAATTACATATGAAAACGTCATTTGATCCGAAGATTCACATATTCATACAATTCTTGAACGATTTAAATGTTATATATTGCAAATTTGTTCGTTTTTAGCGCCCAAAGTTCTTTACTATCCTACTTTCGAAAGCCCAAATAGACTGTGAATATCTATTTACGCGGGGTGAAGCCCTCATTCCAATTTGAAATTCCATTCAGAGAGATCCAGCTACCTTGAGTTGGGCGAATGTATTATGGTGATGGTAATCCAAGTCTGGGGCTAGCTCTCCGAACCCCTTAACAGGTCCACTTAGACGCTTTCTACACGGGTTTCCTTATTATTAATTACTGAATAATAAATAAAACGCACTTTACTACGCTTGTATTCTTGAAGACACAATGATCTCAGGGAATTCATTAGGGCAGACTCCGAAAGTTTTAAGTTTTTGGAAAACCCATATAAGCAGAGAGATCTCATAGGTTCTTCATATTTCACACCACAGAACATATTTTCACCAAGTCCAAATTGTCTTCTTATTCTAAATCTTGAATACTTCAATTCGGAAATATACTGTAACAAAAGTCCCTAAATTCCAAAATCATTGCAAAATGCGTTGGTCCCAAGGTCTCCTGCAGGCAATGCTACTGCTTGCATCTGACGCCTTCTCAGCACCTACAGCACCTTCAACTGAGACAAGCATCTCTAGTCGCCCCGCTGGCAGCGTCACTTACAGAAACGCTGCTTACTTCGCAAATTGGTATGTTATCCATTACTGTGGGCTCACAGTGGAACTGGTATTTATTTTAGAACAGGGACAGATACTATCGCAAATTCAATGTTGAAGATATCCCAGTGTCCCAGCTCACTGAGATCATCTACGCCTTCGCCAATGTCCACACTAATGGAACTGTGTAAGTTGAGTGATCTTTGAGTAAAGAAAGCATTGCTGATAGAGATGCAGATATTTGACCGACGAATCCGCGGACAAGGAAAACTTCCCCAAATTGTTCGAGTTGAAAAAGGCAAACCGTCAGCTCAAGACTCTTTTCAGTATTGGAGGATGGAAATATACCCACGAGGAGCATAACATCTCCGAAGCAGCAAAGACCCCAGCGGGAATCGAGACGATGGCCAGGACTGCTGTTCAAGCCATGGTTGATGGAGGCTTTGATGGAATCGATATCGATTGGGAATACCCCAGCGATACTCACCAAGCAGCAGAGTATCTTACTACCTTGAAAGAAATACGCCGTGAGCTAGATCAATACGCGACAGAACACGCACTCAAGTATCGTTTCTTGCTCACCGTCGCCGTTCCTGCAGGCCCAACGCAGTACACAGCGCTCCTCCCACTCTTACCAGAATTGGTTAGGGTAATCGACACCTTTTATCTGATGACCTACGATTTCCAAGGCGGTTTCTCCAAGCATGCCGGCCACCAGGCAAATCATCTGCCTAGTATAGCAAATCAAAAAAGTACCGATTTCTCTGCTGTTCAAGCCATCGATTACTATATCAATAATGGGGTTCCAGCCGGCAAAATCAGTTACGGCTTGCCATTGTACGGAAGAAGCTTCCAACAGACCGATGGGTTGGGAAAACCTTTTCAGGGTGTTGGCGGCGAGAACTTTGGCGCTGGAAGCTATGAAGGAGGAGTATGGGACTACAAAGTTCTTCCAAAGGCTGGTGGCTCGGTTCGTTTCGATCCAGAAACCAAGGCATCGTACACATACGACCCTGTTTCTAGAGAGCTGGTCTCTTTCACCAATGTCAAGGAAGCTAAGGTGAAAGCAGCTTATATCAAGGAGAAAGGACTTGCTGGGTCTTTCTTCTGGGAAATCTCTAGCGATAAAAAGGGGGAAGAGAGCCTGGTGACAACTTTAAGAAACGAGCTAGGAAGATTGGATAAGAGCGAAAACTGTCTCGACTGCTACGCTAGTAGCCAGTATCAAAATATTAAGAATGGTGGAGCAGGTCAGCAGATGTAGGGTAACTTTCCACGTCCAACAAGGCGTGTTTACCATACTAACGAATAAACAGTACGACAAAATCTAGCACGAAAGACAGAATGGCACCGACAACGAAATCTGTGATATATAAACCGGAGCCGTTCGCCAATGCCATTGCGAACGAAATTGTTCCCGACTTGTCTATCACAAATACCCAGAACGCGAACGTGAGCTCATCCACTTGGAACCTCACCAACTCGTCCATTCCAGCATGGCCATTCACAGCACCTTGTAATGTTACCTTCGTCAACATCACACCACCTCTGAATCGCACTCATTCTCGTCTCAACTCAACCTGTATTTCGTCCGCAGTACCATTAATTTTCAATTCAACATGCAACTGTACTTTAAGTTCAACTTCAAATTCGACTCTTATCACAAATTCCCAGAAATCTAAAGAAAATTCGACTTTCCCAGCAACGACAACCTCCTTTGACCAACTTGCCGAACACCAAGGCCCATGGCCAACCTCATCCTTGAAGGTCGGTCATTCCCGGAAACGATCGGCGGCACACAAAACATCTCTTGATAACGTATTGCTATACTCTGGGGTAGTGGTGTTATGCTGGTTCTTCGATACATACTTTTAGTTTTGAAAGCTATATATGGTGCAAAGGATATATTGGGTGTGATGTGCATGTGTCGGTATAAGAAAGCATGCTTTGACGCTTTAAAATATACAGTGTATAGGTATCTTGAAATCTCGATCTTGGGTTTGTCCAGCGTATAGATTTTGTTGGTCGTGAATCAGATCTTGCTTTCAAGGGTGTTAAATAATTATAGGCGTAGTTTCAGTCCTTCTTCCTCGCCTTCGCGTTGTGTACCTAAATCAGCCATTATATCATTCGAATTCTTTCCAAATTGTTTGATAGCATACAACTTTGCACCTGAACTCCATGAGCCATGTGTAGGGAGAACGAGGAGGTGCCGCTCCCCATTTTGACATTTTGATATATACAAACTGCATACGAGTAGATTGCTTGGTGGATCACGTGGCTGAACTCTCTGCACGATATACTTCGGGTTCGATACAGTTTCGGTTTTGAGCGTCATGGCAGATCATCTGCAAAACAGTAAAGTTTTCTACAGGCTACCGACCAGTTTATCACACATGGATTTGGGAGCGGCGGGAAAGATAAACTGTAGTGCAATCCCTTGCTAATTGTCCCCAAGAATATAAATGTATAGTCACTTTGCCGCTGTCAACAGAGAAGGCAGAAGTCAAGCCATGATCATCTTCGTATGGATCAAATAATAGAGATCCGTTAACATATTGTAGGGCGTCGTAAGTCTTCTTGGCCGGTGAACAATAAGAATAGGACAATCTCCGAATTACCGAGAAGCGGGAAAATGAAAGAGAATTGGCTTGACTCGTGAGGCCGAATGTATCAAGATGAGCATACGGCAATGGAAGAATATTGATCCTGTATGTATGATGTACGTGCAAGACGCAAGAAAGAGTTCCGAGTTTCTTCGGTTTATGATCTCCACGGCCGTTATCCCGAGTCAAAATCTCCTAGATAAACTTACCACCGACTCTCCGAGAGTTTATTCTGCTGAGCTAACCCATTATGGCCAAGATCGGGCTGACCGCTATGGCAGATTAATTCTTCCCGAGGTCCAATTCAACGCCTCTCCCGAAAACCCACCTTCTTCTCACCTGTGAAACGTCGTGCAATGCAAATCGGATTTCACCGAGTCCTTTGCCTTATATTACTTGCAACTCCTTATACCATCATCTCCACTGCCATCAGCCACGGCTGGCAGTGAGATGCGTGAATTACTGCTAAGCTACTTACGAAGTGCACACACGAAGTACATCATGCATAACACTTCGTCATATGGGTATTTACCATGGCCTCCTTATGGGTTTCTACTGTCCGCTCGGTCAACATTAGGACCGATATTGCCTCCCTTATATTTTCTCACTATACACCGACCCCGACTAGATCAGTCCTTATAAAACACTCATTCCCTCAGGTTCAGTATCATATGCAAATTCCTATTCCAGCTTCAGTATCTGTTCTGTTCAGATATACTTCTCTCTATTTGAACATAGCTCAATTTCCGTTTCCTACCTCCCCGATTGCTTGAATATCCTCTCCATCCCTTCCTCTATCATGCCTGTCCCAATTCCAGGTCCGCCAGGACTCCCGCTTTTGGGAAATTTAAAGGACATTGATGTAACGGACGCTATCTCTAGCTTGATACGTTTGGCAGAGACATACGGTACTTAGATTCCTCAGCCTTTAGATTCTTCAATACTGACTTCTGAAGGACCCATTTTCAAACTTACCCTTGGTGGCCAAGAGAAGGTCTTCATTTCCAATCATGAATTGATGGACGAGATGTGCGACGAGAATCGATTCCAGAAATCAGTATCAGGTCCTCTCACGCAAGTTCGAAATGGTGTTGGAGATGGTCTTTTCACAGCTTTCGCTGGAGAACACAACTGGGAAATTGCACATCGAGTTTTAATGCCAGGTACAGCAACAACCACGCATTACGGAAATAATGCTGATGGATATAGCTTTCGGACCACTTTCAATTCGGGGAATGTACGACGAAATGCACGATATTGCATCACAATTGGTGGTTAGGTGGGCACGATTTGGACCAAAGGAGAAAATTGATGTCCCGGATAGCTTCACACGACTTACACTCGATTCGATCGCCCTGTAATGATATTCCTGCGATGTTAGTCATAAATGCTAACTTGACCATAGTTGCGCCATGGATACCAGATTCAACAGTTTCTATCACGAAGAGATGCATCCTTTCGTCGGTGCAATGGCAGAGTTTCTCCAAGAATCAGGCGCTCGGTCACAAAGGCCTGGGTTAGCAACCTATTTCATGCGATCAGCCCAGAACAAATACGACGCCGACATCTCGCTCCTCAAGAATGTTGCTTCAGAATTACTTGCGGAACGTCGAGCCAACCCAAACGATAAAAAGGATCTCCTCAATGTGATGATCAATGGCAGAGATCCGAAAACTGGTGAAGGACTTACAGATCAATCTATCGTGAACAATATGATCACCTTCTTGATTGCTGGTAAGTTTGTATTCTTGCTTTGACCGACCTCTGCGGGGCATTTGATGTCCGGTGGTTTGACTGATTCGTACTTCAACTACAACCCCGTATCATGGCTAACAATCTTAGGACACGAAACTACCAGTGGCATGCTTTCATTCCTCTTCTACTACCTGCTTAAGAATCCAGCAGCTTACCAAACCGCGCAACGACAAGTCGATGAAATTGTTGGTCGTGGACCTGTCACCGTAGAGCATATGTCAAAATTGCCATACATTGAGGCATGCCTCAGGGAAACTCTACGCTTGACGCCTACTGCACCTGTATTCAACGTCGAAATGCGTCCGGAGGTCTCTGGCGACTCGATCACCCTTGGTAATGGCAAGTATGAAATCAAAAGAGGACAGCCGATCACCACACTACTGGCTCAAGCTCACAGAGATCCATCGGTTTTCGGTTCTGACGCTGGCGAATTCAAACCGGAGAGGATGCTGGATGAACCATTTAGCAAGCTCCCGAAAAATAGCTGGAAACCGTTTGGAAATGGCATGCGTGGATGCATTGGTAGACCTTTTGCTTGGCAAGAGTCTATCCTTACTGTTGCGCTTCTCCTACAGAATTTCAACTTCCGTTTGGACGACCCTTCATATCAGCTGAAGATCAAGCAGACTTTGACTATCAAGCCCAAGGAGTTCTTTATGCACGCCACTCTCAGAGACCATGTCGACCCTCTTCATCTGGAGAAAGTTCTGCACTCAAATGCATCCACTGGACAGCAAGCTGCTATAAATGTCGCGAAAATAAAATCCTCTACTTCTGGAAAGCCAAAGAAACCCATGACTATTCTATATGGATCGAACTCTGGAACATGTGAAGCTCTGGCTCAGAATCTCGCACGAATTGCCACCTCGCGCGGTTTTCATGCTCAGGTTGACACTCTTGACTCTGCGGTTGACAAGGTCCCTAAAGACCAACCTGTCGTCCTGATCTCATCGAGCTACGAGGGTCAGCCCCCTGATAATGCAGCTCATTTCTTCGAATGGCTTCAAAGTTTGGGAGACAGAAAGAAACTTGACGGTGTAAAATATGCTGTATTTGGTGTTGGTAATCGTAAGTCTACTTCGAAAATTCTTGGGCCCTCTAACAATTTGCAGATGACTGGGTGTCTACCTTCCACAGAGTTCCGAAAATTTTGTATTCTGGGTTTGCGGAACATGGGGCGACAAAGGTTGCGGAAATGGGCCTCGCCGATGTTGCAGCTGGTGATATTTTCAACGACTTCGACAAATGGCAAGACGAGCAGCTCTGGCCTGGTCTGGGAGCAGATGTGGATTCAGAAGATGAATCTGGTCTCCAGATTGAAATTGACACAGATTCCAGAAGCTCAAAGCTTCGACAAGACGTTAAGGAAGCCCTAGTTGTCAGTAATGAGGTCTTGACGGCACCTGGAGAGAGTGAAAAACGACACATTGTACTCAAGCTTCCTACCGGCATGGAATACAAGGTTGGGGATTATCTTGCCGTTCTCCCAATCAACAATACCAAGAATATTCGAAGAGTGCTCAAATGGGCTCAACTTCCTTGGGATGCGATGCTTACCATCAAGTCTGGAGCAAACACAACTTTGCCAACTGGCCACCCAGTTTCGGTCATGGACATTCTTGGTGCATATGTTGAGCTCAGTCAGCCGGCGACCCGCAGGGTACGATATTCGTCTCAAGACTGAGAATAGCGCTAATAGAGTATAGAACGTTGCCAAAATCGCTGCTAGTGCAACAGACGACGAAACTAAAGCGAAAATCCTCAAGCTTGCTAACGAAGATTTCGACAGGGAAGTTTGGAATAAACGTCGTTCACCACTTGATATCCTGGAGGAATTTCCTTCTGCAGCACTTCCACTCGCCGATTACCTAGCTATGCTGCCTCCAATGAGAATCCGACAATACTCCATTTCATCATCTCCTCTCGCCGATCCAAACGTAGCCACGATTACCTGGTCCGTTCTAGATACATCTGCCAAGGCATCTGGAAAACGCTACTTAGGAGTGGCATCAAACTACCTATCGAGTGTTGAAGCAGGTGATAAGATCCATGTTGCCGTCAAGCCAAGTCATGGCAATTTCCATCCTCCAAATGATATTGAGAAGACCCCAGTCATGATGTTCTGTGCCGGCAGTGGCTTAGCCCCATTCCGTGGCTTCATCCAAGAGAGAGCCATGCAAATTCACGCCGGACGCACCTTGGCTCCAGCATACTTATTCATCGGCTGTTCCCACCCTGACAAAGACCGCCTCTTCAAGGAAGAACTAGCCCAATGGGAGAAGGATGGCATCGTGAAACTATTCTATGCATATTCCAAAGCATCTGATCAAAGCAAGGGATGCTCATATGTACAAGATCGTCTCTGGGCGGAGAGAGAAGAGATGGTCAAGGTTTTCAATGAAGGCGCGAAGCTTTATGTGTGTGGCAGTGGTATGGTGGGCGAGGGTATTGCGAACATGACGAAGCGCATTTACCTTGAGGGGGCTCAGGCACTGGGGAAGGATAAGACGGATGATGAAGTGGAGGCTTGGTTTCAAGAGATCAAGAGTGATAGGTATGCTAGTGATGTGTTCACTTGAGCACATCATATGTCTAGGATGATGCAAGTCAAGCTACAACACTGAATTAGGGAGAGAAAGGGCTTGGGACGACTGTGCTTTTTCAACAAGACACTTGATACGAATTTCATAGGACACTCCTTTTCTCAATTAAATTTGAAATCAGCAAAGTCAAGCATTGGGTTTGCTTACTATCAGATGACTTGTACCATTGAACACTAAAATTGTGTTCTTCCACGGCCATCTAGTTGTAATTTGTAACTTGACTCTGCTCAAGTACGATTCAAAGCTTGCCAGTTTTCTTGACATCTTAGTGTGCCATTATCGGCTGACTACGTGCAAACTCGTCGTCTCGGGCGACAAAGCAAAATGAGAAGATTTAAAGCCTTCGTGGATTACGACTGTCCGCGAAGTTTAGTTTCAATTGCGTATAATTAGCACCTGCAACATTTGGAGAACTGGGGGCGGGTCCGGCTCCGGAAAAGCTTATCTCCGAATACACCAAAATCCATCACCAATTGCGTCCCTTGCTTCGTGACATCCCACCACCAGCACAGCGAATTGACATATATATTTATCCCACTCAACTCTCCACGATACAGCTGCTGATTAAACTCCCTACAGTCTACCGAGAATTCAAGCCAATTTGACTACCATGGACGAATTCGCACAGTCGAGAGGAGACGATGATCTCTTCGCAGACGACTTTGAACCTGTCGCAGCAGAAGAAATCGTCGAGTCCGCAGCCCCACCAAGTGTCGCTCCTGTGCAACGCTCTCAAGAACCTCCAGCAATCGTCGGAAATAGACAGAAACCAGAGGGACGAAATAGAGGACAGCAAGGCAGAGGGAGAGGAAGTGGAAGAGGAGCATCGAACAATGGCTTGAGCACATCGCGATTTGCCCCGCCATCAGAGCAAAGCCCCGCACCAGTTCCTGTTCCCTCAGCTCAACCAGCTGCTACACCATCTACCAACCCTCCAGCCGCAGAAAATATCCCAAATCCTCCTTCAAACCCCCCACAAAACAATGAAGCAACCAACACACGCACACTCGCTGTTCGCGGGGACCGCTCCGCCACAGGCGGTCCAGCACACAAGAAACTCACGCCTGAAGAACTCACCGCGAAAATGGAAAAAATGGCCATCCTGAACGCACAAAAAGCAGAGCGTCACCGCTTATCAGAAGCAGATCAAGCAGCGTTCCAGCACCGCGAAAAAGAGCTCGCGAAAGAGAGGAAAGAGAAAGCTGTGGCGGAAAAGAAAAACGAGAGATTGATGGAGATGGAGCGTGCAAAGAATAGGGAGAGGAAGATGAAAGCTCAGGGAGGGAGAGAGTGGGATAGCGAGAAAGTGGAAAGTGATATTGTGGATAGGAAGGGGAGGAGCTCGGAATTTGTTAGAGGGGGTTTTGGAGGCGTTAAGAGGGGTGGGTTGGCTGGGAGTAGGTTTGCAGTTGGTGAAGAGGAGGAAGGAGGAGATGCTCCTTCGAGAGGAAGAGGAGGATTTGAGATTAGAGGGAGAGGAAGAGGTAGGAGGGGAGGAAGAGGTGGAAAGGCTCCTCCACCTATCCCTACACCAGAAGATTTCCCTTCATTGCCTACTCCAGCCGGTGGCGAGAAACTCAAATCGCCGGTCGTAGACAAACCAGCTGGGGATTGGGCGGAGGAAATGGCTACTCCTACCGAGGAGAAGAAGAATGCTTTATGAGCGTGCATTGGGAGGAATTAAAAGGCGTTGGGACTCATATTGGATATTGGTACTCGTCTACGGACTTGAGTGAATTGCATATGCATTATCGATTGGAACAGTATAGCGAAGCGATTGTTCATATATGAATCTTGTCTGGATTGTGAGATGTGATTGTGTGATTAGTGATTGTACCTCTCCATTTCCACCTATTTTGTGAGAAGATGCTTTCGTAAGTCTTTGAACAGCATTATTTGAGGGATTCATGGCTCCTCTTACTCCTAGTACTTGACATCCATCGATCCTGCTTTAGTCTACTATGTTTTTCGGGTAGAATACATACCACGAATTGTTCTACACAAAAGTGGGAGAATGAACGCCTCCTTATTAGTCTTAAAACACTTAACAGAAATAATTAAGTTCTAAGACTTTTACGTTATAGTTACATCCTCGTTATAAATGAATTATAAGAACCAAATCCAAAGTTATTATGCTTTACTTCTACAATATAAAGCTGAGATTCTTACGAGACTCTAGAAGCTTCAAAAACAGGAAACGGTGGACATGAAACGGGTATAATGGATAGCACTCCAATCTTCCAGCAGCTTCAGGAAGAAGATTTGTTCATCAAGTTTGAAACAGTTAATTCTATATAGAATTCACGTATAAATTTATCTAGAACAGGGAAATTGCACAGCTCTTGACTATTTGATTTTGAAATACAGTGTTGTTTCCAGAGGTCTCGTTTCCATTCTCCAAGTGTATGACGATGGCATTAGCACAGCACCTTCTGCAACTGCCTTACTCTAGCTATTAATCAGTATCTAATCCAAGCTCCTTGATCTGGTCTTGGGTCTTCACAAGGATTGCTTCTTTATACTCACGGCTCTTATGAGCAGAATCCGAATCCCATTTTGCAGATATCTCACAGACTTCCAAGTTTGCTAAGTGCTAAGGCATTCACTAGGAGAATGGAAGTCACATTACCAGATTCTCATTGTACGGGTGGGCATGGTTGTAGCATCAATTATATTCATAAAATCTTGCTGTATATTCAGACGCTCCCCGTCACTCCTTTTTCTCCACTTTCTCCACTTTCCGAAACCTTTTCACCAGCCTCGTCACCACAGCTGCAACCTTTAACCTCACGGCTCTCACATCCCACTGATCCGCCTCGTCGACCAACACGAATCTTCTGACTAATAAATTGAATATGAACCCGAAACTCATCGCCATTACCGTACTTGTGAGGATAATCACATTGTACGGCATGCTGAAATCAGGGGTAGGAAGTGAAAGGAGCAGACTTGTAGTTCTGATACTGACATTTCCGATTGTGATGACTGCGGGAGCTATGTCAAAACCGCGGTTCGCGTCGGGTGGGTACTCTGTGTATCGCAGAATTGCCTTTTCGAAATCATAAGTGAGGACAACTGTCGAGTTGGCGGGAATAAGAATCCGAACTTCGAGCTGGGTCCCACGTTTACGGTCGAGAGCTGGCCGATAGTACATTTCTTGAATGACGTCTTTGTCGAGGCCATTAATTTTGGCTTTCAAAGTGTGCAGATAGAGCTTCATGAACCAGGGGAGGGACTCCATGTAGACGAAATCGACAGACTCGGTTGGTGAAGGATTGGTGAGAATGGCTTGGACACCTCCTCGTTCTTGTCCATAGCCGATGAATGATCGTTCTGCATATAGCAGTGGCTGCTCAAGCGGAGCTTTCTCTGAAATCTCTTGTTGGGGTAATATCATCTCAAAATCCCCTTCTGGGGCCAGAGAGAAACATCTGGTGTAACCTGTTGCATCTTTGTGCTCCTGGGCACCACCAGAAGTGTAAACATGACGAGCATGAGGCACATTAATGCATACTGGATCTACTCCATCAGTAGCTAATGGGCATGATCCTTTCATAGAATGTCCGAAGATTTGAGAGAGACTCCAATCTTCTTCCTGCGCCGCCGTATCTAGAGGAAAGCATGTATCATGAGAATTATATGGCTTTGATACATCACATCGAAGCTCTTCATTTGGTACAGGTCTGGGAATAGGATTATCTGAAAGATTTTAGTCGTCATTAGTCATTTACTGAGCGATGAAAGCATACCTCTTGGACGTTTCGACCGCTGAATATCCAATACCATGTCAATTGTCTGTGTGATCTGCAACTGACATTCCCCTCCATTCTCTGGACAAATAGGTCGAACATCTATTGACATGCTTTGCCAATTGGCATCGAATAATTTGTGTCCATCTAATAGACTCGAGATTCCGGCTTTCCCTTTACAGGGCAGTAGTTTCAAAAAAGGGGTCAAGTTCTCCGTGCAAACCACTTCTCTAGGCAAAGTCCCATGTAAGAGGTGTAGATTTTCCACAATCGAGGTATTGTGATCTCCAGATGGCTGGAATGACATTACTGGTCTTGTAGTTCGTGTCGAGTCGATGAAATTCAGCGAGGCGCAAAAGAGGCCAGACAGCGCATTTGTTAATGTCAACCATCGCCCATCAGCCCTGATATAGTAAGTAAATATCATTAATTTCACGAGAAAATTCATACTCCTCGTCCGTCTCGGCTTCAACCCACGCCCATAATTCCACACCCGTTCCCCCTTCACGAGCTCCTCCCCAAGGTCTCGCGCCCCAGCTTTCCGCATCCCATCTCCCTAGGCTGAATCTCAGATGTAGCTCCCTCGTATTAGCATATTGTAGAATCTGCCCTAGCGACCTAGGAAAGTATCTAAAATTTTGCTGCTCAAAAGAACTCAAGGTCGTATTGCTTTGGAAATTGAATGATGCTAGTAAGAGGGAGGGATGCAGAGGTCGGAGTAGGAGTTGCTCATGGTAATCGGAGGCGTGGACGGCGAGCGAAAAGGTGCTGATAAATAGCAGTAGGGACCGTAAGTGACGCATGGCTACCTGCGCCAGAGATAATTATGAGTTCATTGAATTGTAAGCGCAGAAGTTGTAAGTGATTGAAGATGACAAGTCGAGGCCGAAGTTTAGCGCGAGCCTTCTTGAACGCGGCTACGAGAATTTCTCAGCCGCGCCTTGTCAATATCTACACTCCAATCTCCAACTTCGTCGCAAGACCAACAACAACAGGACAATTGCTCAATCATGGCGGCAGAACAGAGGAAGCTGCTTGGTAAGTCTACTGCTTAACTATTTTGCCTTGATTCTACTCATCAAGCTTCACATTTCCTATCACAAACATAGCTAATCCCCCACCAGAACAGCTTATGGGAGCCGGTGCCTCCTCACGCGCAGCTCAACTCTCTATCACCGATCCCAAAGTCTGCCGCTCCTTCCTCGCAGGCACCTGTCCACACGATCTCTTCACAAACACCAAGCAAGACATCGGACCCTGTCCCAAAGTCCACAGCGAGCCCTTGAAAACAGAATACGAAGCCGCGCCCGACACGCAGAAGCAGAAATGGGGTTTCGAATACGATTACATGCGTGATCTCCAAAAGTATATCGATGAATGTAACCGCCGTATCGATATCGCACAGCGCAGACTAGAGAAGACGCCTGATGAGATTAGACAGACGAATGCGTTGTTGAAGCAGATCAGCGATTTGAATAAGAGTGTTGAGACGGGATTGATGGAGATTCAGGTCCTGGGAGAGACGTCTGAGGTGTCGAGAGCATATGAAGAGTTCTTTCGTATTCGACAGGCTATGGCTACGAAGGCGGATAAGGAGAGAGAATTGAAGGCTTTGAGTGATACTAGTGGGCCGTCTGGACACCAGAAATTACAGGTTTGCGACGTGTGTGGTGCGTATTTGAGTAGATTGGATAATGATAGGCGGTTGGCGGATCACTTTTATGGAAAGATGCATTTGGGATATGCGCAGATGAGGAAGACGTATGAGGCTTTCCCCAAGGAGTTGAGGGGTAGGAGACCTATGCCTTCTGGTGATGATGGTGGGGATGGTCATTCTCAGGGTGGAAGGGGCTTTGATGGTGGGTATGGAGATGGAGGATATGGGGGACGTGGATTTGGTGGTAGGGGAGGTGGTAGAGGAGGAGGGTTTAGGGGCAGAGGACGTGGTGGATTCAGAGGCAATTGGTAGGGGCTTGATCCGGCGTTGTGCTGCATTACAATATGGCGTTAGGGTGTTTTCAAAGGCACTGTACCATCACTGACGGTCAACTAAAATCGACATCGATCCAAAACATACAAAATCGTTATTGTATCATCACTGGATATGTCGGTGCTTTGACACATAGGAAGTAATTCTATTCCCAGCAAATCCCATCCAAGTCCCATAATCCAAACTAGCAAATGCTTTTCCCTTCCTATCCATCCTTACTCAAGCAAAACCTCATACTCAAAAGGCCCACTCTTCAATTCATACTGCGGCAACGTAGCCGGTCCACAACTACCTGTCCCTAATCCATGATGCGCCCAATCAAGTCTGACAATCGTCTCCTCTCTCTTCTTCTTAAACAGTTCAAACGGATGTCTACTCTCATCCAAAGCCTTCGTATCATATTTCAACGCCGAGAAACTAGCTCCTTCCAATTCCCCAAACGAAGCTTTCAATCCTCCTTTCTTACCCTGAAACTCCACCCAGCGCGTATCAGTCCTATTTCCAGTCTCTTGCGGGAACTCATAATTAGTAAAGAGGTCCTCAACCGGGAGAGTAAATGTCCCGATTCGTTGAGAGAGCTTTTTATCGCTGTATGATTCGCCTGGACCGCGCCCAAACCAGGTTGCGGAATCGATGTTGTTGAGCGATAATGTTAGTCCTATTCTAGCGAATGTTGGGGGGACATTATTCCCTTGAGGCGTTCCTTTAGCTTTGATAGATAGGTGGGATGAGGTGAAGGTGTATGTGAATGTTGTGTCGACACTCCATTCTAGCACTGGAGGAGCGATTCGTGCGTCGACGGTGATGATTACGCTTTCTGCTGTGCTGGACCAAGAGACGGAGCGGACGTGGGATTTGGTTTGGTGGAGATAGGTCAGTAGCCAGCTTTTCCCAAAGTCGGAGGGAGAATCATTGTCTGTTTGGGCCCGATAGAAATCCATGATTGGTGGCGAGTGAATAAGTTCTTCGCCTGCTGCGGATTTCCATGAAACGAGAGTGCCATGGACGATATTGAACTTCCATTGCACGCCCTTTGGTCCAGAGATTTCGAGAACCTGGGGTGTGATTTGTTTGTACTTTGGCGCTGTGGGTGAGGACAGAGCTTTGATGGTCTGGAGAGAAGGTGGTGCTACGAGCTGAACTTGGCCGAATGCTACTTCATGGCCGGCTTCAGCCCAGTTGGTAGACTCTCTCAACGAGAAGCTGAGTTCCACATAGCATTCTTCTTTTGGCATGTCTCCTAGACCCTCGATCCTCAATTCGGCTGTTTGACCTGGTTGAACTGTATAATCGTCAGTATCTCAATATTAAAGCAGAGAGGAACTCATACCGTCTGGAAGTTTCACTTCCTGTCCCGCCTTTCTGAAACCGTCGCCGACAAGAGTCCATTGACACTTCAAATGATCCAAATTCGCATGGTCATAACGATTGATGATCTTGACACTGTCTTTAGAGCCGCCCAGAACTTGTACTGGCTCGATCGCTTTTCCATATTCCAGAAGTCCTGGATTTGGAGTGTGGTCGGAAAATAGAACACCATCCATGACGAAATGTCCGTCATTTGGCTCGTCTCCGAAGTCACCACCATATGCGTAGAACTCTTCCCCGTCTGCTGTCTTGGTGCGAAGTCCCTATTTCATTAGTCTTATGCAGAGGAAAAGATAGTGATTACTCACATGATTCGCCCATTCCCATACAAATCCTCCCATCAATCTGGGATGTTCATAAAATGCCTCAATATATTCCTTGATATTTCCAGGTCCGTTGCCCATGGCATGAACAAATTCACACAAGACCATAGGTTTCTCCCATGTCTTGTCCTTTGTAGCGAACTCAACAATCTGATCAACAGACGGATACATCCGACTATAGATATCCGCAGTTTGTGCTTCATAATCGCCCTCATAATGGATCAATCTCGTCGGGTCGTATGCGTGAATCAAGTCATACATAGCCTGATGATTTCTTCCATAAAACGCCTCGTTTCCAAGTGACCACATGATCACACAAGGATGATTCTTATCTCTGTACACAGCTTGTCGTGCTCGATCTACATAAGCAGCTTCCCAGTCAGGGTTATCTGATGTCCATCTTGATGGGTTACGTGTTCGTAGTGGACCCTTCTCGATATCTGGGATGTGGCGATACTCTGGTGGAATCGACTCTTCATCGATTGGACCGAATCCATGACATTCAAGATCACATTCATCCATGACCCAGAGTCCGAGTTCATCCGCAAGATCGTACAATCGAATATCGTTGAGCTGATGTGATGTTCGAATAGCGTTAATGTTGTGTGTTTTCATCAGGAGCAAATCCTTCTTAAGGAACTCATATGGTACGGAACGTCCATGATCTGGGTGATGTTCGTGTCGATTCGCTCCGCGGAATTTGACTGGCTTGCCATTCACGAGGAACACTCCATCTTTGAGCTCAGCGCTTCTGAAGCCTACCCTTTGTTGGACCACACTGTCTGATGTGGATAGAACGAGCTGGTACAAATATGGTGTTTCAGCTGTCCATTTTTGAGGATTCTTTATTGGAATCTCGAACGAAGCGCTGGAATTAGCTGATTTCGATTCTCGAACAACTTCTGTTCCTGATGCGTCGAGGAGCTCAAGGGTGACATCTGACGTAGTGTTGAGGTCTACCTTTACGGAAAGAGTTGCATCCTCGTATTTTGAGTCGAGAAGCGTCTGAATGTGGAAATCCTGGAAGTGGACCTTTGGGAATGCCAACAAGTTCACATCTCGGAAGATACCACTTAGCCACCATTGATCCTGTGAATGAGTTAGTATGGATTTCCGGCTTTTTTAATGACTGTATGATGGGATTTCATAAAAGTGGGAGGCAAAAGAGAAATGCTTACCTGATCCTCGATATAACTGCCGTCACAAAACTGATAGACTTGGACAGCTAATGTGTTTTCACCACTGACATCTACGAAGGACGTGATATCGAACTCGGATGGATTCCTGGATCCTTGAGAATATCCCACTTCTTTGCCATTGACCCAAATATGGAATGCAGAATCGACACCCTCGAATCTGAGCCTTAATTGGTGGTCCTTGAATGACTCTGGGACAGTAAAAGTTCTGATATAGCTTCCAGTCTCATTGTCATCATATGGGACATGTGGTGGGTCTACCGGGAATGGGTAGATGACATTTGTGTAACTAGTAATGTTGTGAGTATTCGACCTCAATTTTGATTTTAGATCAATACAACTCACTGTGGTCCTTTTCCATAGCCTTGCAACTGCCACATTCCCGGAACTTCAATCTTTCCCCACGACGAGGAATCAAATTTAGGATCCTCGAACTTCTCCGGGGCATCAAAAGGACTGTTGGCTAAGCTGAATTTCCATGTCCCAGAGAGGGAGAGTGTCTTGGACTTGGATTGATCACGTGTAAGAGCATCTTTCACATTATTATATGTGAAGAAAGTGGCTCTTGGTGGGAGAGTGTTCTTGTGAATGACATTCAGATTACTCCAGTCTGGGAGGACTTTAGGGAAAGTGTGAGTCTCGGCCATGATGTTGATATTCCTTCCAGAATACGAGTGTGTTGTACTGAAAGTGATGTCTTAAATGTACAGATTTGTGAAATTATCAAAAGATGAAGTAATACCAAGAGATGAAGTGTCCCAGGGATGAACGGTCATTATGCAATCACGATACTGGCCACAGAGTGTTGGCAAAGTGTGTACCCGCGGTTGTCGGGGAAGCTTGGGGATATTCGGGGAACGGTTTATGGTCAAGGGCGGGCTAGTGACCGAAAGTGGGAGAGAGTGGGTGCGAATTGAGTGCAAAGTGGATTACAGAATCAGTTCGGTTCGGCCCAACCTCGTTCTTGTACACTTGGCTACAGCGATATCAAAGATCTAAGAACGCCACGAGACGCCGGTATTCAACGCTTGGAACTGATTTCAAGCTAGGTACGGATTTTAGCTGTGCTTAGGATGATGCTTAGCTGACCACTTTATTGTGGTATCAGATAATGAGGCGATATTTCTGGTGAGATACTCCGAAAACGCCTTCTCGGTGCTTCGGTGTAACTCTTTAGAGGTGAGTACCCTGCTGTCGTTCTACGTAGTTGAAGGACAAGATGGCTCGCCAACTTTTAAAGTTTGCAGTATACCAACATCTGATGTTTTCTCTTTATAATCGATTACCAGCAACCCTTGGTTAGCACGGCCTGGTATTCTACATGACAGCAGCCCAGAAATCCCTCTTGGACAATGAAATACTACGTATACTGCCCCTTCAGAATCTAGTCCGACATTCCAGGGACCAGGCTAATTCAGTCGTTGAATTTTTCTCGCTGCAACTGACTCGTTACCATCACTAAGAAGCCAGCCACTTACTAACCAGCTTAGGCTTTAACAACCCTATCGTCCTTAAATTCCCTATTGTGGATACCCCGCAAACTCCCCACAGGGTACAAGTTACAGCAGTCATGCTAGTGACATGGTGTGCTCCGACATTTTTTTCACCTGTTTGGCCAACACGTGTGGCGGCAAGGTTTGCTGGGCTTCGGTGGGCGTGCGCCATTTCCTCAGCGGCTCTATGGTGGCGGCGATATGACCGAATTCTGAATCCTGCCTAGGGAAATCCACAGCCCAGAGGCAAACGACTATGATGAGAGAGGCAGGTCCAAAGCCTTGATCAGCGTATAGAGCATTGCTCAGTATGCATCATTCACGGTATGAACAGGAAACTTCCGTTCAAGCTTTCTTCTTTCTACATCTTGAAAGCAAGATTTTTTTCTGCGACCGAAGCCGAGGCACGTCCTAATTGAACTTTGGGATTCAACATCCACTTGGATGCTTAGACGATCCCTGGTTATACGGGAATTACGATTTGGGATCTGATATCTCGAAATCCACCTCGTTTGCGTCCAATCAAGCCCTCAAGTATCAGCCACAACCCTCATGGTCCCATGCACCTCACGTTGCATTCAACTTAATCAAACCATCTAGATCCGTCAAAGGCCGGCCATTACCCGCAACATTCCCGGGCTTCATATCTTGACTCGGTTTCATCTCCGCACTTGAGTGGAGCGGTTCTGAGAATGGAGATGAGGGGACGAGGAGACGAGGAGACGAGGGGGAGGGTCCAGGGACTTGTCAGGCAATAGTCTACCAACTCTCTGGGCCAAAAACACATAAAGGCAGAGATCAGCACTTTTAGATTTCTTGTCAGGATACAAGAATCCGGTCTTCTCTCTTTCTTCCCAAAGTCTCTTTTCTCTGGAGACCTCCAGCGTCGATACCGTCAAGATGTCTGCCAACAAGACTGAAAACTCTGCTACTGAGCACCATGAAGCTGACATGCCAGCTATGGATGAGAAGTATGAGGGAAATCTTGTCCAAGTCGAGGCTGCCTCTGTTGCTCTCGCAGCAGCAATTGCAGCTCAGAAGCCATCTCTTCTCTCCAAGAATATGCTGAAGTTATACTTTATCATGGGAATTGGATATCTCGTTTCGACAATGAACGGCTTTGGTATGTACCCAATAATTAAAAGACTTCCGGTTCACTGCTAATATAAAAATAGACTCCTCCCTCATGGGTAGTATCAATGCCATGATTCCATACCAAAAAACTTTTGGACTTAGCGGTGCTGGTTCAAGCACTGGTCTCATTTTCATCATCTACAATCTCGGACAAATTGCAGCTTTCCCCTTCTGTGGTTTTCTCGCAGACGGCTACGGACGAAAAATATGTATCTTTGTTGGTTGCGCTATTGTGTTAATCGGCACAGCCATTCAAGGCTCAGCTCACGAGAGAGGACAATTCATGGGAGGAAGATTCGTTCTCGGTTTCGGTGCTGCTCTTGCTTCTGCTGCTGGCCCTGCTTACACCGTCGAGCTTGCACATCCTGCGTATCGTGGAACCATGGCTGGAATGTACAACAACTTTTGGTGGCTCGGAAACATCTTGGCTGGGTGGACTACATATGGATCAAACAAGTAAGCCACTCGCACATTGTCTTTTTTTCCCCTCTAACAACCTTAGAAATCTCACGTCGGCATGGGCATGGCGAGTCCCTACTCTAGTCCAAGCAGGCATGCCAGCAATTGTCATGGTCTTGATCCTCTTCTTCCCTGAATCTCCAAGATGGCTTATCGCCCACGACAGACGTGAAGAAGCTCTTGCGATCTTCGCAAAGTATCACGGAGACGGAGATGAGAATTCACCTGTCGTACAACTTCAATACCACGAGATCATTGATCAGCTCCATGCTACCAGGGATGATAACCCGTGGTGGGATTTCCGCGAGTTGGTCAACACTAGAGGCGCAAGATACAGACTTTACATGGTCATCGGAATGAGTTTCTTTGGCCAATGGTCTGGAAATAACGTTGTGTCTTACTTTATGGTATATTCTTCTTTCTCCCTCTCAGCAGTGTAACATCACTAACATACCCAGCCCGAAATGATTCAAAACGCCGGTATCACAGACAAGAACAAGCAACTCCTCATCAACGCTATCAACCCTATTTTCTCCATGATGGGAGCCGTCTACGGTGCTACCCTCCTGGACAAACTCGGCCGTCGCTTCATGATGTTGGCCGGTCTCACAGGAGCCCTCTTCTCCTACATCCTCCTAACAGCATTCACCGCCTCCTCAGAAAAGAATTCCTCCCTCTCCTACGGCGTAATCGTCTCCATCTTCCTCTTCGGCATCATCTTCGCCTGGGGATTCACTCCCCTACAAACCCTCTACGCAGTCGAATGTCTCGAAAACCGTACTCGTGCCAAGGGTTCCGGCCTCAATTTCCTCTTCTTGAACATCGCTATGGTGGTTAATACCTACGGTATCAGCGTCGGTATCGCGAAGATCGGATGGAAACTATATATTGTCTACATTGCGTGGATTTGCATCGAGCTAGCGACCATTTATTTCTTCTTTGTGGAGACGGCTGGGAAGACGTTGGAGGAGATGAGCGATATTTTTAATGCGAAGAATCCGAGGAAAGAGAGTACGAAGAAGACGAAAGTGGATATTGATGAGAGGGGACAGGTTGTTGGTATTGAGAGTGCGTGAGAGGTAGTAGAGGATTTAGGTTTACTATAGAGGATAGAAATCAATTAATTATCAAAATTTCGGTTCGGTGTTTTGTGGTGATTAGATATCATGTGTTACCTTATAGTGTTAATGCTGTCAAGTTAGTGTTTCAAGCGCTAGATCCCAGGCATGACGGAGAAGAAGACAGGCTTTGAATACACTAATACTACAGGCACCTCCCCTATCGCGTAACTAACTCTCGCTTCTTCCCCCCACGAGCCTCATAGTGTGAGTTTGTGTTATAGTGCAAGGCGAAGGACAGTTTTGGAACGTATATAGTGAATATTCCCAACTTTCGACTCAGCAATGATTGCATAGAATTAAGATATTAGACCTGCATTATAAGACACCTATCCTATCCATTAACTCCTCCCTCCCGTCCCTCCCCCTTTCCACAACAACTCCTCTCAACAGACCCATCCCATCAAACCTTAAAATACCCCGGCTGCAATCTCCAAAACACACCCTCTGGATCATATTTCCTCTGTATCCTCCTCAATCTCTCCCGATTCACGCCATAACTCCCAAAAACATCTTGATCCGGACCAGCATAGTTCTGATAGATATATCTATGCCACAATCCCATTTCTTTGGCTACGGCTACAGAGCGATGAAGAATATTATCACCCGCTGTCTTCATCTTGAGATCGTCTTTCTCTTCTGACCAGCGGAAGGCGAAGGAGAATACTTTTATTGAAGATTAGTGAATTTGTGCTTTGAGGAGGAAGTGGTAGAGGGAAGGGGAAGGTAGAAGTAAAGAAAAGAAGACAAACATAATAAAGGTCCCTCGTCCCCTTTAATACCCAAACAATTCCCTCCATTCTTCCCAAATAATCTTATCTCGTCTCTATTAATAGGCTGCCAAATCATGCTAGGAATCACATCTCTAACTCCCTTTATCAATTCCACCTCTTCCGTATAAATATCCGTGATCCGCTCCAATAACTCCTCACTCAGTTTAAACGTAGCAGTTTGCCAATGCTGACGGAATCCTATCTCGTTTAACCACGCTACTTCCTCGTAGATTTTCGTGAAGGGTTGGATCGAGTTAGAGGAGTAGACTGTGGGCAGAGATAGGAAAGAAGAGAAGATTGAGGGTGAGGGGACGGGGGAAGAGTAGATTAATGCCGAGTTATAGACGAATGAATCCGTTTGAGAAGCCCATGTTAGACCTGCGTACATTTGAGCGTAGGGATCGCTTTGCTCGGCTAGGATAATGGATTTTATAGCGTGGAAGAACGATTTGCTGCTAACGCAGTAATTGAGTTTACACGCAAGACCTATAAGCGTGTTTGTGAGTCTATTTTTGAGATAGAGGGGTGAGAGAGAGAATGCTGGGTTGGAGATATTGAGACGTGCTTTTCGGAGAGAGAATTCAGAGGGTGAGGCGAGGTAGAAGTTTTGGCCGCCCCAGACGGGTCCTTGAGGGTGGGTTTCGAGATCGAAATTTGTGACGATGCCGAAGTTGTTGCCGCCGCCTCGGAGAGCGTAGTATAGGTCTGGGGACGAGGCTTGGTTTATGTTTGCGAGAGTTCCGTTTGCGAGGACGACCTGCAGTCTGTAATTTAGATGGGTGGCTAGAGGGAGAGGGGAAGCTTACCTCGAAGTTTCGAACATTGTCTAATGCCCATCCATAACGACGAGATACGAAACTTATTCCTCCTATATTGTGTAAGGAGAGGTCATGTAGAGGAAGAAGAGATACATACCACCAAGAATAAACCCTCCAACTCCGACATCAGAATTCCTCCCTCCCACAACCGTCAAATTCATCGGCTCCAACTTCTCATAAACATTTCTCCATCGATTGCCGGTTCCTACCCTTGTAGTCAATCTATCCTCAGACACCTCAATAGTATCCAATTTCCTCAAATCAATCGTGATTCCATCAGGTGCATTTGAATCCCCCACGGAGCGGGCATGACCACCTGATTTCACGGCAAAAATACAGGAATGGTGCCGTATTATTGAGATGGTCTGAGCTACTTCTTGAGGATTTTCTGGGGTGATAACGCAAGCTGGGACAACGAGTCTTTGTTGTGTGGAATAGAGAGATTCTCGGAAGCCTGGGAGAGTGGATGAGGGATTATAGTGTGCTGATGAACCTAATGTTGCTACGAGAGCTGTGCACTGGATATGGTTAGTAAGAAATTTGATAAAGATGAGGGATACAGACAGCGTTATGGCAATCTGATGATACGCCATCATATATCAATGCTTCTTGTGGTGCACCAGCGGAGGGGTCTCCGGACACAGGAATTAAGAGTAAAAGGTTCAAGCCAAGAAAACATGCTTGGAAGTGGGGAAACCGCATTGTACACCCCTATAACAATATCGATTCTAGATAATAAATACAGAGTCTTCAAACCCGATTGAATATATCAACATAAATACAAGTCTCTCCCCGAGAACGATGAATAACATTGTGAAACGGCCTCTCGGCATCGCACGGAATATGTTACGCAAAGTATAAATTCCTCGTGATGTATCCCTGCAAAACATCTGATAAACATGACCCGGGGATATCTTTCCCGTGGCCACCCCCCTTTACCCCATATGCGGGGTTAACCAATTATTTACTAGGAATGAAAGTGCGGGTGGCACAGCAGAACACGGAGATAGGAGCGGACGAATTGGTGATGATATCCATATCTTGTTTTCTTCGTAATCGTTCAGGAAAGGGGTATAAAATGCAAGATATCTATTTCGGAGCCGGACTCCGGCCATCCAATTCATATACCTCCCCATTATGAGTATTCCCGCTTGGCGACTGTACATGTTCTTGATTTGTAACGGCTAGCTCTTTGACACCTTTTATATCCGTCGTTCCTCCTGCTAACAGTTCTCCAACAGGAACATATGAGTCTTTCTCGTGATAAATCACTGTTTCCCGTACTGTTTTCCTGCGTTTGCGGATTATGAATAGGATTATCGCTGCCAGAATCGCGACTCCGATGAGTATACAACCAATTGCTATCCCTGCTATAGCACCTGTTCCAAGCGATGATGTATGGTTCCCATGCGCAAAACTCGAGGAAGTAGATTGAGCCGTCGCTGCGTTTGCTGGTATCGTGGTTGATGTTGTTATTGCTGGAGAAGTGGATGCAGATGAAGTCGAAGCTGCAAATATGTATCCTTGAGCTTCTCCTCCTGTGATTTTAAATCCGGATTGAGTGATAGTGGTAGTTGTCCAAGAGACCCAAGTTCCGGACGAGACGACAACTGTCGAAGGGACAATAGACCCGCTTTTAAGAGTTGATATACATTGACTCGCCGTTCCTGATATCGTGAAATCATATTCTCTATTCCCATTAACACCCTTCCCCCAAATAATCACAAAACTTACGAAGGACAACAGAACACCGAAGTACTAATCGCATTCACCTCTTTCGTCGTCGCAGTCGTATATAAACTCGGACAGTGGAACGGTCCAATACTAAGTCTTGTAGCCGTCCCCTGTGTAATCGATTGTGACAGAACATCTGGAACACATTGCAGCGCAAATGGGATGTGGTTTCCTTGCCACCAATCAAATGCGTGGATCTCGCTCATACCAGGTACTTGGTACAGAGCAGAGGAGCATTCTGGCGATGCAGAGAGTCCGGCTGTTGTGAACGGTATCCAGCTTGTTACGATGCCGTTATTGATTTCTTCCTGGCGCGTCGCAGTTGACATCGTGAGGATCTTGAAAGGCTGAGACGAGAAAAGCTGGGAAATCAGGATTAAGTAGAAGGGGATGCATATTTTTATTTTAACACTGGATTCCAATACAGCCTTTTGCTGACAGCTTTGCATTTGAGAAAGGCGGATTGCATTTAGAATAGATGAGGGAGGGGATATGATTGGCGAGGAGCATTTACTGTGCCTCCAATACAGGGGAATAAAATTGGTATCGGGTGCGACGAGAACGAAAGCGAGCTCGATTTGGATTACATGAGGTGTTTTATGAAGAGAAAGAGATAGAATCAAAATTACCGAGGCTTCTTTCTATGGAGAAGATAAGGACCTCCCTATTTCTTAGCTAGTGTGCAAGAATCCTCATAGCTGAAAATCTAGGAGGATATATATTCTACGAGTGCACGATATTCGACGAGGGAAAATAAGCCGCAAGCGCGGCGACTAAAGTGGATGGAATGCTCAAGGAGTCCGCTTGTTTCGTATGGGAAAGACCATTGCCACAAAAACCAAATTCAATCTCATACAATTACATTGCTACAATTCCTAGTCTCTACTTCGGAACCATCATCACGAATTTTTCTCTCCAAGCATCACTTCTCCTCCTCATCGACATGTCCAAATCAATCACCTCCATCGATCTCTCAACATTTGTCACACTTCTCTTATACGGGGTGGTACTTCCAGGCAAACTACCCGCATTACATTTACCTCCTCCCCACGCAGCATGTGCAGCTGCTTCCCAGATCGCAGTCACGTTGGCCATCATGGCTGGAGTGTAGAATAATCTACAATCAGCGGGCTCGTATATGAATTGCGAAGGTGTGCCGTCGTCGAGATTGTCTGGGAGAATGTTGTCTCGGACGTTGATAGATGTATCTATTTGCATTTAGCTGGGTTTTTCCATAGGGATGAAGATTGGGAGTACCAGTGCTTCTCAAGAATGGTAGCCTATTCGTTAAAGGTCTGATAAGCGTCGTTTGTGCTGCCGTGGTGACGTTTAAACTGAGTGCTGCATTTGCCAAGGCAGTTATGTAGGAAAACCCGTAATTGTTCGAACCTTTGACTCCTCCGACAGCTTGAATGATTGGAGTTGTGTGACTGTCACTTGGACGACCTCCGTACGCGATAGACTTGACACCAGCTTGAGTGCGCATGAACTCGCTGAAGATGGTGCAAGTGGAAGCGCAATAACCATCGTAAATCATGACAATGTCTTCAGCTGCGAATGGCTGAGTGAAGTTGGTTCTGGGGCCGTAGCCTGTGATGTATTCTCCAACTCCGTACGTATCATTTACTGGATAGAGTTAGAAATATGTTCTCGCATGGAGAATAGGACCTACTAGTCGTTAAATCGTCATTCAGGTTCCATCTGATGATATTCGTGAATTTGTCCTCGTAAAACTCACGAGGGCCGAACTTCTCTTCATAGCTTGAGAATGGCTTGTTTTCAATGTTATAATCATACCTATAGTTCGGGACCGATTCCCACAAGCTGATCAGATTGTCATTGTTTGAGGTATATGGATTGAAGTCGGCCGGAATTCCAGAGGATATTGCTCGTGTTAGGGCCATAAACTCGGGAGTGTCTCTGAACCGAGTATTGCCATCTTGAACTATATGCGGAAAGAGTTGTCGGAAGGTATCGTAACCTTGTAGAATGAGACCGCCTCCATTAGCAGCTAAGTCAATGACAAGCTTCTCTTTCCCATCAGCCTTCGCTGCAGCCAGGAACTTCTCGACAACAGCTTGGAATTCTGCGGGAATATCTGGTTCGAAACTGATCATTGCCAGCACAGCGACGTTCGAATGAGCGAGGTAATATCCAGAGACTTGTTTATCAGCACTGATAAACACAGGGATGGGATATCCATTGGCTGGGGTAGTAGCAGAAGCAGAAGGAGTCGCTGTAGTTGTGGCATTTGGCTGTGCATTCGTTGTGGATGTCGGTGTGCAGAACTTCTGATAGAACGAGTTTCCATCCGTCACACCTGAAAAACTCCCAATGACAGCAGCCTTGTTCTCGATGACGAATCCGGTACCATTCTCAAATGTGATCGTGGTGTTGGCGCCTGGGTATATCCAAGAGAACCGACCTGAGCCAGCGAAATACCCTGTCTTTGTTAATTGAGTAGAGGGCATAAATGAAATAGCTCGTACCTTGCCATACTGGAGACTCTGCCTATTTTGCTAATGCGTTAGAAATTTGTAGCATGCTATTTGGTCACAAGAATTTGAACGGCTTACCGCAAAACCAGGACTGAAGAACATGGAATTGTACAAAGCATCAGGGTCGTTCAATGCTCCAAGCTGGGACAGATCCGCGATATACTTTGATGCGATTTGACCATCAATGGTAGCAAGTGCAGACGGGGTGAAATGGGTGCTCTGCGAGAGTAAAACATCTTGATAAGAGTAGACTTTCGGCGAAGAGGTTCTATCTATGCTGACGGAGACCACTGGGAATGGTCGTCTAAATGCAATGGCTTTTGATCTGGAATTATTCAGTGCAAGCAATGAAAAAGGATTTCATAGAGCCTACAGGAGATCAGGCAAGAATCTGAAATGTCCATCATGGGCTGAGTTAACTACCTTCCAGAGACCGGCTTGAAATGCATATTCGTTTGCATATGCCCCCGAAGATATATTCGCAAGAACAGCTGCGAATCCTGCTCTGAGATCCACAGCAGGCTCGGTGTACCCCTCGGGTGGATTCTTCAAGTACTCAATTGTTGATTGCCACTCGGTAAATGGAAGAATAGCCTGCACAAGAGTTGTTGCTTCTTGTGCGTGTAAAGGAACCGAATTGAGACAGTCATAACCCAATTGAGCGTCTATCGTGGGAGTGGCTTGCTTTCATTAGTTAAATGCTACCACGTCAAGAGCTCACCCACCTCTGGGAGAAGCTGCCAGAAAGGCTGCAGCACTACTCGATACAATTGCACAAGGACTTGCGGAATCATTTCGAGGAGCAATTGGAGATGCATACACAGCAAGTGCGAATGGCACAAACGAAAACCATTTGACACCCATTTTGATGACAAGAGGAAGAAATGGCTCAAGGCTGCAGAGCTCTGGCAAGGTGGAGGATTACATATTTATACTTTATAATAAATAATCAGGCAGCTTTTGTCCGGAGATGCCAAAATTGTTCAAGATTGCCTGTACATATGTTGATCGCATGCAGGGCTAGATCTGACCTGCTTGATTAAGCTTGGTTTGGTCTAATTGTCTACCGGCTCAATGCCGTGACCCCACCAAATTGCCAAATATCAGGGGTGAGATTTTGATATCAGCTTATCGAGTAAGGTTCAGCACCAAGGGTATATACATAACTCGCCGACTGTACTACATTTGGTGTAGCTGGAAGCTTTAAAGTCTTTAGGTAAGGCAGATATCTGACCACTCAGCCGCATTTAAGCTCGCCGAGAGGCAGGATTGGATAATAGGGCGACTCCTTCAAATCCTTCCAGATCCTTCACCATTCCTTAAATTCGGATGCAACAACCATAATCAAAGCAATTGCCGAAAACCTTATCCAAACTTTGAATCTTGAGGGATTATAAAAGTTGTTACAAAAACCGAAATGCGGCGCAAAAAAAGAAGGTAGAGGAATTGCTGAATCCCTGAAAGTCATCAAGTATCTATGTATATTTCACCGTGAACATTAGAGAGTATATTCCTGAAACAAAAGCAACAAAAACCTGATCACGAACAGCAACTCAAGGGGGTGCACAGCCGGACCCACATAAGGACTAGCAGGCGATAAGAAAGTTCAAGCAAGAATGGAGCGCAAAATTGGGAAAGCCGTGGCTATCGAAGGCTAATAAAGATTCGGGAGTGAACAAAATGAAATAAATATACATAGGTCTGCAAGGAAAGTTCAAACTCCCAAAGCTCTTACAATGAGTAAACTAGAAGTAGATGTTTTATACTTGGAGACATCATTTTCATTCTCATACTCTGTATCCGACAAAAGTGACGCTTCGAATCTGAGTGCCAAATAGAATGTGAAATCCAAGAAGAAAAGATTCCGATAGAGAATAAATGATCTGGAACAAATAGAAAACGGTGAAGATAGGTACCACCTCCACTGTGGCTAAAGCAGCGCCACCCAGCTTGCGTGTAAACAAGCAATCCACCAATTATAATCTGTAGCCGGAATCAAGATTCATGCAGCCCCGCTTGCATGTCTATCAAACCACCATATTTAAAGGCGCAACTCCTCGATTCTACTTTCCAACAACTTCAAGTTAAATAATACCTGCGTAAGTCTTCTCCTGTTCTCTTGTGAGCCGAGATGGCAATTCGAATCTGCGAATACTTTCAGATATATATGGTTTGTGAATGGAATACTGACATCATACCCAGCCTCATCCCTCCACTCGTCGCAAGCAAAGCCAACTTCCTCAATCGACATTCACTTCACAACAAATATTGAACTTCTGGTATGTCTTGCAGATATTTGTAAATTCTAATCATCCCAATTGTTTCATGCTAACATTTCCAGATTCTCAGCCAAAATGTGCACTTCAAGTTCGTCCGGCCTCGTGAATCGTAATGGTCCTGGCTCTGCGGCATCATCTACAATTAGCAGTATCGTCAAGGGTGAGGGTGGAGCTGCTGGCAAGACAAAATGCATAGAGTGCGATGGATATGAATGCTGCTGTATTCCTATCCCTTGCACAATTATGTGATGGGAAGAGAGTTAGTGAGAGGGAGAGAAGGGGAAAGGTGTGGTTTCTGCGTTGATTTATGATACACATGGTTGCGATTTGGTAGCTTGCGTGGACTGCAGACACTGCGATATGCAACGCGATGAATTTGTCTTCAATTTCTGGTATTTATTTGCAATATGTGAGAGACTCGCATGATTAGAAGTTCTCAGATTTTGGACAATCCGCTCCTTAACTCCTAAGAGGCATGGAATCAGAATAACCTACGAGCCCTTGTCTGTGGTCGCCATCGTTCGTTCTACCACTGGCCTTTCATCTTCCTCGAACCCTCATGGACTTTGACATGGGGCTGGTCGAGAGCTGCTTGCAAACGGAGTCGAGAACGCATGCAGAATGGGTATATTTCATCGCCAATTCAAACAATTCTCTCAGCTGCCATATTCGTTCCACAACGCAGCCCATGACTCCTCCCCATCTTCTTTCTCCTCTTGTACGTCCTTGTCCTCCATATCTACGTTCTCAGCTAGCTTCGCCTGGCCTAGTCCCTTCAAAATGCTCTCGACTTTGCCCTTCATCTCCCTAATCCCATTCGTCTCGGCTCGCGATTTCTCTAATTGATCTCGCATCATCATGATAAGTGACTCTCGCGCTTGGTGAGGTCGGTATTCGTTCAGCAGGTGGTGAAAGTTGAGAAATAAGCTGTTCAAATCATCCAGCTTGTCCGGGTATTTCTCTGGACTCATGCTCATTATTCCTACGAGCTCCAAGAAATTCAAGAGTAACGACTTTGCCAGTCGCTTGAGTATAAAGGCACGATCGATATGTTTACCAGTGCCGTTGCCAGGGGAGGATGGTGGAGTGTAGAGCTGTTGCATGCCCCTCTCTTCGAGAGATGGCAGACGGTCTTCCAGCTATCTCTTTTGTTAGCATGTGCATACAATTGAAGTCTGGCAGAGAGAGCTACAGAGTATGGATCTCCAAAGCATCGAAAGTGTCCGTCGACTGGCTGTTCTGGGGGTTGCAGGAATCGTAATTCGGTGGGCAGGTCTAGGATTCGCAGTGGAAGCTGTTTGGAGGGATCATGATTCTTCGAGGCAGATGATTGCGCAGTTCGTAACTCCGATATACGATTCAGGTTCTCTGATGTGAAAGCTTTCCAAAATGGAGGTGGTGCGGGAAAGGCAGATGCAATCTTTCCTTGACCTTGGGCTTCCTCCATAATTGCTCTTTACGTGTTGGCAACAGACCGAGGAAGAAAAGTCTTATAGTCGCGCGTCCCAGGCGATCCAATGGTATATTTGTTGGTAAAGTCGCATGCAATGTCGCGTGGAAGAAGTTCAACTCTGGAAGCTGAGAAGGAAGCTCTAAAAGCGAATGACTAAGCAAGGCTGAGACGAATTGTTGCGAAGCTCCAAAGCCGGTTTCGTTGGTCGCGTGGCCACAGTCTGGAACTCTTTATATATCTCAGCAAGATTGCTCAACATCGATATTGAGTATTTCTCGAAACTCCAACGGAAGCCGAACTCAATGTTCCTTTGACTCAAACTGCATCTGGCGGACGCATACAGGAAGATGTCGCGCAATGGTAGATCTGTTAATGGAGGACTTGCTTCACGTACTGGATGGGTTGGTTCTGTTGCGAGGTTCTGGGAGGTATGTGTCTACGAGGCTTCATCCCCAGGAAAATGAACTGATTGCTGTGGCAGAAAACTTATGCTCCTGACTATATCGGCCTTGCACTACTTTTGACTGCATATATACTGGTATTTCATTTGGTGGCGAAATCTCCCTTGTTACTGATAGCTGGAACAGGTTGTCTACCTTGTCGAACCATTTCACCGAATGTTTTTCATCAATAATCTGAATATACAATACCCACATGCTGCTGTCGAGAGGGTACCAGTTCCATGGAACATATTCTATGCTGGAGGATTACCATTTGCCTGTTTAGTGGTCTGGTTAAGTGCTACTAAAGCTGGAGTACACAAGTTCCATGTCACGATACTAGGGCTCTTGATAAGGTAAGAGCTTTTATGTGCCTCTCTATAGCTTTGCTCATTATCATAGTATCGTCCTCACATTATTCATTACCGACTCAATCAAGAATGCTGTCGGCCGTCCTCGCCCCGATCTCATCTCTCGATGCAAGCCAGCTGGCGGTACTCCAAAGGATGTTTTAGTCACCTTCTCTGTATGCACAGAGACGGACCACCACACCCTGCATGATGGCTGGAGAAGCTTTCCCTCCGGGCACTCATCATTCGCTTTCAGCGGACTTGGCTACCTTGCACTTTTCTTTGCTGGACAAATGCATGTGTTTCGACCAAGGACCGACTTGTCTCGAGCTTTACTCGCAATTGCACCTCTCTTGGGTGCTGCTTTGATTGCTATTAGTCGATGCGAAGATTATCGACATGATGTCTACGATGTGACTTGCGGCTCAATATTGGGCATGACGATTGCATACTTCTCCTATAGACGATATTATCCACGTCTCCATGCAGCAAAATGTGATGAGCCATTCCCATCTCGGGAATCAAGCTTCAATGAGGGTTTTGGGAAGATTAAGAATGATGAAGAAGTTGCCCGATCAGCAAGGGATTTTGAAATAAGCGATGACGAAGAAGGCAATTGAGATTTTGAAATGAAACATGAGATTTATAACGAAGAAACCCGAGCTCCAAGTTCCAAGTTTTGATGGCTGATGATTTCAGTGATATCCGCATCGGGTTAGAACCAAGCGCGTCTCACTTCCGACTTGGGTGAACCCATGCTTTCATCACTTCTCTTTTTGTTGATATAGACTAACATAGCTACATTGTGTCTTTGTCCTCGTAGTGTCGAGTTCCTTCCCCATCGATGGCAATGTGTTCTATCTTTTCGGTTTGTACGACAAATTTCATAATTCCTTATATTCGCACGTTGTTACAGACAAAGATCTACTTCTTCAACACAATCGATTCACCTATCTCTTTTACGGTTACATCAGTCGTTCAACAGTACTTAGAGAGAGCTTTTCCTCTAGCCAACCTAGGCCTGTCGAGTTCTCACGATGAATGGTCCCCCAGTAAATTGGAGCATCAAGTGGCTAGTCAAGAAAACCAGGAGGTCTTGGAGAAATGCGTCCATCCGTGGCAAAGTTGTTTCCTTTCTGATTCTGGCTGCTATCTCATGGCAGTGCTCATATTATGTATATCGCATCTTGTTTGGCGTTCTGAACTTCCTGGTATACTTCATTCGGGCAGCGATTGGGGATGATATGTTAGAGGGGCCATGCTATGGGGTCAAGCAGGAGCCTTCTCCTTTTTGGGATCTCTCTCAGTCAGATTGGTTTAGGTTACAACGATGCTTGGGCAACGAAGCCGGTTTCGGCCAGCAGGGAATGCTATTATCATCACTTGGGAATTTAATTACCCATTTTATGACACTATTCGATGATAATCCAGTCATGGTATGTTACTGCCGAAATATTTGTTGGAAACCCTTGCGTATGATCTTGCTGACATTCTCTAGCTTATTGTAGTTCTTTTCATCTGCTACTTCGTCTGGCCTTGGCTCAAAAGAAAGGTATGCTCTAAAATTGAATGCCTTTTGATCGCATAGATTTCTAATATCTCTAGTCCCACTATATTACTTCTCGAATCTTGGCTGCTCCAAATCATACTTCTGTATTATTTGTTTGGGTCTTAGCCACGATTGTTCTCTTCCTCGCATATGCCATTGGTGGATGGTGGGCTACGACAATTTTTGTCGCAAGTATAGCGCTTTTGGTTTCCGTGATCTTTTGGCACGATCGGAATCAGGCTCAGCATCTTGTTGCCACCATCCAAGGTGCACGAGCGAATATTGTTGTCACTAACATCATGGAAATAGTCGATTTGATCGTCAAAAACGTGAGCATGGCGATTCCTGGGCCAGCTTACGCTCTAAGGGCACATTCTGACCGATGTACTCATGGCAATTCTTGTCAATGCTTTGTAGCGATGAATCGGACACGCAATTTAGACGCATGCCCGCACGTGGATCCCTGCCGGTGCTTCGACGAACTACAGATTTCTTTTGATGCCAATGACTCTCTGGTGGAGGAACGTGATAAATTAAGCAACGAAATACGGATATTGAAAGATGGTACGCAGATGCAAGCCTTGAGGAATCAACTCGCTACAACAACAGCTCAATTGCAACAATGCCAACAGGCAGCTATTGACAATCAGACGCGAACATACAACTCTCTGGGACTCGGGGTAGGATCTGCAGATGACCGCCAGCTCCGATCAGCGCTAGCACGAGCGCAGTCAGAAAATACAGGCCTCGAGGCACTAGTTGAACGGCGTGGAAAAGAACTTAAGGACGCCAATACCCGCATTGATGCTCTTCAGGCGCAGATAAACTATTCACAGAGCTTAGGCGAAGATGCAGCTATCGTCAAGGCCAACCTTGAAAATGCTCGAGCAACGATCAGAGCCATGGACAGGGAACTAAAAGATGGGAATCTCAAGAACATGCAACTCAGTCAGAAGCTGGCCATAGAAAGGGAAAATCATTCTGAGAGGTGCCAAAGCAACGCTGCCTGCCAGGTCCAAATACGTCAACTGGCGGATGATTGCCGGAAGATGATGGAGGGTCATCTAGAGTACGAGAGGCTTGTTCGAGACGCAGCAATAGAATTCGGGTTGTCGCCTGAAGAAGCTCAGCATATCAACCTCCGATCTTATTTGAACCAAGTCACCCAGGAACTAGCAAGATTGACAGCTCTGGGAGTTCCAGGAGCAACTACGGAAGACTTACAAATTCGACTCGTGAAAAAGACAGCTGAAGGGGATGCTATCTACATAAGGAGATTGGAAACCGAGGTGAAAAATCTTGGTGGAAACGTGTTAAGCGTCAGGATGGGACTGAGTAGCACTCCGCCAGATGCTTCTGCAACGCGAATCATTACATGCCAACAAAATCACGACCGCATCTTCGAAATATACAAGCGACTACGAGAATTTGTGGTTGGATTTACTGCAACTCTTGAAGCGGAGAACTTGGATGTGGCGTTTGGTGGTTTATACAAATTACCGCCATGGCTCCCGGAACCAGTGCGCCAAGAATTTGATACCGCAATTCAAGAGAGGTTGCCGGACCAGTCCTCCTTATATGGAGACCTTGTGGAACCATCCAAGGAGGAGGACGATGAGCTGACAGAAAAACTTCTTGTTGGCGAATGCCAAAAATGGTACAGTCGTGGTGCTGCCCTGCTGTCACACGCACACAAAATACCTGGGAGGACCAGTAATCTGGACGAAGCGTTTCTGTTGGGCGAGCATCTTCTCAAAGAAGTCCTCCGCGAAGTTCTTTTTGAAAATTATAAGGTTATCAGATCCGGTAGCGAAAAGAAGCCAGATGTCAAATTTACTCGCAAGTTTGAAATTTACAAGGGAATGAAAGATTCAATCCAAATGCTGAGCGACTGCACTTCGGTTCACGATAAGCTTCCTCCTTGGCCTGTACCACTTCCATACAGCAATACCGCTTGGAGTACTGTTGACGATTTAATATCAAATCTTACCATCTACGAGATAAGGACACTGAAAACACGAATCGTGCAGCTGGTGAATTTGGTAGAGAAACTTCGTCTTCCAGGTTCCAAGGCTGGCCCATTACCTCAAAACTTCATACAAGGAGATCCGGATTATCACAACAGATTTAACAAGCTCGCCACAGCGCGAGGATATACACAACTTACACTCGATCATTGGGAGGCATATAAAGCGCGTCCCAAGCTGCTGTATGACAATGAGAACAATCCAGTTCGAGATCAGAATGGAAATCATATAACGGAATCTACGATGCCTGTGCCTATGCTACCTTTAAACAAAGAGATGTACCTAAAGACTGTTGGAATGTGGGCAGGACAGGAAAAGGAGCCTGAAAATGCCTGGCCTCAAGATTTAGTTTGGACACCAGAAATAAATCCGTTGCTTGGCCCGATCTTCAGGTTCGACCGCGTACAACCTGACCCAAATGGATACTACCAGCCAGGTTATCAACAGCAGCAGAACGACAACAGTAGCAATAGCAACACCAACGGTAATAGCAAAAGTAGCCAGACTAAAAATCTCGAACCTCTACGCATAACATACGAGCAGCATCGACAACGCAAGCTTCAATTAGAAAATTGGGTCACAGAGAAAGGTGTCAAAGGCAACATGCAGTTCACATCAATTAGGCAACTAAAGAAAAATGTCAATCAAACGCATATTCAAGAACAGATCAATTTAATGAAGCGTCTGCATAATAGTTTATCTAGCAAGCTAAGTGGCAGGGGTTATCAAATTCCACAATGGCCAAAAGACGGGGGGGAAATGCGACCATAAATTAGTGTTTGACTTGGTTTTGGCTCGAAGCAATTGATTTTATTCTCACATGTACAAATGTAACTTGAATTTTACTCTTGGAATAAACTTTCATTTTCGAATACGATTCTTTTCGTGTATGAACACTTTCCGTTTGCGGCGATGTCATCCCCTTTAACGAGCTCGGTTAGTCTCCCTTCCGTCTGCATCCAGCCAGACAATCGTGCTTCACCAAGGGCACCGGTTTTATTCAAATGAGTCGATTCTTTGTCTATTATACACATTGTGTAGTCCATATTCCTTTCTCGCCCCTGTTGTGCTTCTTTCGCATCATCACAATTATATGATATTACACTATCAATTCATTGCTCCCGATTTTTGCAACAATACTCATCGGATATCTCGCAAACTACCAATAGCTCGACGTGAGCTTTGAGCTCTCTCAATATGATCAGACTCTGGGAACTCCCGGGCTTCATCCACAAGCATGTGTCACGACTCTGGTATAAGCTGGATTTCAATTCGCGAGGTACATTTTTTTGTTTCATAATAGCATCGGTCATCGCATGGAATTGGAGATGGGCTTGGGGATTATGGTATTACCATACCCATTACAGCGATGCAATGAATGGAATGTCCGAAATTGGGCAGAAATGCAAGTTCATTCTTGAAGAGCAAAACCTTTGGTATCGAATCGAGTATAACGTCGACTGGTACTTTAGAAGTCAATGCGAGAGTAGCCATGACCGAATGAAGCAATCTGCATGGGTAGCGACAGCTGTATTCGTGAGTGTATCCTCTTTTGATTGGTGTTTTTATACTTACTATCATAGACAACGGCATGGTGGCGTAGCAAACTTGCCCCAGTATATCTATTCGCCTCTTACAGCTTCCTGGCTGTCATCTATCTTACCCTATCTTATAAAAATGGTCTCGATAATTGGACTCTAGGAGATCCTTTCAAGGCTGGCGAACCCGGCCCTTTGTTTGAATACCTGAAGGATCTTCTACCATACGTTACTCTCACTGCGGAGTCAGATAAATGGAGTCAAATTGTGGATACTATATGGCAAAATATTCCACAATTTGCCAGGAGCCTTTGGAGTATGGGAATATGGGTCTCGTCTTCTTCTTTGGCCGATCCTTTAGATCTTCTAGGTGCTTGGTATCGCTGTGGTTATGGCTGGTCGGCGCTGTTCTGCGGGCCAACTTGGATCTGGCGTCTTGTTCAAACTATAGCATGGGCCACTGCTGCTTCTTTCGTCTGGACCTTCACGTCGTTGTACTTTTCCCTGGCACTTTTCTTGAACAGGTTCTCGCTCGGATCAATGTTGCAATGGCCAAGAAATTTCTTCCTCTGGATTATCACCGGCTTCACTGAAGCCTTCCACTTAACAACACAGTGGGGATGGTCCGAAATCGAATGGTTACCAGGTCCCATCAATGCAAATGCCAGTACCCAGTGGTGGAGCATCTGGAATGCTCTTGGCGAGACTCTCACTATCAGTGTCGTGATTTTCTTTTGGCTTATCATGGGATACCACGTGAGTCCGAACAGTATATAGCTTGATATGTGCATGGCTAATAAGAGCATAGATAATCTGTGTTGTGATTGACATTGTAGTCTATAATCGGTATCATTTCAAACACAACAATATACTAATGGCTTTCCCACATTTTCTCGGCTTTGAACATCAAGGCTTGGACGAGGAGGGCGGCCTACAATTACAAAGTATTGCAGAACGGACGAAAGAGGTTTTCTTGATGTTCATCTCATGCATGTGGCAGAGCATCCAGCTAGTCATCTCGATCTATCAAACTCTGAAGCACTTTGTTCTTGGGCGCACAAGCAGCCCGTATAAATACATCGACTTTATAATCGTCCAGAATATCCAACACGAGTTCCTCAATCAGCTCAAGTACGCTGTGATGTGGGCCGTTAAGGCGATTTTCATCATTTTATTTGTTCACGGAGCAAATATATTGTCAACTGCTTTCGGTTTCTCACATAGACTTTCTGTGCTAGGCTTTGCTGTCCACATGGCATATTACAGATTTGACTGGTGGTATTGCGGGCTACCTAGCTATGAATACCGCTATACGATGGCTGGTCGGCTTGATGTAGAGAGCAGAATGATTCGATACGGCTCTCTCATAAGCCTCACTGGTTGGCTTGCTACCATCGCACTCACTGGCAATTCGCTTTTCGATACACCAGTTCACGACTACCTGGGAATGTGGTATCCTCAATTTATCTCGAGCCCCTCAATCATCACACTGGTTATAACAGCTTTTTTGTACAGCGTGCTTCGAACATGCCTTTATGGAGTTGATCTCATGACCAACGGCATATGTGAGCTTATTGGAGTTCATATGCTCAGGTTATTTCTAGGGGATAGATTCAAGGAGGCAGAGCGCGAAACCGTGTTACAATATTTCCGGCCGAAGCTTCCTACAACCGATGTCCCCTCGATAACAAGACGAGCTCTCAGTATGTCAGTGGTGGTACTCGTTCTATCTTTGTACAACTTACCGCTGTTTCCACTAATTGCTTGGATTTATGTGGCTGAGTCGATCTGGGTAGTTTGTAAGATGATCGACTACCGTGATGGATTTACCACATACAAAGGCACAAACACGATATTCGAGACAGAAAAAACTAGCACACTCCGTACATACTGGGTTATGGCACAGGTATTCGTTCTCATTTGTTGGGAAATTCAATCCCCGCATATGATGAATACGCCTTTGAGGCCTTTAATTTACTGCTCTGAAAGCATTAATGGCATTCCGAGAATCATTCTCATTCCGGTTTTCTTTATTGCTTTCTTGTTTTTATGGGCTATATATCACAGAGTATTAGTACCCATAGCAGCCTCCATTAGCCTCTTTTTCAGAGGCCGAGCTCCCGAAGAAGCTCAGGTGGATGCTGATGCGGAGCCTGCTGTTGATCCTCCTTTGCCTGGACGAGGATTGCACACTCTTCTTTCCAGATTCTTAGGGGTACTTGCAGCAGTCCTCGGTTTCGTTTTCGGGCTCATATACTTGCGTCAACCAATAATTGGCAAGGTTCTCAGCAAAGTCCTAGAAAACGTTGGTCTTCCAACCCCCTCAATTTTCCCTGTAATTCCCCTAGTTACTTCGCGACCTTCCACACCCTCTCTTCCATTACTTGGATCTTTTGGCAATCTGGATCCTATTGGCTCTATCCTGGGAATGAAGCATATTGAGCCTACACTAGCTTTGCATTCGATGACTGTTTTCCTTCTTGCTGTTGCCATTGTGAGTTATATCACCTTTCCATTCGCTCAAACACATTTTCTCACTGCTTATAGTTTCCATTATTCGCATTTTATCTCATTAGTCTCATTTGGGGGGATCGGATCAAGGCGTGTATTGTCAGGACACAAGGTGACACGAGCAGGACGATATTCATAATCATTGAAGAATTAATCCATTGGTCTGTCAATGCTGGCGGGCAATACTTGCAATACCAGATTGTCAAGAACTTTTTCGCCTCGACTCCGCTCGGCGATTACATCAACTGGTCTACCTATTTCATCTTCGCAATTACGGCAATCGGTGTAACAGCATTCTTCGGAAAACCGCTCAGCAATTGGCCAAATATGCCAAATATGCCATGGTCTATCCTCATGATCACCCACGCACTCGCTTTCACGGGATCATTTGTTCTCGGCTTGATATATCACTTGGCTACCAGCTACGTGTGGGGAAGTCTCAAATAGGTAGATTGGCCGACGAGATTTGTGTTTGCCAGTCTTGCTGGCATTTCTCACCTTCCATTTCTGATCGTCTTTTTCGTCACGGAGCATTTCTGGTGCAGATTTTGGCATGCTTTGCGTGCTTTAGTCCTTCTCGCTCTGGGTAACTTTGATCTCGCCCCCACTTTCTTAGAAGAGGAAGAATACGATTTGCTCCTAGATAAGATTATCTCCCTCCTCGAGAGAGATGAGAATTCATCACCAGCGTGGAAGTATTTCGTAAAGAATGCTTACATCAGTTTCCTGGTATTTTGGACTCCACTCACATGGTACCTTCTACCACTGAAGCTGGCGTTCGTCCTTATTAGTCTTTTCGTGAGTGGGGGCATTGTTTTTATCAATCAATACAGCACAGAAGAACGCTCTAAGTTGACTATATTCTATCCGGCGTCATTCCTACTGCTCACGACCCAACTGGCAGAGAGTCCTGGATTTTCTAGCCAAGCACTAATGCATTCATGTCTGTCGACACTATTGAGTCTGATGCACATGTTGAAGCCTCATGCAATTCCTCTCGTCGCTGGCATTTCCATTTTGCTACTGACTGCAGTTATTATTCAAATTACAATTATCAGATTGGTCTGCAAACCGATCCTTTATTTCGACGCCGAAGAGGACGAGCCCTTAGATGAACAAGCAGCCAATGTTGCTTTCATCACGCCTGCGGTTATTCTTGAAAGGGTAGTCAATATAGCCCAAGTTATCGTCTTCAGTGCAAGAGTCATCTTCACTCTCTTCAAGTTCTCTTTTGGCGTGAGCAATTATCTGATCTTCACACCCCTTACAATATACAACCTGATCCGAGTCCATCGCACTGGAGATAAAGCAACTAGAAACTACTGGATCCGCGCTATACTTGCAGCTTACGATCTATTCTTTTCTATTGTGGTAATTGATCAGGCTGCCAGCGTAGAACGAGCGATTCGTCCTTTCGTTCCTGAGCACCCAGCTTGGGTTGTTGCAGCTTACTTTGCACTAGCAAGTTTATTTCATCAGATATACTATCTGAATAACACTTTCGGATTCATAGAGACAGATAATTTTGTTGTGCAGGGACCACCAACTTCTCCAATAGCATCAACAAACGAATCTACGGAATATGATATTGAGCGTGACCCCGAAACTCTGTTTCCAATTGTTCCCGAACCAGCTAGAGATGCCGATGGAAACATCCTCGATGATACCAAACAAGATCCGAAGTATCTGTTCTTGCGCTTCCTGAGAGTGCAGGAAGAGTTTGGTGGCAATTTTGATGCTTACCATGCAGTTCCTCCTAACAATTCCGGTGGCAATTCAGAAAATGGAGATGGCAAACCTGAGCCTGACAATAAGAGTAATGGGAATGACTCGGGCAACGGTAGTGTAGGGAAGCCGGCGAACGGATCCAACGACCCTTACAAAGACGAAAGTGGCACAGGAGCACATTTTGAGGAAGTGACGGCTGAAGCTCGAGAAGATATCGAACTTTATAAGAATAAAGCCGATAGAAACAAGAGAGCGGCAAATCCAGACCCTTATGCCGATGAGAATGGCCATGGACCTAGCTTTGAAAAGCTCGCAGAAAAAGCTAAGAAAGATATCCAGATTTACCACAACGAAATTGACCGGAAAAACAAAGAGTTAGAGATCCGGGGAGGGTCAGATCCCTATGCCGATGAGAACGGCATGGGCACCCAATTTGAAGAGCCCGTAGCGAAAGCTAGGGGAGACATCCAGTTGTACCTCTCCGGAGTTGACAAGAAAAATAAAGATTTAGAGATTCGGGGAGAGCCAGATCCATATGCCGATGAGAATGGCTTGGGGGCCCAATTTGAAGAGCTCGCAGCAAAAGCCAGAGACGAGATCCAGCGCCATAATACCGAGGCCCAACAGAAGGCTAAAGAGGAGTTTGAAGCCGAAGATAAAAAAGACGAGGGTGCGCAGAGTGACGGGCAATCATTAGTATCGTCAATATTATCGTTGTTGCCATTGACATCTGAATCTGATATCAAATCAGATCCTGACTCGGAAATAGTCAATCTGGTACAGGGAATTCAAAATGCCACACGACCTGAGTCCGAAAGCAATTTTGGGGATGACGATCTGTATTCTGATCCCAAGGACAGTACAGAAGATACTAGCGAACTATCAAATGCAGACTCAAGTGCATCCGGCAGCACTGGGGACCCCAAAAAGAATTCATTAGACGGTGAAACGACTGCTGAGGACCCGTATGCGGACCCAAATGGCTCTGGGGCTGAATTTGCGGCTTTTGCTGCACAAACCAGGGAGGCTATTAAGGCATATGAAGAGTTATTAGATCCTGCAACTGGAAAGCCCAAGAAGACTCCAGCTGCCCCGAGCAAACCAGAAGAACAAAACGAACCATCGACTGAAAGCACCCCAGAGAAAGAAGACTCTGGGGTGGGTGTTTAGGTACATACTAAAACCCTTGCTGCTAGAAGACATAGCATAGCAGCAAGAAGTCTGACTTGATTTATTATTTACTGATAGTAAACTCAAGTCGGAAAGAGGGGCCAGATAGATTTAAGTTGAGAAATAGAAAGAGAACACTAAAACTTTTATACACGTAAAAAAACCTACATTACTATTTGTGGTTTGCCACGATAGACCTTGCGGCGATCTTCAGGTCCATTTTAGGGATCTTGGTATGGACAACAATATTCTTACTTGGAATAAGTGCGCTTGCTATAATCTTATATCCTTTGTTGGTTTTCTATGATTTATTTGAATTTTTGAGATATCGTGTATGGAGAGAAAGATGGCGACACTGGGAGAATACTAGAAAGTGGAGGCTATGCGACGCACAGCAAAAGTGTGTCCATCACGCTGGGCCTGCAGTTGCGAAGCGCATGATGATCAGATTGCGACGACTATCTCGCATCTCATGGAAGAGAATGCGAGGTTAGAGGACGAGTTGGCAATTGAGGAGAGAAGCAGGATCACTCTAGCAGAAACTGTCACGGCACAGCGATTACGGCTTCGTGCAGCAGATGCATGTGTAGCGTTCTGCAAAGCATATCATCAAAGGGTACAGGAACATATCGACTTGCGAAAGAGCAACTTGGCAAGAATAGCTGAGGTGGAGCAAGAGAATATCGAAGTGAGGCGGAGATACGCAAGGTTGAGGGAAGGAAGAGAAATGCCGCCTTTGAGAGAGAACCAATTAGAAATGGTGTTGATGATCTTCGAAATATTCATAAAACTACAGCTGATCTTGCAGCTAAGAAGAGACTCGCAAACTCGAAAACAGTTTGGTCACCGAGCAAGTGAAGCTAGATACTATGCAAGACTACATCATACCGCGTGAGCAGGTTTTAGAGGCTGAGAAAGAATTGAACATGCTTAGATCAAAAGTCTCAGACTTAGATGACAGCATGAATCGGGTTTTGGAATTAGAAACTACACTGCGCGCGTTCAATGAACAATCTTGGAAGGCTGTTAGGGCTCTTTCTTTCCCAGAGCCACCTCCCGATTTCGATGGGGGTATTTACATACGGGATGCAACGATTGTTCTCCAAGAGCTAACAGAGAGCTCTCGGGCCGCAGCAAGAATGTTCATGGAAGCAGAGCCGCCTCCCGGCTATGGTGCTGTACACTATCTGTACGATGCCACGCGTAAGGTTCACGAGCTAAACGAGCGGTTAAACAAACAGCTTCAATTCCAAAAAGTTACATCAATAGAGGGACAGGAAATGTTTGGAACCCTGCAATCGCGCATCAAAGAATTGGAGAATATTATCGACGCTTTAGTCCCTCAGAACTAGTCACTGGAAGCTGAAGTATACAGATTGCGCTTAGCTGTTGAGAATCCACCTGCATGCTGTGAGCCAAGAGGAGTGATAAGTGCGACGGAATTTTAAAGCAGGTGTAAGGCATACAATCTATTGTTAGATTGTATCAAAAACATCCTTAACTTCATTTCACATGTCAGCCTTGAGTATGGGAATGTCGATATTCCTCGGTGGAGCATTAGACACACTTTGCCAACTAAGCAAACTATCGAGCAAGGGATACTGCTTGCGGTCCTTGGATCTCTCAAGACCCAGTTGAAGAATTTGGTGGGCTTTTGTCAAGAGAAAAAGTGGCCAGGGTGCTTTCTCAACTGGCTACTTGCAAGTGAACATGATCCAGGCATGGCTGAAGGAAGGGTTTTGCTTGGAATCATTCAAAAAGCTGATAATGCACTGGCAACTGTGGACATCCTCTTGATGGAAGCCTCACCACATGACAATAGTAAGCCAAACAACCCTCAGACTAGGAGGCTGGTGCCAAGAATGAAGAAACGCTGGGAGAAGGCGATGGCAGCCTGGCATGCCAAACATCCCTCAATCCCACAGAAGGAGGAAGGTAATGAAACAGGTCAGAGTGCTACAAATATCCCTGAACCTTCAAAGCAGAATTCTAGAAGAGAAGGGGTGGGCACCTCCCAGGCATCTAATACAAACACGGCGAATACCTCTACGTCAGACAGCAGTCAAATTCTGATCCGGAAACCGACAACGCAACGACACCAGGTACGCAAGAAACAGGCTCTCCTCAAACTGCACCATTGCCAGCAAACAAGATGGAGAACCAAGTGGAAATTTGCTACAATGGTAGAGCGAATCCGTTTCCCGGAGAGCACATTGGCAGCAAACAATATTGATCGTCGACACTGGACACCTCTCGACTTTAACGAGGTAGGCGAGCTTACCCTGGAAATTCCAGAAGGCAGAAAATATTTGACAGAAGAGGAGCAAGAAGAAGAACTTCAAGATTGGCAGTGGCTGTGGCTGTTCAAGTTCAATTGGGGCCATGCAACTGTTCTGAATGTACGTGAGATTCCATACCCGGACTTTGTGCCACCGAGAGCAGAAGAGGATAAAACGGCTCCAGGATCAACAGGCACGCCATCGACGGCATAGACGGGAGCGGGTAAAAAGTCTCCAGAGCTATGAGATGTCCAAAGCCCCTGAAGAAGAGCAACAGTTGCCCAATTGGCGAAGGGGACGTGGTAGAGAGACACAATTTCGGTATCATGATATTCAAACACAATCAGCCGGAGCAGCAGGTTTCAATTTTTCGTCGAAGAAGCATATCAACTGAATTTCAAGTGTTTTGGAAGACTGACAAGTTAACAGGAAACGAGAATCGCAGGAAATTTTGTGTACTATTCCATATTACTAGTTAATTTAGAAAATGAAAATTGAGTTCGTAAACCATCAAATAAAAACAGCAGAAGCTTCGAGTAAGTTTCACAGTCAAATAACATTTGATCCCATGTTTTCACAACAATGGGCGGACTCGGAGAGCGCAAAGCAATTGCGACAAAATGAACGGCGTGTATACAGCAGCGAGGATTCAAAGCTGAAGCACAATCCCACAAAACTTGGCTTGTTGAAAAGACTGCAACACCCTACCATGAAATATTCTTTATTGTTACACAGCCTCGTGGGCTGAAATCTAGCTCACTACACGATCTCCTCCATCAGTTCCGCTCTCGTCCTTTGCCAGGCCATGCTCTTTCAATAATGTCATGATCTCATCTGCACCCCACAAGTGGTGGTAAATTCTTCCATCCTTCGTCTTCCCAACTGTCGCAAATTCAACTGGTAGAGGTTAGCACATATCCATGATCCGGTGTCCTATACATACTCTTCTCGCTGCTCAATTTGGTCGAATCCATGGTCTTGCTCAATACCTTGACCGCCATTCCACATGCCTCCTTCAAGTCACAATCCTCCTTGTAATCCTGCTTCAACAAGCTTTGGGCACTGGCGTTATTTGCACCAACGCTTGTAGCCTTCCATCCACCGTAGTTGCCACTGGGGTTGCTTTGGTAGAGCTGGAACTGTCTTTGTGGATCATACCCAGCATAGATGAATGATACACCAAATGGCCGTAGACCACCATGCTGAGTGTAACCCTGCTTCAAATCACATAATCGACGGACAAGTTGCTCGCATGGAATATCTTCGTTGTAGGTAAGGAGGTAACGTTGGGCGGCTTGACGGGCATAATTGATGAGGATGTTCGCATCAGCAGTCATACCGGCTACAGCGCAGATCATGTTGCTACAAGCTGCGTTAGATAAGAGAGCAACTTATTTATCGGCCTGACATACTCATTCAAGATATAAAGCTTCTCTGCAGAAGTATCTTGCTCCAAGAGCTTGCTTGTAACCTTTCTCTCTGCTGCCAGTACAATTCCATCCTTTGCTAATATGCCGATTGCGGTACCTGCGTGGGAAATGGCCTCCAGAGCATATTCGACTTGGTAAAGTCGACCTTCTGGGGAGAAGATAGTTGTCTACACAAACTGTTAACAATATGCATAGAAGGCTGGAGCTTGTTTGAGCATACCCTGGAATCATATCTTCTTGACATGATTGCGGATGAGGGAGCTTCTTCTCGAGTCTATCAGGATTTGTACTTGCAGCCGGAGGAGAAGAATATCCTCAATCGTTTGATGTTATGAGGGGAAAAGTTGAGCTTGATGTTGGTGATACTTTTACAGCTTGGAGCTCCAGGCACAACGAGACCGCGTCGCTAGCGGCGTTCCGCGTCTGCCCCACAATTGAGGCACCAAGAATCTGCCTTGTCAATATTATTTCGGACTGTTGACCGAAGCTTCAATTAAATTTCTGAAGTGGCCAAAATCATGCGAAAGAAATGTTAAAATCGACGCATAAGAAAGACCCTCTTCCCGAGGGCTGGACAGAGCACAAAGCTCCCACCGGCCACTCTTACTATTACAATGCAGCTACAAAGCAATCTACATATACACGGCCAGTAATTGCGCCTGCGCCAATCGTACCACCTCCCGCTGCGAATCCGTCCCTCAGTTTCCTAGAATATCAGAATGTTGGAAGTCTACCAAGCGCTGGGCCAACTTCTAGCAATTCTACTCCTCTTGGAGCTCGAGGTGGATTTCAAAGCCGTGGAGTACGAGGTGGTCATGATCGACCTCGAGATTCTAGACCTCAACCGACAGACAAACCAATATCAAGGCATCCAATTCCAGGATGCGAGACATGGGTCCTAGTACACACGAAGCTTGGGAGGCGCTTTGTCTATAACAAGGAAAAGGACCAAAGCTTCTGGCGGATACCCGACAAGTTGAAGGAAGGCATTCTAGCACTGGACCAGCAAAGGATCAAAGAAAAGGCTGAGGCGCTTTTGAAGAGCAAGGAGCCAGTCGATTCGGGGGAAGCTCCAAGTGCAGCTGGTCGACCGGAACCCGAAGCACCAAAGCCTGTAGGAGGCGACGAAGCAGACGACAGCTCTGAGTATGAGGAGGTTGAGGTTACAGACGACGAGGGAGATGATGAGAATCCTTCGAAACGACAGCGGACAGAAGAGCCAGGTGCTGATGCGCCGGTAGAATTTAATGAAGATGATATAGCATTTCAGCTTGCTGCAATGGGCCAAGAATACGGATTGGATCCTGGGGAGTACGGCGATGAAAATATGGAGGATTGGGAGGAAGGTGCGCAGGGTCTTGAAATAACACACGAAGATTCGGTGGCGCTTTTCAAAGATCTGCTGAATGATTTCGGGATCAATCCATATAGTCCGTGGGAGAAGTTGGTAGAGGAGGGGAAATTGGTGGATGATATAAGGTATACGGCCTTGACTAGCATGAAAGCGCGAAAAGAAGCTTGGGAAGAGTGGAGTCGCGAGAAGATCAAGATCTTACGAGAAATGCGTGCGAAGGAGGAGAAGAAAGATCCTCGGATACCATACCTTGCGTTTCTACAAAAACACGCCACACCAAAATTGTATTGGCCGGAATTCAAACGGAAATACAAAAAGGAGTCAGAAATGCGCGATTCATCAATGCTGGATAAAGATCGCGAAAAGTTCTACAGAGATCATATCAATCGACTGAAGCTTCCACAGTCCACTCTGAAATCAGACTTGTCCACGCTTCTTAAAGACCAGCCGCTTTCTCTTCTAAATAATTCAACTCCACCATCACATTTACCCGCATCAATCCTGTCGGATATTCGCTTCATCTCACTTGATCCGTCAACAAGAGACCCTCTTGTCGAGGCATACATTTCAACTCTAGGCCCCGCTCCAGAGCCTACAGATGAAGAAGAATCCGAGGAATCGATTAAGGAGAGGAAAGATCGCGAACGAAGACAAAAGGCACTAGAGGATCGCGAGAGACATGTAGCTGAAGAAAAGCGACGGCAGAAGCGGAATTTGGAGTATGGAAAGGGGAGGTTGAGAGAAGAAGAAGCAGAGATTGCCAAGGCAATGAATGTGACGAAGAAAGGTCTCAAGGACCACTTGATGGACCTCGATGATGGTAACAATCCACCAACGTAGTGTTATAAGTTAATTTGAGCTTGGAACGAATGTCCGTTCAGAATTGTAACCCTATCCTCAGAGATTCATGTGTGGTAGCGCACTCTCTAAGCTTTATGCTTATACAGATTACGAGTAACATTCTCATGCATTCTCAATTTCCTTAAATCAGTCAAATTGAGTATTTATCTCTTCTTTGCGGGCGCTCCAAGAACCGCCCAAGAGTATGGTCTCAAGGCAGATTCAGAACTCACGGCGGTTGAAAAGTTGCCCTCGTTTAAGAATGGACTGTTGCCTCTAGGTTGCGACTTCCCTTTCCTATCAGGTCAAGTCCCTCCCTCATTCGCCATGCTCGCTACTTCTTCAGTACCTCATGCTTTCTCTTCCTCCTCCTTACCTCCTCATCGTCTTAAAACATCTTCGATTTTCACATCCCTTGGGACTTCTAACAGTTCAGAAGTGTTGATCCATCAAGCACGTACTGAGCAGCAGTCATGCATCCTCTCAAACTATATCTCTTCGCCATTGTCACGCAAATCGCATCTACACAGGTCTATATTCCTTCGGTTTCTCTTCCAGGTAGTCTCATTGACCTCAATCTCGACCATCAAGTCATCAACGCAGCCTCACACGCTTTCTATCTCGGTCTTGATCGACCTTCCACATACTGTCCTGCTGCAATTCCTAGCTGTCCTAATGGAACCACCACCCTACTTTCTGGCTCTAGTTACATGAGCCTTTATGTGAGCATGTTCAAATATTTAGATGCCGCAATGTTGCTGACCTGATGTAGGTGGAAGTTCCTGGTGGCCAGCAAGTTTTCGTGCGCGAAAATGGGGCTTTAGCTTACACCCAGGCTCACTCTGCGTACATTCCCGTCGGCTCTTACATCAATGGTTTTGTCAACATCACTGTCAGTTCCCCTTGCACAGAGCAGCGGCAACTGATCAGCTGGATTTATCTTCCCGAGAGTCCCTACCGTAAGTCATCCTTGGACAATCAAGCGCCAATGCTGACATTAATGTAGAAGGTTTTCTAGTCTGTCCCAATGTTCCAGACTATATGATTGGCAAAGCAACTTATCAAATTTATGCTCGCACTCCGAAATTCAACGAGACGAATTGCATTTCATTTGATGGCATCCTGCCAACCTATTCACCAATCCGATATACGTTCAGCGCATGGCAATACACGTGAATTGACAGAAAATGACGTTTTGCAGAGCGGAACTCAAATCTTTCAGCTTCAATCAAGGAGGTGGTGGATTTGCGTATTCTTTGAGGGAAAATTCCATGCAGAGATTAGCTCATTTTCACTGGTTCTATGGGATGCTGGTGAAGGTCGATTTTGGAAGCTTGTAGTTCATGATGTTTGCCCACTATCTGGGAGGAAAGGATGCTTTGAGCTGCGATACGATTGATTGTAGATTCTAACTTTGCAAGAGAAAGACAATTTCCCTCTCAATCACATAATCCATCGCACTATCTCCATCTCCTTCGATATATCTATTCTCACTTACCGATCTCACATCAATCCTTGCTTACCCAGATAGGTGCGTGATATATCTGGACATCTCGCTTGTTAAGGGGTGAGTCTCGCTAAATAGAAAGTTGCTCGGGTGTATCCCAGGGAAGTTCGCAATGCGTAGATAATGATAGGAAACGGATCGGAAGGGATTGGAAGTGTATCTCAAGTAATTAAAGGGCTTGATCCTTGTGCATCGGTGGGAGGGTGACATGGGACTGGTTGTGACATGGCAATGGGGACTGTCGACCCTTTATTGCTGGAAATAGGAGAATTATGGAATATGGGAGTGTGCGATTATTTCAAGTACGATTTTAACTTCACTCTAAGCTCTCTTATCATCGTTCTAGCCATGATTTCTTGTAGCTGTGAAACCAGATACCGAGCCATGTACCTGGTTGAAATCATGACGATAGTGTCTTTCCCTGCCCTGCCGTTTACATGGATACAAATAATCAACACAGTCAACAGATCTAGTATAAAATTTCTCAAAGTATTCAAAATTGCAATAGGTCAATGTTTAGACGGTCATCCTGTGGTTTAGGTATGAAGTCCATAGTGTGTGGATCACATGATCTGGAGTATTCAGAAAAATAAATCCACTAACAACTTAGAGACTGGAAGTTAAATAACTCATGAACATGTCAAGAAGGATTCTTGTAGGCACGAAATTAGGGTGTGATCCTTCAGCAGCCTTTTATAGACTGCTAGATATCATATCTTGATTCTTATTGGTCTAGATCATGTGACGTGAGTCTTCAGCATACCCACTACCTATACCCCATTATCTTCACATCAACCTAGGTATACTTGGCTAATGCATCAGTGGTAAAAATCTCAAATGCACTAGACCTTGCGACAAGAAGGCTGTCTATCCCTAGGCCCCTCCCAAGGCTTTCTCTCAAATTGCTTTTAATCAAAACCCAAACCAACGGAATTAACCCAAACTACCACTGCCACTATTAATTAATAAAGCCACCACACTGACAATCCTCCTCTCATAGAACAATATATCTTCCACGTTCCTTCCACGTTTGCCTATATATCCTTACTCAATATCAGAATCTTCCCTGTATGTCACCACAACAGCTCATACTTCCTTTTGATGACATCCCCCAAAGCCACATCTAGATTCCACAACCCCTCCTCGAAATCATCACCAGCCCAAATAAGCTTAATACTTAGTCTATGTCGGCGTGCATACTAGGACCCCTAGTCGATGATCTATTACGCTCTTCGACCTCGGGAAGCCACACTTCCGGAAACGCCATCGCTAGAAAAACACAAAGCGCCACCGACAGAACCTCGATTGACGGAACTATTTCCCACGCCGTCGCAAACAAATCAAATCATCATGGTGTGCTCTATATATACAGCTGCCCGCCTTCGAGCGCATGCACATCTTTCAATTAAGACGGCTATGCGCACGAAAAGGCATAATTACGAGCTAGAATCTGTTTGGTGTTGAGTGTGCGCTTGTAGGCTCCTGAAACTGCCTCTGAGACGCGGAGGGTGATCGACGGAATCTAGGACGAGATCAGCGGGTGCAGTTCATCAGACGACGATAGAGCCGACATTCCTGGAGTAAAGAGGGAATACTTCTTCCTTTTGATTGTGGCAAAGTATTCGGTTTACTTACTGGTATACGCTCTACCAAGAAGAGAAGGAGCGACGATACCTGTTACGATTGTCTGGACATATACGAACGCCCTTGCTACACGAAATCTATACCTCCTCTACAGATGAAGCTCTGTAGTAATCGACCTGAAGGCTTCGTAAGTATATCCCACCTACTGTATATCCAAAGCAAAGCAGCACAAAATATTAACATCCCCAGGGCCCACACTCAACCCTCTCTTCTCCCCTGCCAACCTCCTGCTTCACAGATGTAATCATCATCCCTCTCCCCACCTACATCTCCCTCGCTCTACTCCCTCTCCTCTTCGCCCTCAGCCTCCACCACCGAAAGCAAAACTTCAATCCCTCTACCGCCTATCTGCGCGCCAAACCCCGTCGCAATTGCACCTTTAACATCGTCTCCTCCATATATTATATCCTAATAATCTGCAACATCTTGATGGAAACCCTCGAAATCGTGCGGCTGGAATTAATTCATTTCGGGATCGGATTATTACCATTTGCATACGTGGGATTATTGCTAGCCGCATGGCTCCATTGGACAGAAGGTGTAAAAGGGAGAGTTCGAGGCTGGCAAGCTGTAAATGGAGTTGTATGGATAGGCGGCGTGGTGGTAAGTGCAGTCAAAGTAGTGGGATTAAGTAAAGAGGGGATAGATACCAGGAAAAGAAGTAAATACCCGATGAGCGATCAGGTTATTGATGTAGCGGTTATGGCGGGAGTGTACGCTGTGATTGCGATATTGGAACTTGTGCTAGGGTTTTGGAGAGCGTTGAGGCGGGCGAGGAGTCAGAGGGAGGATACGCCGCAGAGTGGGATGAGTCCGGTGATGGAGACGAGTGAGTTTGTGGGGAAGTATCCGCCGACTGTTTAGTTTGAGAGAGGAGGAGTTATATACCCAATGATGATGATGATGAAATTGAATACTGGACTTGGTGTTTTGTGTTGATGTGTTGAAAAATGCCGGCTTTTGTGCAATGATGTCAACTATCTGGAACCTTTTTATAGACAATTATGGGTGTATTCCAAGTGGAATTATAAACTCCCTTGCGGGTGCCAAAACTTAAAGTCACATTCACCACAGTTCCATTTGTTACACCCCGGATGGTGTTGTAAGCTACTATCAAGGCACCTCTACCCCAAACACTCTCATATCACTCCCTCACCTCCTTCCCCCTATACATTACATCGTCAGGCTCCTTCTAACAGGACTCCACTCCTCTCTCATTGGTCTGCATATATGCAACAAACCATTAATTTAGACCTTTCTTCCATTTCATAGTTCCCACTCCGCCACTAAGCGGAGTTATAACCGAAATCTCTTCATAAAACGGAGTTTCATTGGGCAGGAGATATGCAACAAAACTTTTTTCTTATGCTTTAATCTATGGTTGAAAAAGGAATCGACTCTCGTTCGAGAAATGAAATCGGATATTTGTTAGTTTATGATTGGGCAGGAGATATGCAACAAAACCATTTTTTATGTGTAGTTTATACTTAGCTTTTTAAAGAAGCTTTTGACTGGGTAAGAGATGGGTGATAAAAGTTATTCTTGTGTTAAATATGTGTGTGAATTAGGGTACTAAATAGAGAGGGGAATTGAAATTTGGTGGGTTGTGATTGGGTCGTAGACGTGCAACAAATCTTTGATTTTGAGCTGTTGACTTAGTGGAGGGCAGGAAAGAAGGAAGGAGATATTAAATGGAAGAGGATGGTGGATACTAGTGTCTGTAGCTTAAAGTCTTGTTTTGTGGACCGTTAATGGCAAATGCTGCATATATATATAATCCATTCTTAGAAACCCTCCATTTGCTCGAGCATGGTCTGGCTGTAGAAAGACAAGATAGATGACTTCAATTGTACCAACTAATGATGTCAGTTTTGATAAGCAGGCCATGATCGTTTCTCGCCCTCTACCTATGCCCCTGGGAAGATGATATTACTACATAATTGAAAAATCCCAAACTCTGTTCTTCCAAAGTAACATTTCGAATGACCCTGACGTATCTCAATACTGTTCCATACAGTCTCGGACTATGAACAAACAGCTACTTCGCGCTGGCCACACTATACAATATTCTTAGAATATCCTTTGCCTGCTGCTGCGCTCTCTCGGTTAGTTCTGGCGATGAGTCGAGATAGTGAAGATCACCAACTAGCCTACGGCTCGACAAGGCTGTGGAAGGTATCTCATGAATCTAGGTTTGCAACTCTCTGAATTTTCACAACCCTTCAAATCGAACTCAGACCTAGCTACATTCAATCGACCGTATCTCATCCTGCTATTACTATTACCAACCTGCAACCAAGGAAGTATCTAGATATCAACCTTACCTCCGTAATCACTCTTGGAGTTTTAATAACCCAGTGTTCATGGCGCAGCTAGTTCTCTTAGCATGTCCTGTTTGGTAAATTATCGAGTATAAAAATACCACGACAGTAAAATTCCCCCAGGAAATAATTTCTGCAATAAGCTCATGAGCACAGTAGTGCTGATATATCGTATAATGATGACTTGTTTAACCAGGGCTGAAGTCGGGGTCGGCTGAGGAGTCGTTGTTTGTGTAGAAATCTGAGCGTTCCGGCATGTTTGATAAACCTAGAGGATAAATTTTTTCAAGGAGAAACAGTTGTTTTGATTTTGGATGCATTAAGACCATGCAGTTGTAAGAAAAGAAGTGTTTACACGCGTATCGGTTTGTGTCGGGCTCTGTGCTAGGAGCCACTAGGCCTCTGCTGGTTTGAGGCTCACTTCACTCTGCCCCGTTGTGCTCCACATATTGGGAAGGCAAGGCGGACTGTCGATCGACGGTATTTCATGGATTCTACTTCACATCTTGGAAGTAAACTTGGGAGGTGAGTCTCAATGATCAGTCAATGAAAATACAATATTCGACATGCTGTATTTCTCACACTGGCGAGACTTTTTTCCGCATTTGGCACGATTCATTAGCTCATAATAAGTTCTACCACGTGAATCCCACTACTAAGCGTGTATCGTGTGTAGCGGGCGGATTCCGTCAGGCTGTAGTCTAAGAGCGCACCACTTGAATATAGAGAGCTGTTGGAGTTTTTTTAGTTTTTCTTTTCTTCTTGAAAACGTGACGTGGAATGAGGACCGGTCTACTGTGGCAGGGTAACCTTTATAGGGAAATATCTACCCAAAATTGCACACCACTTTTGTGTGACTCGAGGCCATGGAACAAGAAACATGTTATGCTTAACGATCTAGATCTTGAATCAATCGAGTACACCGTTCAGAGTCCTGTGGCCGATTTAGAATAACGATGGCTCTTGAGCTATGCTGCAGTATGTAGCGAGCTACACGAGTATGACCGTTTCCTCCTTGATATCTGGCCCCTTGAACCTCCTGTCAGTTTTAACCATACCAATCCCCATCGATCGCATAATTTCATTGTGGCATATGACACCCACTCGCTGGAATTTGGCGTAGTTGGTTGGGCCTGGTGAGTCTTCAGGTGCTTCCTTCAGAAGCAATGCCCATCCAGCCCCGCCGGAGGGCTCCAAAGCAGAATACACGTCTCCAATGGCAACCTTGTCATTCCAGACGTCCAGTATTACTGGGTGCCAAATGTCGTTGGTTAGGCGCCGGGGGTCGTCACGAGGGAAATGGTGAGTTCCAGCTTCGTACATAGGACAATTTTGAACCCATAACAGACTTAACATTGTCTGGTTCATCTTGCCTGCTTGAATTAAATGAATTCTCCTCCATAACTTACCTCTGACATGCAGATATGATGGATTCATCATGAGGTCGCGGTCACTGGTATTACTTTCGGGTTCGGACGCAAAGATAATATCGAATCGAACCTCACTGACAAATCGAACTGCCCCAGTGACCGATGCCCAACTCCAAGTACATGACGAGCTGGTTCGAATGCTCTCTTTAAAGACCCCTCGGGGCCTCCACTTACCACAAGGTGGCTTCACATACCAAGCAAGCTCCTGTTCAATAGTTGATTGCCACATTCCTGCCAGCCTGAGCGGCTTTATACTAGCTCCAGCCTTCGAAGTATGACCTGAAGTTGCCATCAGGTTTGCAAGTCCTTCCAAAGCTGGCAGCCTATCTTTTGGGTGGCTAAGAGATCGACTTGTAAATTCCTCGACGACAGATAGCCAAGTCTGAAGTGAGCTCTTTGTATTGGAGTCCAGGAAAGCCTTTCGGGTGTCGGCCACATCTATAGTCATTGAGTCCGAATCGGATGGGATTGGATCCTGATGACATTCGCAACTGTGCATTTCCATGCATTGCCAGGACATTTCAGCCGCTCCAAAGTGAAGCAACCTCCTAGACAATAAATGCTCTTGGAGACACCAGCCTCGGCTTTTCAGCACGCTTTTAGGAGCAAACATTCCTGCATGACACCCTGATGAATCGGCTTCTGGACTTAGCCTGACTCCGATTGTTGTCATGTCGCCATTGACGCCTGGGCAAGGAAACTTGAATTTTGAGCGAAGGAGATTTCGCAATTGACCATCTCCTCTCAAGTATGCTTTTGAGACAAATAGGTTTCGAAAAGCCCCGGTCCCAGATAAACTATGAAACGCATTACAGCACGCGTCTGCGGCAATGGTAAGATGAGCATTGCCGTAAACCTGGGTCATTTTTGAAGCTTCTTTTCTCCAGTCGTCGTCCGAATCTTGAATAATACATAGTGCATCAATCCATAGATAATCAATGCCAAGTTTCCTAGTCACGAGGGCGGCATCTATGAACAACGGTGGCAAATGCGACCATGGGATTTCGATTTCGTGATCGTATATAGACACCTTCGTTGTAACCAAAGCCGGCTCGCTACCCCAGGACCAAGTGAGGGCGACATACTGACCACGCTTTCCATTTGTTGTTACGAGGCGTGGCGGATTGTTATCGTCTCCAACAAAGATGACTCTGGTTGGCATATCTGTGTCCGTCTGACTGCAAGTCTTGTGCCGCTTGGTGCACGTATTCAACCATTCCCTAGCTCTTGTCATGGCGAGATCAGACGTGCTGTCATGGGCAGGCTCCGGACATTCTGGTATGACTTCCCATATTGATGGTTTGCCTGTAGATAGTACTTAGCCAGTGTAGCATGCTTGCTACAATTAATTGCACATAACCTACCCGGCGGTGTATAGAATTCCAGACCAAGACCACCCCCAGTATTGTTGTCCCAGCGTGGCCTCACATCATCGGGTTTCCACTCATCCCATTTAGTGCGACGAATATCAACGGTGAGTACGGTGCCAGATCTGTTCGGTACACTTTCCCAGCTGTTATTCAGACGGAGAATGACTGTAGGGAAGTATTCAGTGGAACGTAAAAAGCTCACAATTCCATCGCGAATTATTTTGCATGCCAAGCACTCGGATTCTGCGCTAAATTCAAACTCCTTATTCCCATATAACTCAATATTAACTTCCTTGGAAAGCTCTGCCTTGTCCAGGTTGTGACAGATCGAGCAACTTGGATTTATCGGGGGCAGGTTCGGGGCGGCCATCCTAGGTAGCTGGATGACTCGAGTAGATGGTTTGCAATCGCTGAATAGGACAAGTATCAAAGTTAAAGCACGATAACATCAAAGAGGTGATATATACCAGCCGGTAACAGAAAGTGAAGGATATCTGCAACATCATCTTGATGCCTCAACCGGGATAGAGGAAGACTCGCGTGGCGTGCATGAGCAATGCCTTCATCCAATGACAAGTAATCGCGAAATAGTACAGCATATTGAATGAGCGAGATATGATTGGCAACGGCTGTCCTCACAACTGAAAGGGCTGTCCATTAATATCATTCTTGGACACCCTGTACATATCTCTAGGATATCTTTTCGATGCTGTCTGTTAATACATTTCGGGGTGCCCACAACTTGCCAGGGAACGAGGCTAGACTAAAGAGGAGTCCAAAAGAAGCCCCAAATGCCAGAAGGGGATAATTTTCGAACGGTGGAGGAAGTTAAAACATCGAAGAGCTTCCAGAACATATATGTATATGTAGGAATCTGGCAGAGGTTGTCCTTAACAATACATTCCTTTCGGCCCGAGGTTTATCCGACCTGTTCTTGACCACGTCCTCGAGCTCAAGGGACTTCCCGCCGCCATTCGTCCCAACTTCGATGTAATGCACAATTCCCAACAAAGTACTGATTTTGCACGTCGAGCCTGAATCAGGTATTCTGTTATATTCGCTACATTCCTTACTCTGTCTAGCTTCCTCATTATTAATATCCTTTCGACATTTGACAACTAAAACCACAAGGCTGACACCTGTTTCTTATCGCCCAGCCTCGCCCACATCTCACCATGAACCACGATCAAGTGGAAGAGCTTTCACGAATTCCCACCTCATTTTCGAGTCTCCCCTTTGAACTACGCCAGCAGATCTGGCTATATACTTTCCAGCCTCGTATCCTATGCCTCTACATCCACCAGCATGTTACGCCACCAGCTATAGATAAGAATGGGGAGGAGGCGAAGTCAAACAGAACTATATCAGTGGCCTTTCATTGCACAGTGGCTTCGACGTACCCATCAGTTATATTTCAAGATTATGCACGCAGACTTGCCACGAGAGGTGGAAGGGAAGATGGTCGCATGGGGACTCTTCCGTTCGAACCAAGTTCTGCACCGCCGGCGGCTTTATACGTGTGCCACGAAAGCAGGCAACTCGCATTAAAAAGATATGAACCTGCGTTTGGTCGAGTTGATGTGGATGTTGCGCCAGACTTCTTTCTGCATGAGAAAGGTTGGAAAGTGCGGTGGATAGCTTCTGATAGAGAATGGAAACAGCGCAGAATAGGGACGAAACAGATATGGGTGGACTTCGAAAGAGATGTCATAGTAGTTGATACGATGAGAAGACCTGGCATAATCGAATCGGAGCATATGCCTATCGATCCTCTCGGCCTCATAAGAACCTTTGCTAAAGAGCATGCTGCGAAAATACAGAACTTATCACTCGGTGGGAGCCAGATACCAGTCAGAGGCTACATAATGGGTGCCATTGCAGGAGACCGTCGTCCGGCAGTTTCTGGAATACATAATGGGAGCAACGAATGGCTCACTGGATTCGATAGCCTCAAGAACCTGTTGCCAGACAATACTTTCGATTTGCAAAGCCCACAATACAGCCTCCTTCGGAACTTGAACCCGGAAAATGTATCGGGGCAGGCCGGGGAACGAATTCACGCAGGGCTCACCAACATCAAGCGGTCTCACCGTCTAGAATGGAAAGTACCAGCAGTCAAAATGATGACTGAAAAACAGTGGGATAGATATCTGGTACCATGCAATACTTGAGGGGTGGGGCCTTGTTCAAACATGGTCATGTTATCTTGCATCGCCAGGTTGGCAGAATCTCCTACTAGACTATGGCCAAATACACCAAGTGTGATATTCGACGATATTCTCTGCTCGCATACCTCATTTTTCGATAGCCAGCTGCAAATAGTCTAAGGCGTCATTATTCCCGCCAGTCAAATCAAAACGTCCCGTCGAAATTTCGCAGCAAAGCTGATATCGTCTGTAGTATTTGCGTGTAATATTACTTCTCCGTACAGTCGCTCCATCGGTGACGAGTCATATAGATAATCTATCCCAACAATTGTGTATCCAGTCGAGGCCAAAGGGGCAAGAAACCCTGAATAATAAGCAACAAGGGCGAAAATACCATTATCGATGTCGTTCCATCTTTTGCCAACGGAAATATTGCAGTGCCATTGACAAATGTCTGGGTCTCTAACTCGGCAAGTTTCCTGGCTCGGAGCTGGAGCTGATCCTCGACGTATTTTGTAGCATTTGGTGGAAGCCATGAAGACGACAATTGGGTATCATTGCTTAATAAAGGATACCATATCTGGAGTATTGGCGTCCGCTGCTGAGGTATAGGGCATATGGGTCTAGACGTCCATGATCAATCACTTCCAACTGACGAGTTCCCACCGAGCATGAGCCAAGAAGAGGCGGCAAGTGGACTGACGCTATGCTTAAAGATATCACTTGGCTGATTGCCAACGCAAACCAAATATGAACTGCCATTTCCGTATATGTCTTCTTTACTTTTACCTCGAAAACATGTGGATGTTTTCTTTGCTGTTGTCAGTTGTACCCTGCCTGGACTAGCATGACGTATGTTCGAGCTGTCGATGTTATGTCATGTGATACAGTGCTTGGGAAGGTATCGCTTTTATGCCCAACTACCATTGTCCAATAATGATTTCAACGTCATTTAGCTACTCCATTTTACAAAGTTCCCTAAGCTGGTGAGACAGCGCTAGCACCGTCGGATTCCATCACGTGTTATTGGCACTTTTGTGGTGTTCGGATATATTTCGTCCGCATTTTTGCTTTTTACAACAGAAACGCTCCATAATCTTATCTGATTCCTTCAAAACTTGCAGGGACGCAATGGCGCCAGCCACTAAAATCCCAATACCCAGGTTCCTGCATCCAACGCTTGTCGGCTGGAATCTCAGATCATGCGACTTGGTATTTTCCTTTTGCTTTCACGTTTCCTCAAGCCTGTAAGGTCCCACACACACTTTTTGGTTCTCCAATCTAGAGCTTTAAATTTGTTTATCGAGGGGCGGACATGACAGAAACCGTATGGTCTGTCCGCTTATAGATTGTTCTGGTCCCCGAACTTTCTTGGCGCGTTGTTTTTGAGCACCTTTTCTGATATGCTTTGCTTCTTCTCCTTTTTATGTCCGAGCAGATATTAAATAGAGAAAATCGGTAGTAATAGTAACAGGGCTCGGCTACGATGGGTTCTAACTTGCAGAAGAGTCACCCCATGTTTATTAATTTTGCAGTCCACTTCCCCGTGTCTTTGGACACGACTGTCAGTAAAATTGCCAATGGGCAACGTTTGTACACTTCGATGGCTGCCATATGGCCCTTACTGGTAAGTAATCATCAATACATTTTCAGTCTTTTTCCCCGTTGAAACAGTCTGCCAAGTCCATCCTCCTAACTTCCTGAACAGAAGAAAACATTTCATACCGGCCTGGACCAACAGTTCTGCAGTCTGTTCAGGCTTTCCGAAGTCGCGATATCGCCCCCTGCAATTATGCTTCAGCTGCGGATTGCAAACTTCCTTCTTTCGAACCGCGGCGAGTATGGCGGGCCAAACAGATAATTATCTTTCCTAAAGAAAAGATCATACCATTCCATCTCCTGTCATCCAACCTTTTCCCTCTTCCCGTCTCTTTCATATATGCTTGGGCGTACATCACAAAACGCCCGTGGTAACTCTGTGTAACGACAGACTTACATCAGCCAGTAGCTGCACGATGGCTTTCACAGATGTCGAAGATTTGAACTTCCAACAATACACCGTAAGCCTTGAATGTCACTAACCGAGGCTCAAATAACTAACATTCATAGCTACTGAACTGGTTCATGTGGGGAACAGGTCTTCTACTTACACTTATACGTTTCGCCGTACGCTATCACCACCTAGGACGACTCTTCTGGGACGATGCGTGGCAGCTAGCCGGCATGATCTGTCTGACTATACTTGCGGTATTGAATGAGTTGCAACGCAATACAATATATGCTCTGCAAGCAGCTGCTCCACCTGAAGGTGACCCGGCGGAAAAGACATTTGTTCATGAGATAAGTGATGATTCGCGATACCAAGCGAAGATGCAATTTATTTTCATTTTTATGTTTTGGACGTGTCTTTGGGTCATCAAAGGATCGTTGTTAATGTTCTATCGAAGACTATTTTATGCCCTGCAAGGATATATGAGGTGGTGGTGGGTTGTTACAGTTACATGTATCGCTGCATATATCGCATGCATACTTTCCAACTTCCTGGAATGTCTACCACTGTCTAGACGATTCGAGCTGGATCTTCAAGGTAAATTAGTTCTTCTCTTTCCAAATTTAGTTTAATGTATGTTTCACAGGCTCATGTCCATCCGAAAATGGCATTCGTTTCGTGGCTGTTACGACGGGACTAGACATCTTCACCGATATCCTGCTCATGGTGCTTCCTATCAAGCTTCTCATCGGCCTTCACATCAGTTTCAAACAGAAGATTGGTGTGGGGTTTATCTTTACTCTTGGTCACCTAATTATCATTTTCTCCATTCTTCGAGTCAACGAGATCTACATATCACTTTCGACTGGAAACTCGAATCTGAATGTTAGTATCTCGTTGTGGTCGATCTTAGAGGCTGCGATCGGTACGTACACCTCTTCGCAAAACCCTCTTTCTTGTCTTCAAACATGAGTATATCTTTATGATTAAACTAACGCGCAAATCTCCAGCCGTCGTCGTCGGCGCCCTCCCCTCTCTCAAAAGCCTCATCAAAGGCAAACCAGATTCCAACTACAATACTCGAACGATCGGCTCTGCGGCACCGTATATACGTAGCAAGCAACACGAAACGCAAAGCTCTGGATCAAGACAGTCAAAATTGGAGGGGAAAGGAATGGGGTTTGAAATGAAGAATATGAATGAAGAGGCACAAATTGGAGATGGGAGGGAATTTGCGAGTAGTGAGCAGTTGACTGGGCAGAGGGACCAGAGCTGGTTGCATGCATAGGAGGAAAGAGATGTGGATAAGAACAGTGGAGATGGCGGGGGAAGCGGGGGGAGAAATGAGAGGATATGGATGGGAAGGATGCCGTACCGCAGGGAGAAGAAATGAGGAATGAGGGTTTATGGAAAGAGATATAGATGGTTTGGATTACATGCTAGAAGCAAATTTTGCAGATGGGAGGACCATGTCGATTTCTGGTGTTGGAGGGACTTTTTGGAATTATGCATATACCCGAGAATATAGATCATCTAGAGTGTGCGATTCGAATGAAAGTTGTACCTATGGTACATATTTGTTTCAAAGTTTATTAGACACACCTACTCGGGGAACCCCTCTTATCCTCCTAAAGTATGGTACCTATAGATTGCCAAAAACCTTTGTTGCACGTCGCAACATGGTACGAGAGTCTTGCGCACAACAAGTTGGAAACCACATAACTTTTCACGTATCCCGTTACCTCATAACCCATCAGCAAACCGTTATGAGAATTTTCGAGCGACGAAAAAGTTGCCTTACGTATAAATACAACTCTTGTACTATAGGATTATCGAGAGAGGAGGTTGGTGTTGAGATATTGTTCATTTTGTGATTTTGGATTCATTGAATTTTGGGTTGTGGGAAGGGAGGCGAACTTCATATTAGGTGGATTAAGGTCGGTTTTATAACGAAGGAATCATAAATAAGTATACCCCTATATATACAAACGATGCTATCAAAGCACGAAGAGCGAAGATTTGTTGTTGTATGTGTCTCTAGCTTCTAATGGGACCTCAAGCATTTGCGATCACAACGAGTATGAAAATCCAATGTAACTATAGCTGCCGGTACAATCGCCCTTCTATAGTTGCGCAACAGTGGTGCAACGATAATACCGCCCTCTTAATAAGATATACCACTCCTGCTACTATTGTACCATAGTTGCAAAATAGATGTGTCACGGAATAGGGTACTTGGCAGAGTTGGCTATATAAGACCACAATTTGCACTTGCAATTGTGGATTCAATTTTGCGTGACAACACGTCTTTTCACGATTTTGCAGGTTTAATACGATTAATTGGATCTTGTCAAAACCTATAGTCTCACTATAAAGTAATTTTCTTCAACTTCTATACCACTTTCTCCCCACCCTTCTCCACCACCGCCTCCAATCCCTCAAACCACTCCTCATGATAAG